>PTEX01000060.1:3084291-3318010 GCA_003342815.1 Eudromia elegans | reverse complement strand
GCGCTGAGGGGCGCCTCGCCGCCACGCCATGAGCGCGGCCCCGCCGCGGCCCCACGCCCGGGGCACCCGCGTCCCGCCCGCGGCCGGCGATGCCCGCTGCGCCTGCGGTTGGCACCAGCACCGCGGCCTCCCCGGCACCGTCAGCAGGAGCAAGGTGGCAGCGCCCGGCTGGGACAGCGGGCGGAAGAGCCCCCCGAAAGGCCTCGGCAAGGCCAAGGGCAGCGCGGGCGAGTGGTGGCCCGAGTGCCGCTGTGGCCACGGGCGGCACCACCTGGGCCAGGTGAGCGGCTGCTTCTCCATCCCGGCGAGGCAGAGGGTGCGAGGGCTGGGGGTGGCGGCAACTTTCTGTGCTCGGACAAGATTCTGGTTAGAACCCCCCCTGCATATATATAAGTATATACATATATATGTTTTGATGTCTGTGGTTTGGCTCCTGGCCGTGGGAGGGATGAGGGACCACCTGGCAGAGCTGCCTTGTGGAAGCACCAGGTTTGGTGTCTGTGGCTTCCCCGGCCTGTGCACGCAGGGTGCTGTGCAGGGTGCTGTGCAGGGTGCTGTGCAGGGTGCTGTGCTGTCTGTCCGGGACAGAGGGGCTTGCTGGGCTCCCTAAACCGCAGGCTGCCCGGGCTTGCATGCAGCTAAACAGGGGTGATTTAAAGAGGAAACACAGGTGGCTTGTGTTTTTTGTTTATTTGTTTATTTATTAAGATTTATCAGTACTGTTTCTCCTCCTTTGAACTCCAAATGCAACTGAAATCTTTAAATAAACGTGAACTTAGCTTTCCTTATTGTGCAGATTTTGGTTTAGTGGCCAGGCAGTGTGTTTTGAGGTGTGCAGCGCCCGGGATCCAGGATGTGTACAGATCTAGGACGTGTGCAGATCCTTCCAAGCCCTTAGAATGAGAAAAGATCGTACGGCAGACAACCCAACACAGTGAAATGAAAGTCACAGGGATGCCTGTGTGAAGGATAACATTAAAAAGCTTTAACACTCTCTCCACTGATGCACGTTTGCATTCCTCCTTGGAGAATTCCAATCTTATTCAAAAGCTGTGTATTATATCAACATCAAATTCCTTTCTTTTTTTTTCTTTATTTTTTTTAATTAACTTCACACCAAAGCAAAGCAGAATGCAATATGCAAAGGTATTTCTGAAATGCATTTTTACTCACGGAAATAATGTACGCGAGAGTTTGACTAGCCTTAGCCCACAGTGACCGTGTGCACCCTGTCTAGAGACTAAATCAATTCTCTGATGGAAATGGTTTTAATATGGTTTTGAGTGAACAGGGAAGCAATAAAGCATAGGGGTTGTCAGATAGTGTAGCTATGCTTTATCTGTCTTATGGTCTGAAAAAGTGATGGTCTTTTGACTGAAAATGATTGAGATATATATATATAAAGAAGCTTCTTTTTCACCTGAAATACATTCCAAACTGGAAATCTAAGTTTTTTGAGATATTCTGGAGTAATCAAAATGTTGCATGTGGCTACAGTATATATTATGCATTTTCTGTTATGAATCATATAAATAAGGCACATGTGACTATTTATGCCAGAGTAAATGCCATCATTACTATATTTTTAAAGGTCCATTCCCTAAAACTAGTCTCTTTTAATTATGAAAAGCTCTGGACATTTTCTTAGACTGTGAACACTTTTATTGTTTTTTTTTTCAGAAAAAGCTTGAAGAAAAATTCCCTTGTACAGCAGAGATTTTCAAAGATGTAGAACATGTGAAGGGAAGATGCAGCTGTGTGTTTTGTTTTTGTTTTTATTCTTGCCATTTCTAATATCAGTTCTGCATACTTATATAAGATTATATATGCATTATAAAGCAACTTGAGTGTTATCAGTGCCTTTACCTATGTAATGCCATCGTCTGTTTGTGTGTGGATCATGTGAAATCGTTTAGGTTTTTCCTGTGTAGGTCCTTCCTCATATCTAATTTTGGACTCTGCACTGAAAACTATATTTATTCCACGTTCTGAATGCCAACTACCTTTTTCTTCTGTGTAGGAAAATCCCTTTCTTGAGTCTTTCCTATAATCATTTTAATGATTTATATCAACCACGTGACACAAAGTGATGTTCTGTGCATTGGGATGGACTAGTCTACTTTGGCAAACACTTTGTGGCTTTTATATCATACAATTTTAAGGCAGTTTGTTTCTTTTTTTGTTGTTGTTGTCCTCTGTGTAAACTGTATGTGTGTGTGTTATTGGTATGTGCATAGATGATTATTGCTTTTAAACCCTGGATAAGCTGGTAATGCTGGAGAAATAGCTGGTAAATGGTGATTTACCCCCGATGTGGTCAGTGTTCACATGACACTGTATTGTCTATAAAATAAAAGATGAAATATACCCAAGCATAATAGAGGAATAATTGTAGGGGAAAAAAAAGAAGGTGTTCCTGAGCTGCTCTTATGACCCGTAATTGAGGGATACTAGTTGAAGACATTCAGGTGTTTTGAGGAGGTGTCGATCTAGAAAATAGTCTTTCTTCTCCTCTTAAAAAGAAGGATCAAGAGTGAAGTAGTTAGTTATATCTCCTATGCTCTTCTACTACCCAAGATGCATAAAGATATACATAAGCACAGAGATTGATCTATTAAAAAAAAGTTCAATCAAATTTCAGTCAATTCAACTCTTAGAGTAAAACCTCGTGACAGATTCAAAAGTGGAGGGATTTTTTTTCTCTGCAAAGTTCTGAGCAGTTCTGCTTTTTTTCATTGGAGGATAGTGCAATAAACAGCAGTTTTATTTATGAAATTCATTACATGGAAAGACAATAGCATATGATTGTAGTACTAAAGGTCCAGAATGAAATAGCCCTAAAAATGTGTATGTAAGTTTTATTTTGGAAATCTATAGAAAAGATTTTTCACTTATATTTTTCCTTATTCTTAAAGCATATACTGTACATATCAGGTGTTTATATATATATATATATATACACACACATATTTTTTTCAACAATATCAGAAGAGATTTTTTTTGCAGTCAGTGTGTCTTTTAAAATAAATAGCATTATGGAACTCTTCTTTGCCAGAGTTAGAAAGGTTTATTAGCTAAATCCTATTTATAGATGCAGTATGACTTTAAAAAATGGGAACAGCCAAATTTTGAAGTATGGGTTTAGAATGGTCTTCTGTCTTTAGAGGTCTTCAGAGCTATTGCAGAAATTTCAGTATATCATTTGATAACTGTTTGCACGGTTGGATGAAATGAGTGAGCTTTCAGATATATCACCAAAGCAGGCCCGTTCCAAGAAACACTTGCCCATCTAACAATACAGAGGAATGATTTGTTATTGGTTGTGTTTTTCAAGCTTATATTCAAGGTTTGAGGACTCCAACATGAGACTGACCATTTTTTTGTCAAGTTATTCCAGGCAATAGAGATATGTAGAGCAATATTGCCTTAGGTAGCAAAGGGAGTCTTCTCACTGTGTGTTGGTACCCTGAAACACCAAGAGCAGTACAAATAGCAGTTAAAGTAGTACCAAATAATACTGTTATTTTGATATTTTCATTGTTTTTGTTTTGTTCTATGTTGTTTTGCTTTGCAAAATCTTCGAAAAATTATGCAAAAATTATTGGAAGAGATGCCATAAGTCAAGAGTTAAAATTCAGACACTGGTAAGGACGAGAAACACAGAATAACTAGGCAATTTTCAGTGTAGAAAGAAATTAACAGCCCAGTCTCAAGCTGATATACTTTTATCAGTGGATTTAGGGACTAGCTTCTAATTCATAAGTTTTTGGAGGATGCATCTAATCTGGTGTATTGTCTTGGGTGGGCCATTATCTCGCGTTTCCAAAAGTAAAATCATTTGTACATCTTTTAAGCGACAGCTGCACAGATTGCAAACAACGTTCCAAAGCGGAACGCAGAGCTACAAAAGCCATTAGCTTGTTCTTTCTCTAGATGACTAACACTGGGTTATAATGATTTGTGTATCGCGTCCCACTGACTGACAGAAGACTTTAAGAAGTTTTCAGCCTTCTGTGTGATAGCCATTCATAGCTGATCCCTCTCTGGACAGCTGCTTGAGAAAACAATATATTGTTGTCTTCAGCATTTTGCCTATTTCTTCTACCAAACCAGGAAAGCGCTGCTCATATTGAATTTGTAGTATTTAGGTTACCTTTGGTAGAATGAGAAGGTTAAAGAATAGCAGTGGTGGCCTTTGAGTCCCCAGGGACCGGTGCTAGCAAGCATCACATGAGCAGTGTGAGGGTCATACACCATGGGAAATGACAGGAAACACTTCATAATATATGTTGATAAATATGGACTCCTGCATGTAATGACTGCTCGTGTGATTCAGCTTTGAAAGATGAAGAGTGTTTCATGAAAAGGCTAGGAAGCTAAGAATACTGAGAGATATTCAGTCTTTATCTAAAAAAAACCATGGTTTACAGAAAAAGAAAAAACAAAAACAAAGGTTAAAGTGCTCAGTGCTAATCTCAAGACTGTGCTCTGCAGGCTGAGGAAGCTGGAGATGTGTCAGTCATCCTAGATGTCCCTGCGTGTCTCAAAGGGGACTTTCTGCAACCTCTGCCCAGGGAAATATTGTATCATTGCTTTGCAGGGGCCACTCAGATTGAAAGAAAAGTGGATAATATTTTCTTTTGTTGTATAATGTTGTGTTACTGTACCAGGTCTTTCATTGGTGCTAATAGTTTTGGTGACTTCAGATAGCAGCAAAACCAGCTGAGAAATAGCTGTGATAACACAGATCATGAATGTATTTGTGCACAAGATGTTCTACGCTTTTTCATGTAAATACTAAAAAGGGAAAAAAATGTGCCATATACTGTGCTCACTAATAATAAACGTAAAGATTTACAGTTTATCTACATATATTTTGGCTCCCGCTGGCAGTTGTTCAGCCATAAATATGTTAATGCTAAATTTGCACAATTTGTTATGCCAGATTTGTATTGCGTTTAATTAATCCCAAGTTTCAAAGCTTCTTCTAGTTGCTTTGAGGAGCCAAGAATATTTTCTCCCTTGAGATCTGGGCTTGAGATTTGGCTTCTTATTTTTCTAGGGGATGGAAGGGAGCAGGGGAAGGGGATTACAGACTGTGTGGGGAAGGGAAAGTCTGTTTGCAGCATTGGTAATTGACCATAACTACACAAGTTCTTGGGGTAATCTTCCTGCTATGGATAAACTGTGCTGTTTTGTTCTTCATATTCACCTATGGATAAACCCATCACCATGCTTGAGATCAGAAAGGGATCTTCCTAGACTGGTTAGAGTTACCGAAGTGTTTTGTGGCATGTCAATAGGCTGAACATCCTCTGGACCAAAAGCTTGCTTTACACACTTGCCTAAGAGCTTAGGAATCGGACTAGATACGCCGGGTTGTTCTTTCCCATCTGGAATTCTACTGCATTGAAATTAAGCTTTCAAAGATGCAAACCCTTTTATGGCCAAGTAGAGGAAGATGCACATGTTTTTATAGATGTTTGCTGAGCACTGGCTAAGATTGAGATAGAGCTTGTTTCAGTAGCAGATTTCTGTTTTGGAAGTGGCTGCCTTTCCTAACTTGGGGTATTTCACAGTGTCAACTGTGAAAATGTTAGAATTCACCACAAAACAAACAAACAAAAAGACCCTTAAGGAGGCTCCTAGTTATCACCGGACTTACAGTTCCTGTAAATTAAGCTTTTTTTTTCCTGGCATCTGCATGTGTCTTTTGCATGGTACAGGAAAAGGAGTTACATCTGCAGTATCTTGACTTTTAAGGACTTTTTTGTCTTTCTTTGATAAGGTCACAGATTGCTACAATACATTTTATAAATTCAGTAATATACCTTCATTCACTTTTTTTTTCATGTAAGTAATTTTTATAAATTATTGAAGTTAAGTACATGAATAAGCTCAGTGATCACCTACCTTTGAAATCTTGCACTGTTTTCAGAGTTAGAAAACCAGGGGTCAAAAGGACTTATTCTATACCATGAGTAAAATTTTATGTATTCAAAACACAGGTTTTCTAATATCTAAAGTGTATATCCAAAAACACAAACAAAATTTTCCTTTTTTTTTTTTTTTTTTTTTTTCCTAAAGTCCAGTTCAAGTATAACCAGTTCTGGTCACAGGAGCCAGCAATGAATGTAGTGCAAAATCTAACTTAGCAAACTTACACCTGGTTTTGTTTGAGATATATTCTCCTTTTAATATTGAGTATTAACTTTCTAATTAAATATTACTACAAGAAGAAGCAGGTTACTTCAGCAGCTGAAATTTCTCGTATAATTGGTCAAACAGAACATCAGCCAAATTATTTTCATTGCACATTTGAAATGAGAGCAGGATGGAGTAGTGCCATGGATTTTCAGCTGCACTGGAAATTCCAGTGCAATATGGATTTCATATATGGATTTTCACACATATATGGGAAAAAAAAGTTAACTTTTTTTTTCTTTTTAAATGCTCCCCCTGTACATTTGTTGCATTTACCCTCTTGGAAGACTTTGCTGTTTATCTGTCCACTGGTTTATCTAAGTTCTTACGTTGCAGTCACTACTTACCTGATATCCAGGCACATTAAATATTTACTGTATGTAGGAGGTCTAAGCTGTATTTTTCCTTTTCTCCATTATGTAAGGGCTGATCCTGTGAAGTAGGTGATTTTGGCACTTTTGTCAAGATGAGAGGCAGCTGTGCTTTCCTGGTCCCCGAAGCCGATCTACATCAGAGAGGCTGTCGAAGGAGGGGGGTCCTGGCCCTATTATTTGCTTCTTTCATCGTTCTGCTTTTTTATGGATGCATCATGAGTTAGATCTGAAAACTGATATGACAGAAAATTAAATGGAAAAAAAAGTTGTCCAAGAGTCCTGTTTCATGCCCCTTCCTAATGTCCATTAGCAGAGCTCCTCTTGCAAGCTCAAGGCTGAGGGCAGATGCATGTGACAAGGGACGGGACACGGGAGGCCACAGAGATCAGCACAGAGACACCTCTTCCTATGGCACTCGCACTTAAAGTCTCCTTTTATCTGTGCATTTTGTTTCCAGCGCCTGGGGCCTCTCTGCGCTAAGAGCAGAAACATGTTTTAACTTCACTGCTGCCTCCAAGAACTCAGGAAAAAATTGTTTCACTTCAGAAATGGGGAGTTTTGTGGACGTGGTGTTCCCACTCTCTTTCTATTTCCACATTCTTTCCAGTAGACGTATCTGGGTCCCCTTGAAATCTGTTCATCTTGAAGACATGAGTGTAAAAGTCACTTGTAGCAGGTCAGCTTTTGCAGTTGAAATTAGTTCTATTAAGCTGATAAATTAGTAAATAATGAGGGAGGCTCTTGTAGGCAAAAAAAAAAAAAAAGAAGTTTTAGGGTTTTATTTAGTTATTCAGTAAGAAGACAGTAAAATAAATTCCTCATATTTTATTGTATACATATATATAACTAGATATGAAATATTACACATTATATCTGTGTAAAAATAGAAAAAAGCATACTAGTGAGTGTGTATGTTCACAACATACAGGGCTTTTGCATGTACATATTTTGATACATGTAATGCTTTAATAGATTTACGTAGAAGAAGATGTGTTTTGCAGCTGTACACAGAGCAAAGCGGGACAGGTATTCAGGTCACATCTTCTGAGGATGAGTAAAGCAAGGGATTTGTTTAAAGCTGCTAGGAATGTCGAGTTACTTCAAAAGAAAAGATCGAAGCATTTTGCTCATCACCAGTTTTCTTCATAGTTATCTCTGACATATCAGAACTTCTGGTGCAGAGGTCCTGGTTTGAGGCTTAGAGAGACTGCAGTATGTTCCTCTCTGCTGGGAATGGGAAAAGTGGGTATGGGGAAGTAAATACACATATTTATTCTGAGAATCTGTGAAATATTTGGATAAATCCTGGTCCTGGATCATCTGAAATTCTTTAAATTTTTTTTTCTTCTTCTTCTCTTTTTTTTTTTGGCTATTCATCCCAATGCCTGTGTGTTAGTGTGTGAAAACTTTTGCAGTAATAATATTAATTACTGACAAACTTATATCCTTTGTGCCCATTGATTCAGTCTTTCAGAAATGGCTTTTTAGCAGGCCTGGCAGCAGTATCAAAGAGTTCATTATGGTAGAAATTCAATGGAGATGAGTAACCAGTAAAAACAGATTTGGGACACAGGTGGGCCAGATTTGTGCAGGAGGTGAAAAATGGAAAGAAGGGGGAGAGACAAATTTAACAGAGAAAAGTGGTGCTAAAACTCATTCTTTTAAGGAGTCTGGTTTTTTGGAAAGCACTCATTTAGAAGGCATCATGAATCAGGGAAAACATAAATCCTTGGGAGTTTCTGAAAATCCTGGCGTCCTGTATATTCAACAAATGAAAACATGCAGAGGTTACAATGATAATTATTATTTTTTTCTTAATAGCTTTTCCTTAATAGCTTAATGATTATTTAAATCATTAATGATTCTGAAGTAGTCTAGAGAAATACACTGAGGAAGAGTAGCAGTTCAATTCGAGTATAACATACTGGAACCTACTCTGTAATACACCAAGTATATACTCTATGGAAATATCTGTCCTGATACATTCTGTTTGCCTCTGGGGCTGCTCTTTTCTTGATCAGACATTAAAAATAAAACGGTTGTAGTGATCTGATCACTTCTGGTATAAATCTGCAAAAAATATTACCTTTTGGAGATTTCTTTTTGAGTTGTCACAACAGTATTCTCAGTGGATCTTCTTTTTGAACGAAGAGGTGTCTGTGTAATGAGTACAAACCCATAACTGATATATTACTTTTTAAATAATTCGTGCTGAAGCTTGAGGTGATCCTGGCCAGTAGTTTTGGACTGATGCATTGATTTCTTCCATTAGCTAAACTGGTCTTTGTACCAAGAAATAAAATATTATGCTAATCAAACTGAAAATACAGAAAGGAATGGATCTGTTCTTTACAGCAAATGAAAATGCAGAACTGCAGAAGTATTCTGTGGAGCGGTCAAGCACCTAGAACAACAACAATAATAGCAGTAGTATTAGTAAAAGCTGTCCATATTCCTGTTTCTTGGAAATTAAATCTTCTCATGATTTCCAAGGTCTACTCTGACTGAAAGATTTATATTATTCATTTTATGTAATTCCCTTTCCAAATGTGGTTTGGTACAGGAGAATATTAAGGTTGTATGTTCTGTCTTCTCACCTTCCTCCCATTCCTCCTTCTTCTCAAGAAAACCCCGTTACTTCTACATTCATTTTTTTCATACCTCATCCTTATTTTCCTGCATTTTAGAGGGCTGCCAAAGCAGTAGTGGCCCTGCTGAGTTTACCTGTGTGCTCTTTGCCTCCTTTCCAGATGGAGGCCTTTCTCTCCCTTGTGGTTCGCTTGCCAGGATCTGCCCTCAGGTGGTAATAACTTTAATGCGCTTTCTGCCAGTTTCCATCTCGTCACGTTGCTTCTTGCACCTGAGGGTTCGGCCAACCTGACAGAATGGGGAATTGCCACGTCATGGACATTTGGTGGCAAAGGGAAGAGCGAGCGCTCAGTGGGCAGCTCTGCCCAAAGCGGGCCGGTTTGCACCGGTGCACTCGGTCTCTAAGAAACCCCGTGCCGTCCATCAACCACTTGGTGCTATGGCCATTCTAGCTGCAGGCACAAAGCAGAGAAATACAGTGCAGACCCCAGCTCAGCTCAGTACAACCCATGGCCTGAGCACAGCGCACTCGTTCTTGGTAGCTGGACATCACTTTATAGCGAATACTTTGAATGCTTGAGTGCTTAAGTCAACTCAAAAGTTAAGTACTCTGTTGGGACTAAAGTAGTACTCTTACCTGCAATTAAATGGACTGATCATGTACATTCTTTTACATTTCTTTTTTCTTTCGTATATACCATTATCTTTTCCATTTTTACATGCAAGTTAAGAAAAAAGAAGAAAAATCTATCCCCCCTGCTCCCCCTAAAAAAGAATATTTAAATGGTTAGGATTTCCTATCTTAATTAAGGTGTTTTCAAAGCTGTTCATATCAAACTTACTGGAAATGCTACTCACATTTATATTTATTTGTTTTTACATTATCTTGAAACCACAATGAGTGGGAAAACCACTGTTTGTTGGCAGAAGACGGGAGGAAGAAAAAATTACATTTGTGCTGGCATCTTGCACTTGTAGTCACTCTGCCAAAAGAAGTCCATGTCCACAAAAGACATTTTAGTGGATGCAACAACTAATCTTTAACTGAGGCAGCACTAGCGAGGAATGCTAATGAAGTCGGATTTCAGTTGGTCTGAAAATATTATAAAACAAAATTGCTGCCTTTGCTTTTTAGATTTAGAAGTTGAGCCACAGTGATGCAGGAGGCTTGGACTGGAACTCAGAAATCACTATATTCTTACTTCTCTTTGAAAGAAATCACAATAAAAATTGTCAGAAAAGCCCTTCAGACATAACATAGGCATTTATACAACTATAAATAAATACATATGTGCATAAAACTATATTATTACATTCTTCTTGTTTTTGTAATATAAAATACAGTATGAACAACTCAGTTATGTTAGTGTTTTTGGTTTTAATATAGTAGAGGATTTAAAACAACCTGTTGGTAATGTTCCAACAAAGCTTTGCAGAAATTATTCCCAACTATAATTTATTTAAAAACCAAATATTTTAATATTTCATAGGAAGGCAGTAATCTACTTGGAGAGATGAAAAGGATGAGGTACAGTTAAGTAATTTCTAAGATATCCTGCTGGAGACATAGTAGAGCATTCCCAGTTGATCTGTTATATCAAATTATAAAATATAATCCTACTGGTTGAATTATTTAACATTTACTTGATTTATATGAGTGCTTGTTTTCATAGAAATAAATACACATTGAAAATGAAGTTATACATGAAAAGATGTAAAAGAAATTGGAATGGTATCTTTCTTGTAAAAATATAAGAGATACCTGGTGCAACTGTGACTTTGGATTGGGATTGTGTAAGCTTTTATTTGATGTGGATATATCATTGTTAATGATACTTTGATTTTTATTCATCATGAGTTCTTTATTCATATTTTGCCATTACTGTCTTGAACTGAGGTATTATATTATTTATAGTGGTGTTGAAGAGATACTCTAAAACCTCTAGGTGTTGCATGAAATCTGTGTTTGAATGTGATGGGAATTCTGAAATGTACCTTAATCGGTGCCATTGTGCATCAAATCAAAGAAGCAACACTATGTAGCTCGTCACTATAACTCTTTTCCCAATAAGAGATCTGATTTACATGCTACAACGTAAAGGTTTAATCATCAGCCATTCAAACTGATGAAGAGTTGACTATTTGCTTTATTTATTAAAAGAAAAAAGAAGACTTCCAATTTTCTGAGGAGCAGCTGGTATTGACTGTATAGTGAGGAGATCCAAACAGCAGTACAGGGTCAAGCCGTTGTCCTAAATCAAACAGTTGTCATAATGAATGCTTGTGGAAGAGTTTTAAATGAAAAGAAATATTAAGTTGTCTATGCAGGGGTATATGCAGTTCACACATCTCAGAATTTGTGCTAGAAGGACCTGTTCATTTGTTCAAATAAGATATTGTCTACAATATGTGTTTGGAGGTAAATTACATTTCCATTTTATATTCAGAAATAAGATTAAAATCCTAAGGGACACTTAGTGTAGAAATTTTTGTGTAGAAATTTTATTAAAAGAAAAAAAAAGCTCTCAATCTCTGTTCCTTCACCTCCTCTGTATGTATGTGTGTGATGTTTTCAAATCTTTAGCATTTTTAATGCTTTTCCTTTAATTTTGTTTTAATCAGCATCACTTGCTAAACTTGACTGGATTTTATAAACAGCTTGGTCAACTCTCCACTCCAGATCATGAGTATTTGATGTCTTAAGATGGGTTCTTACTAACAGAGAGAGAAAGGTTAATTCACACTTGTTTCCTGCTCTTGACCCTACTACCATGTAGTTCTCAATATTTCTCCTCTCACCTCTTTTCTTTCTCCACAGATATTTACTTCTTGCTTCCTTTTGGTAATGCACTTTTATGAGAAGGTGAAGACTCACAGAGTTTAAAGAATTTTTATTTCTAGGATGTCATCCTTCATATCTGGACTTTCCCTTTCATCATGGGAGAAAAGGCATTTCAGAGAGAAGGGTATAAAGGAGGGGACTGCAGTTTCTGAGATCTTTGCCATTTTGGGCATTTTAAAGTAGCCAGGACTTCCTAACAACTCTGAGATTCAGAGATCATTAAGAGATTTCTTGAGATCTTTAGGACTCGTATGGGCTCTGGATTTTCCATAGCTAAAACAAACAACTGTTCACAAATTGTACTGTTGTCTCTGCAGTGTGATAAAGCCCCCCATAAGCATGGGGAAGAAGGCAAACAGAGAAGTTAATCTAAAAAGGTAAAGAGAAAAGTCAATTGAATCTGTTCAACATACTTTTAGGAAGAGAGGTAGGTGGAAATGGCATCATTTGGGGAGAGATAAGACATCATCCATCTCTATCCTTTGGCTGTTCAAATGTGTTTTCTTGGATTTAGTCACATTGCATAGATTTTTGTGTCTTTATTCTCCTTTTTTTGTCACCAAAAGTCCTTCTAAGTCCTTTTTCTCATGTTAACCCTGTTAACTTACTATCCCTATGAGCATATTTTGGCTGCACTTTTAGAGGAGTTTAAGAGTTGGGTGCCAGCTGCACCTGAGTATAACTAACTACAGAGCTCCTAAAATCCACTAGGGAAAAACAGCAGTGCACAATTTAGTCCTAAGGGACTGCACAGAGGGAACATTTTAATTTCCATACATTTATTTTCACTCCTGAATAGTGGAACAACATCTAGCTAAGCAGTCTTGTCATTATCCCAAAGTGAAACATCTGTCTCTGCTCTAATCTTGCCCTGCTATCCTTCCAGCGAGGCTTTCTGATTAACTTTTTATTCTTAGGATCGTAATTTGTACCAGAGATCTAATTAAGAACTTTATGTAACACATCCAAAGTCCTCCTTTTGCAAGGCTCTCTCACCTCAGTGCTGCTAATATTTCGGCTCTCGGTATGGAGCATTCGGAAATGTCTGATATCGCAAGCTATATCTTGTGGCTGAAAACAATTTCAGCTATTGAGCAACGTGAACAGGACACACATTATTCTTTTGTCCCGGTAAGGAAAACAGTAACGGTATCTCTAAAATGAGTAATGTATTTAAATTAAAATTCTGATGTTTTCCAGAATCTTAATAATTAGCAATCTGTTAGGCTACTTTTGTTTGCGGGGAGAAATGGATAAACTGAACTCTTCTGTTGTGTTGAGATGAATAAACTCATATCTCTGACTTCAGGTCTCCTGGATGGTTATGTCTCCTACAACCTTTAAAGAAGAGCTGGTGACTTTGAGGGAGAAAAATATAATGAAGTTAATGTTAGCAGATATTGCTGACATTTTTGCTGTATCCTACCTTAAGATTTGTGTAGAAACAGGGATTGCTTATACTAAATATGATTGCTATTTTCAAAAATGTATATAATTGAGGTAGAACTTGTAAATGTCTTGTAATTGCAAAATATCAAATGATGTTTTTAAAATGGAGCATAAAGGTATTATTGCTTATTGTAACATGATCTGTTGTAATATGGCATTTGTGTGTTGTGTTATTGAGGAAAAAAAAGCTGAATGTCATCTACAATATTTACATCCATATTAGTTGATAATTTTAGTCATATCTTTATTAATGTCATGTGCCCTGGAAATATTTACTTTCCCATATGCTGTTGCAGGTACTGGATGGTGTTTTCTTTGCTGATCATGGTAGGTGGGTTAGATAAGGGGTGTTGGAAAGGAGAGAACGGAGCATCTTGGTTTCTTCATTTCAAGTGGTGCATAAATTTGGCAGGGCATCTTGACATGACAATATATCAATATTGTGGAGAGGAAACCGATACCTGCACTGTTAACTGTCAAGCATAGTACCATAAGTCTGAGGAGATATGAAGCTACTGACTCCACCTGCCCAGCCCTGAGCTAATACGGGAATATATCTGACTGCCCTTGGCATTTGATGGGCTGATACCAAAAGATGCTTGGACCCTTTTTTGTGTAGGAGTAAAGAATTTATAACGTAATTAAAATAGACATTTCAAAATGTGTCACAAAGCATATACTGGCACATGAAAGATGAGCTGACTTTAACTTTGGAGTGTCTTGATTTCTCCTTGTTCCAGATGCCCTAAAAACTCTGGCTGCCTCCTGCAGGCTCTGTGTTCCTCTCACTGCGAATTTTTCTATGTCATTTTTCTCCCTTTCCTCAGAAGCACATGATGCTCCCATTTCTCGCCCTCCCGACCAAACGTTTATTTAGTATCAGGGTCAGGCTGGCAGCAGGATTTTTATACATTTGCACTCAGAATGGGCCCCATGAAAGTAGTTGTCTTTTGGAAAGGACCCTCACATCTGAGGGTCATTTTCCCCAGCTAGATTGTGAATGGTGCTCTCTAAGTCAGGAATCAGGATTTACTGAGTAGTGACTGTTTTAAAAACACTCCATTTCAATGGTAAAGTAGGAATGGCCCTAGAAAGATGGGACAGGAGGGGAGGACCTGTCCCATATCCTGCTGGGTTGCAGTAGTTTTGTATATGCAGTAGATGTGAGCTCAAATCTCGGATTGATCAAACAGGAGTAAGGAGTGTTTCTTTCAATTGCAAGCAGCCTGGTGGCTGTGTTTTGTACTGCCCGTGTAAATTACGTGTTTTCTGAGCATAGCGAATGGATCTGTCCAAAGGAATCTAAGACTCAATATCAAGTAGGCATTGAATTGTTGTTTTGTTTTTAATTTTACATCTAAGTTGCACTATTGTATGGCCAGAGAGGAAATCTAAGTACATAACGTTGACTCTTGACAACTGTGCTCTTGGATCTGGATGCCAACAATCTACCCACATCTTGCCTTAAGTAGCCAGCTCCTTCTGCATTTCTAAATGTTATTTTTTAAGGCAGTCTCTCATATCACCAGGTGCATAACTGCTTCCTCTATCAGGTTATACCCTTTCTTTTGCCTTCCTGATTATCAAAGGGTTTATCTGACAGTCCTCTCCTGGAGATTTTCCAGTTATTAAAAACTGGGAGCAAAAAAAATCATATCAGACACCTAGGGGCTTTTTTTCCCTTTTTCCCAGTCAGAGGCTGCCTTGAGGTTATGAATTACTTAATTTTCATGTGTTTGGGGGATCCCATAAAGGCACAAAAGGTTGCTGTAATACCTGAAGTTCCTCTAGTTGATTTGCAATCCCATCTTGGGAACAGGCTGCCCAGAGAGGTGGTGGAGTCTCCTTCTCTGGAGATCTTCAAAACCCACCTGGACATCACCCTGTGCCACATGCTCTAGGGGACCCTGCGTGTGCAGGGGGGTTGGACTAGATGACCTCTACAGGTCCCTTCCAACCCTAGCCATTCTATGATTCTATGATTCTATGATCTCCTTGATCCTGGTGGATCGGTTCTGACACTCTGAGTTTTACATCTCCGTGATGGCCACATTTATTGTTCGATCTAGTGGCAGCGAGAGGTCAGTGTTGCTTGAGTCCGTGAGGAAGGTTGAGACATTTCATTTAGTGGATTAAGTGGCTTTTAGTTATGCACTTCCATGCAATAAATCCACAGAGTGCAGAGCTCTCCCCATCCTGCCCAGGTCATTGTCAGTATGTCATAAGACTAGCAGCCTCCTGGATTGGTGTGTGTTACACAGCAGGGAATATATTTGCAGATCAATACTAAAATATATTGTATAGTCTCCAACTAGTTGCATTTCAGAGTCTTATATAGCCACAGTCATATTTCAGAGTGATACTCTGAAATAGTACTTGTGGTACTTTCTCTGATTTCCTCTAAGTCATAGTACTTGCTGCCAGAAAAGTCATTGTTAAAATTGCCCCTGTCTCTACTTTTATTCAGTTTTTAGATAATACTTTTTTTATCAAGAGTTTCTATAACCAATTCCAGCTGAAACAACATGTTTGGAAGTGACAGAAAGCTCTAATTTAACGATGGGGAAAGGCCTCATAGGTCATCTTGCCCATCTGCCAGAATGTGAGCACTCCCCAGAGGATGCATTTCAGTGTTTAATCCAAGCTTATACAAAGAGTTTAAAGGCAATAAGGCTTCTTTTTCTCCTCTTGGGACATTATATTATAGTTTGATTAAATTGCCACGTGGCTATATCAAACAGGATAGAAAACCTGCTTGTCTGCCCTTGACATGAAGTTGAAAAATCCTCCCAGAGTAAAAATAAAAATAGGAAAATATTTGTTGAAAACATGCAAGTATAATTTTGCTGCAATGTTTCTTAGCATCCTCCACAACTTCTGAGAACTTTTTGACATTTCTTTAATTTTTAGTCCAACTTCTTAAATCTGTCCTTTTTTTGGCTTGACCTACCTCTTTGCACTCCTAAATTTGTCGACTTCACAAGGATGCTCTACCCTTAAATATTTCCTGACAGAGCTCAGTTTGGGGAGACATCTTCATTTGAATAACGGGTGAATTTAAGGCCCTGTGCCGCTGCTTTGAAAGACTGTCAGTCTTGCATCTTGTAGCTGTGTTATTTGCACTTCTCTCTCTTAAAGTGATCCCAGGAGCTTTCTTTAATTAAGCATTGGCATGAGATAGAGCTGCTTTTATCACACTACTAGTACTCATCTTGGGCTCAACCCTTCTGCGTGGTTATATTATTCTCCCAACCTTTCCTGCCTTGTTGTATTGATATTGCACTTTTTGAAATTTTTCTATAAATGCTGTCTGTAAGAATTAAAGAGGTTAATGGCAAAACCAGTTTAATAATACACTATATTTTAGCAGTGTGAGGTACAGCTTTCCTTCTCCGTAGCAAGTTTGTTTTTAGAAAATAATCAGTTGCTACAAGATCCAAGGGCTTTTTCTCCTCCATTAGCATAATGCAATTTTTTTAGCTATGGGGGTAAAAGAGAGCAGTCTTCCAAAAGCTCTATAAGTCATGAAATTCCAGCTGCCAGCTTGTAAGACTGGAAAAGTGGCCATTTTAGCATGTCGTGTTTTGTCAGTCACTCATAGAATGTCCTAAAATCGAAAGACTTCAGTGAGATAATCTTTACAGAAAACTACCCTAATACCTCTGGTAAAATACCCAATAGTTGTAGATTAAAATAGTGCTCTCCATTGAAAAAATTATTTTATACTGCATGAATTGGAGCCCTGTAAGAAGTCTGACTCACCCTTAACTCTGGTTTGCTTTGTTTTGCACAGTGAATTTTCTTAGCTTTGGAGATAAGGTACTGTGAGAATTTTTAACTGATTTAGGATTTGAAGTATGCTGCTCACGAGCAATAATACATTTGGAATTATTTTAATAATATTCATCTGGTAGTGATTCTGGGACATGAAGGGACAGTCTGGGACATGAATCAAAATATTTTAGAGGACATTATTTTAGAAGTTGACTTATACTGACATCAAGAACAAAATTCAGGTCCAACTCTAACCAATTTGGCTTTGAGTTTGTGGCAGATACTCAAAAATAAAGTTTACTTTGTTAAATTTTTCCTAATTACTCTTAAATATATGCTCATTCAATAAAAGGCATTCAGGAAAATAGTTTTGCTCCTGCACATAGTTAAGCAAAACAGACAAGGATGGACCCATGTATTTGTCCGCCCTTCTCCTGATTACTTCAGTACTGCAACAGGATTAATGCTACTTTTGCTGCTACTTCTTTTTTATCTGAGAAGCTTTCTAAAACCATAGTTTTAGACCTCTCTAAAGGTCTCACTCTCTAAAACCTCTCTAAAGAAGTTTTCTTCTGTGTTTCGTCTTCTTTCCCCTGAATGTGCCTTTCAGCTGTAGCACCAGTAACTCCTGGTCGTCTTTTCTCACCTTGCCAAACGGAGGTCAGTGCTAATTGACACTTGATCACTTATTGTATTAATTTTGGACTGCCACATATAGTGGCCACTATAAATTATTAGTTACTGCAAGCAGGTGCTTACACAGATGTACACGTATGTTTATGCATGTTAGTGTGCATATCTTTGTAGAACATCTGTATGCACACAAGTGTATATATATGTCTTAGTGTAGATGTTTTCTGTAAAATAGGTTAAAAAAAAGTCAGAAAAAAGTATATATAAATACGTGAAGTAGAATATACCTGTGTGTACTACACAATATTTTTCAGTTAGAAATGCTCTACCAGTTCTTGAGATGACTTTTGATGCTGAGAGGTTCTTTCCATTTTTCAACTCTTGTTCAGACTTACTCTGTTTTAAAAATATGGTTAATATGGTTATTAACCCATGGTTAAAAATGCTAATGATCAAAAAAACTGTAGAAAAGTAAAATCATCAATGGTTAAGAAGAAGTAGGAATGCTCAAGTCAAATGGAATGACATTAGGAAGTTTAAGATTGAAGATACCACCTGCTTTGATCTTTTCATAGTAGAAAGTAAAGTAGTTTAACTTCTAGTGTTTGAGTGTAATCACTCCATAGCAATTATTTTTTCAGTTTATCTTTCTGTGTAACAATGATTGTAGGACCAACTCAGTTTTTTCAAATATTTCATCTTGTAAAATTATTTTAAATCATATAAAATCCTATAAGTCTTATATAACAAAGGTATTATATCAGATATCTGAGGTTTGATGGTAATACACTTTAAAAAAAGATCATCTGAACTGGATTTCTTCTTTTGTGTGTGTGTTTGCTTCAGATGTTTCTAAATCCACTCTCAGGAAAATCCCAGAAAGTGGCATTACTTAAGTTGGTTAAAATCTGTTATTTTCTGAAGAGAGACACTCTGGTACAGACTTAGGGGAAATTTCTGAAGGAAAACGGAGATCAGATCAGAGACCTAGAAAATAAATGAATGTTTATGACCTGTTCCCTTTCCAAATACCATGAGCAGGTGCCTAAGGCAGTATTGCTAAATAGAGCTTTTACATCTCTCTGATACAGAACCTTGATGGAAGTCACTTTGCATCAATTGCTTTGGTGGGTCAGTTAGGAAGTGTTTTTGGGACTTCCATGAGACACCTCTGTCATCATTGGAACCAGACAGATGGGTCCACCCTGTCTAGAGGTAGGAACATTATCACCTCAAAATTTAATGGTAATAACACTTAGCTGAACGATATCTTCACTGAAACTTCAGGTTTATCAATCATAATTATCTCCCATTCTCTACAGAGATTTTGCCATTGACATTTCTGTGTACTTCACCAAATCAGATACTGGGCAAGTTATTCCTGTTATTAATTCATACGTAGAAGCACGTACTATAGAGTGGTTGAAGTTTCACCCATAGTGATACTGTGATACCTTGATAACACCACTTCCTTTGGAACCTTGCTGACAGAAACATTGGGTTTTCTCTAGATCCACCTTTATTTTTCTTTAAAAAACATCACCAGTAATACATTTTTAAATAAAAACTTATTCCTACACATTAAATAAAAGTAAAAACAGACCACCAAAACCAATAAGTAAGAATTTTTCTTTTTCTTTTTTTTTTTTTTTGATAGACACTACTTACCTTTAAATTAAAATGGCTTTATTTGAGGTTGCAATATATATGTACAGAGAGGCCTTGACACAGTCTTGAGGCATTTTTGTTGTATTCTTGACAACTGCAGCCTGCAAGCAAAGCTACTTTGACTTCTGATTTATACCTCTAAGTAGAGATAGGATTGTTTGCTGCGAAACCATTCCTTAGATGTTCAAAGGGGCTTCCTATCTTTTTACTTTCTATTTAATAAAAAGCAAATGACTTCTTCTCCCTCTTCGTCTCACAATTTGTAATTCCGTGGTAAATATGATGAAGGTTCTGCATCTTCTGTGATCTTGAGGCTGTGCAGCATGGCAGAGAACGGATGCTTTGAAATCTGATTTATCATTTAGTGTTTCCTTCCATCAAGGTCTATGTACATCTATTTCTTATAATTGTGAAAGGAAACTCCTAAAAACATGAAATTAATTTAAATGATTTCAGCATTGCCTTCCTAAGGCCTCAAACAGTCTGAAGTAATATATGTGAGAGATGCCTAGAGCCTCATTCATTTAGGAATATTGGGGATGACTCATCTTGTATCATAAAAAATAAAAAAGACACTTTTAAAGTAAAATGAAACTGCAACTGAATATTGCAGGGAGGGTCTCTAGAAATCAGGGCTGACTCTCTTGGAAGATGAGCCCTTAACTTGCACTTACAGTTCACAGAGTCAGGGCTTTCCAAAACATGGTGAGAAGTCACTGACAGCTGAGTTTACCTTTTAAATGCTAATGTATATACTGCTGTATTACTCTAAATCTCATCACCATTTTATTTGGCATTTTTAAAAATTTACATAATGATGGTCATGGCTTCAAAATTAAAATGACCCAAATTAAAATTTTAACTAGGAATAAGTATGGGTGAATAGATTCAAATTGATCACATATTTGTCTTAATGTTTCCCAGTTAAGAAGCAATGTTCTGTGCTTGTTATTTGCATAATGTCTCTGTTACCATATACCAAGTAGTTTCATGGTCTGGTGCATTGCATAGCAGGAGCAATTAAAACTAGGAATGGTGAATGCTCCAAAAAGAATGAAATTCAATAGAATATGGATAGTCTGTAAAACTATAAATACTTTGAGTAAAACCAGTCAACCAGGATAACGGTAGCACTCATGGCAGAAGGAAGGTTCATCTCGTCTGAGAGGTATGAGTCATGTAGTACATTTGTAGAGAAATGGTGTCAGAATAAATGTTCATGAACTAGGCAGTGTGGCTTTTTTTTCCTTTTTTTCCACCAAGTTCAAGTGCTTTCACTAGACGTGTCTTTTAAGTAATTACTGTGGTGGAAAAGAAAAGAAACTACCTGCCTGACTGGCTACAGACAAATGATCTCACAACAAATTTGCAGAACTCTGTTGGGCTCAAGCTCTTTAGAAAGAAAAAATAAATATTCTTTTTTTTTTTTCCTCACAAAAGTTATTCAGGTTATGTCTCAGCTAGAGCAATCTGTCACTGCAGCTGTCAGTGTGGTGTCTTCCCTTCAAAGCCCTGGGATGGTCCAGCTGCACGCATGGCTCCCACTCAAGGGGAGGAGAAAGGCTGGTGTAGGGAGCAGATCTAAGAGGAGATGGATTGCGTGGTACGTTGTCAATAGGAGCATGATATAGTAATTGAATATAGGTATGGATTAGGGCAGAAAGTGCCATGGAAATGGGGGAAAGAGGACCACACCATTCATTCTGCTTGTTTTAGAGATTGGTCTGGATTTATTTTGCTGCTGCTGAATTGTGAATACACTCTCTTGGGCCTCTGCCTGTCTTTAAAATCTAATTATAGGGTCTGGGAGCTCTCTATTCTACCTGTTTTATGGGAGAGCTGTCTCTTTCATGAACTAATTATTACTGATTTGAATTCATCCTGCAAGGAAGGCAATTAGACACTTAAGCTTTTAGGACTCCCTCTTTACAGATAGATTATTTAGTACAGATAGATTATTTAGTACTTACTACCATTTGTTTATTTGTTTATTTGTTTTTCTGCCAGGGAAAAGCCAGGTTAATAGTAATTAAATGTCTTTCTTAAGATCATAAAGCAGGTAGAACTACAAATAGAGCCCCTATCTTCCTCTCCCAGAAAACACTTTCTTCAATTCTTGCCCAATTTCAGATTTATGTAGATGGTTTATAAATACTTAGATACAAAGAGTGGGAAGTGCTGTCCCAGAAACAAAGTAGGGAGGAGTTTTAGTGTTTGTTTTTTGCGCTTCTTAATTTATACAAAACTGAAAGTGTTTTTGATGAGCTGATGAATACTGTGATGGCATTTGCAGTGTTCTCCGCAAGATCCCTGGGTATCTGTTTTAAGAATGTGTTGTATCCAAGAATGAGGTTGAAGGCAGAATAGATACAGCCACATCATCCCAGGAAATAAAATCCTTCTGGCTTTGTGTTGCCACTGATCTTCTCTTGACCTATCCCTTGAGTATCTCTATAGTGATTACAGGATTATTTTGATGTTATTGTGTGCTTCATGGCTTGCACTATATTTAGGGTTCTCTGCAGTGGTTGCAAACTGTTTCTTCAAAACTCTGCATGATAAAATCCATTTCTTGTTAAAGCCTAAGCTACAAACAGGGCATAACTAACAAAATGAGCTTAATTTCTTGTACTTTTGCTAAATGCAATGTGCTACCTCAGGAGATCAATATATTTAAAATTGTTCCATGTTAAACTGAAACAAAATATTGACGTTAAATTAATTTTCCCTGTCCCTCCCAAAAAAACACCCCCACGTGCACATGCACACCCATGCAGATACACACACAAGTAGAAAGAGGAATAACAGAAATGGAAAACACAGAGATGATATTAGCTGTGAGTGAATGATCTCTGTCACTATCTCCATCTGAAACTATTGCTCTCTTGGTGAACTTTCTCATGCTCCTTTGTTTGAGCAGGATAAATACCTTGGAAATCAAAACCCACCAATCTGATGATAGCTTACGTTTAACTATTTCAATCTGTAATAGAGTAGTCTTAGTGATAAAATGAACCCCGAAAGATATTCTTGATAGAAAGGCAATAGTTTAGAGCTCCTCCAGAAAGGCTAAGAATAAAAGGTGATGTGTGTGGATCTGTGTTTGGGGACACACTATTCAAAGCAGTAGCTCAAATGTGCAGATCTTCACTGTGAAATGGGTTACGACCAGTTGGGAGCCTGGAGGTCGGGATCAGATAGGAAGCCAACAAATGAAGCATCTTGGTGGAAGCCTCCTGGAAGCCATGTTGATTCAGCCCTTGAAGGTGCTTAGAAAGAGGCGGTATGGATTTTCCAAAGGTAAATTGTGCCTGGACAGCTTGAGAACTTTCTATTTTAAGGAGAGAGTGCTCATTCTCTTCTGCTCATTCTTCATGCGACTGCATCTGGAGCATTTTACCTAATTCTAGGTTCTCCAATACACTAAAGTGTATTTTCTGCAGGATAATCAAGCTGGTGGAAAGAGCTGGTGGAAGGGTCTGGTGCATGCAGAAGTACAAGAGAAGGCTGAGACAGCTTGGTTTGTTCAGTCTAGAGGCTGTAAAAAGATTCTGGTTGCCATCCTCCTCCTAAGTTAAAAAGAGGAGAAGAAGCCAAACTTCTCTTGGAGATGCACAGCAAAAGGGCAAGAAGCAACAAAAACATGCTAATGTTAAAGGAAATTCTGATTATATGTAAGAGAAAAATCATTTACAGTGAGGACAGTTAGGCACTGAAACAGGGACCCACAGAGACTGTGAAATCTACATCTTTGGTGATGTACAAAACCAGATACAGCAAGTCTCAAAAATCCAGGGAAATTCATGAAGTTCTTTAGTTTTTTTTTGGAGGCAACATCATGGCTAGATTTGTCTTTAGAAATATTTGCATTTTAAAAAAAAAAATTCCTTTTAAACAATTGTACTGGAGAAACAAATCTTGAATTCCTCAAACAAATCTGAACAAGTTTTCTTAGCATGACACTAGTCTCAAGGTCTAAGACTTTTCTATTTCTCCCACAATGATCATCCGTAATCATCCTGAAGGTGATTAATAAGTAAAAGGGGTGACCAGGGTCTGCTTGTGCTCATAAGAAGGAATAGAGTAATTGAGTTTTCCTCATCCCCTAACTATTACCGCTTTATGGTGTCCCCATGATTACTACTTTTGATTCAGAAATCAGCCACATCAGAGCCTGGCTTTGAATTACTGGGCCCTGGTAGGGAGGGGAAGGGACTTATGGCGTTTCAAGGGGCTTCAAAGGTGGGCATGGGTTTAATCAGCAAGTCAAAGATCAGGCTTAGGGACTTTTCAAATTCATAATAAATATTTATTAACCTGATCCATATTTCAAATTAAAAATCAACTGAGTTATGCCTGAGTGATGCAGGATGTGGTTAGCTATAATATAGGTAAGTGGTATCTGTATGCATACAAAAAAAAGATATTTGTACTGTATACATAAGTAGTAGAAACACATAAAATACTGTATTTTTGACCTCTGCAGAGGTCAAAAAATACTGTCTTTTGACATCTACAAAGATCAACTGATAGTCTTTGTTTTGTCCAAACCCAAAAAATGAATTTGTAAAAACAAGAGAAATGGAACATTTTGTCCTTAAAGTCCTCTGATTTTAACATGAATGTTTCATGTATTTTACAGTTTACTTAAAGTTAAACAATATAACATACCTGGTTTGTGATCCAAAGCCTAATGTAGGGAGAAAGAAAAAACACACCGAGTTGTGAATTGGAGGTTTTAAATGTTTTCTTCTATCCTGAAACTGACTGAATAGTATCTGGAATGTGAGTTCAATGGAAAACTAGGCAGTTATGCTTTTAACATATCATTAGAGGCATTTCAATATTAAATTTCTCTCTTTTTTTTTTTTTTTTTATCTTTCAGGCGAGCCCTGCCCCTATAATTGTCAACACAGACACTTTGGACACAATCCCTTATGTAAGTATTAATTTTCTTGCTATATTTCATATATTATACATTTAAACAATTAATATTTGTATGTATATAAATATTTTCAGATGCAAAAAAATCATTATTGGATAGAATTATAAACAAATCAATTAATTGTATCCTTTACAGTTACCCAGTTGCCCTTACAGTTATAGTTACTCTTTTCCAGAAGAACAAATCAAGAGTGGCAATCACACTCTAGTGGATTATAGTAGATTACATGCACACATTTTTTACTTCAGAATTCAGTGCATATACTGTAACTTACTTAAATTACCATTTTTCAAAATGTGCTGTGGGTTCATTAAGTCTTTCTTCCTTTCAAGTCACATAAAATAGGAAGATTTCATTTGGAGCATCAAGAGCTTTCTAGTTTATCAAGATATCTAAAAGCAAATTATAATATTAAAATGATGCAAACTCTCTTGACGTTATCTCTATTCCTTCGAAAGATGAAGACTACTCCTGATAAAGAAATTAGTATCCAACAGAAGACATCATGTTTTCTTACTAATGTCTTTAAATTTTTGTGACTTTGCGGAAAATCAATTTTATCCCCAAATAAATGCATCCTTTTGTTATAATAAAAAATGCATTTTTTTTCTACAAGCATTTGATAACATTGTCATTTTTGGACTGCAGAAGTAACTATAGCTGAAAATAAAGAGCAGAGAAAGACAAAGAGGATGTATAATAAAGAGATTAAGCTTAAATGATCAAAAACATGTAAATAATAAGCTAGCCCCGCAGTTTCTAATCTTTCTGCTAGCTCAACTCTTGGTTATCTTTTTAAAGCTCCTAATTAACGTCCCTCATCTGTCTGTTTTTTTTGGTCCACGTCTCTTTTTTGTGGTTCCCATGCATGAAGGTAATTATTTCTCCAAACAACCAATCATATTGCTGGATCCATCTTTTTAGATATCATTGCTTAATAGGAGTTGTTTTTGTCAGCTTGTTTGTTCCTAACATAGAAACTATTGTGCAGAGCATATATAAGGACCAGAGCCAAAAGCAACTAGAACAACACCACTGGTGGAAAGCAGAGGAGAATCAAGTCCCTTTGCTGGAAATTTTAAACTGTGGAAAGGGTGGAAAAGTCACCTCAAATTTCTGTGTTCCTTTGCATTCAGCTTTCTTAAAAGATTTCCTCGCTTCTTTTTTCATTTGTCTGTTTTCATTTCAAAAATCAGAACTCAGCGTTCTGGTCTTTCCTCTTACAAATCTGACTTTTCTTCCACTTTAATTAAGCTCTGTACTTATTTTACACTTCCTCTTGTGTGGTTTCCACCAGGAAGGAGTTCGGGTTGTCATTTCTCATGCCAGGTCTGGATCCTGGACAGTTTGTAGCCACAGTTACAGTCTTAGAAGCCATAAATACAGATGCATTTATACTACTGTCAAAATGTTCAGTCAACATGATTAATTCCCATAAATCAATGCTTATATGCGTTTATATCAATTTTACATTAGTATTTATTTTTCTTAACAAACACACAAACAATAATGCAACAAAACACTTTAAAGAGAAGTAATGGCAGTAGAGTGAAAAAAGCCTGTGGGCTATGTTGCAGCCCTCAACATCTGATGTGTAATATATTAATAAGCAGAAGGTGATTATTGTGAAAATAGGTGATTCTCAATTAGCCACCTTGTGCCTGTGCAATGCATGGAAAGGGTTACGTCTCTCAGGAATGGGACATTTTAGGGCTACCAAAGAGGGACTTATTTAGGCCAGTCAATAAGAAACATCAAGGTGAAAAATATCTGCTGAGTCCAGGCTAATGAAGTGCACCACAGTATGTGCAATCTTTGCTTTGCAAATAGGCTTTTCTTTCTGATCAGGATGTGCCTGCTTGAACACTCTCTAAAATCAAAATGAGGCAGATGATAGGCAAACACATGGAAAACCTTCCTCCCCCTTCCTAGCTGGAAGAGTAGGCTGGAAGATCTGGCTTTCTCAACAGCATTTTGATTTGGTACAAGCTTCTTCACTTTTGTGGTGTTATCCTGGCTAAGAAAATATTGTCATCACTGGGCCATGGGATAGCCATGCTCATTTCAATGTATGAGCATCCTCTCCTGGCCCAGGAAACACATTAAAATCAAGCTTACAGGCACCTTTGGCCTGCAGTACAAGGTAGGTGACAAGGTAGGAGCAAGGCTTGGGCTCTGCTAAATATTGCAAAAGATAGAAGAAAATCCGCTGAAACTGAGCAAGCTGTGCAAGTTTATAATAATGCACCAATCAGCATATCATTTAGCTTAAAGGGAATATAATTCAGCAGATAGGCTCCAAAATAGCTTTCCAGATAAGGCAGCTTAGACAGTGATAAAATGTTAAATATAATTATTATGATTTTGACATTTCAATATGAGTTGAGCACCTAACTTTTCAGCACTGTCAGGAATTTCAGATATGCCCAAAGGAAGGATGTTGATTCCTACAGATGTCTCTGGTGAATGTTTCCCAGCAAATTATTTCATTTAATTGTAGGCTCACCAGCATAAGGAAACTTTCTCCCTATTTTTTTTTTCTTTTTACACAATGTGGATGGACCTTGAAGGTACCTTCAGTGCATTTCTGTTTCATTACTATCACTGCTAATTGACTTTGCTCCAAAAATCTCTGAGTGCCTTCAAACAGAAGGAAGGGACCTCACCAGAGTGACCAGTATTCATAGAGCTATTTCAGATGTAAAGTTTCTAGTCATCTACCAAAGACATTTCCTTTTTTTCATCTGGTAAAATCCCTAGTTTGTCTCACTAACACGTTCATTATTTTTATTCATGTATTTAAATCTTTTGGTATTATTGACATTCTGTAAAAGTTATATGCCTTTCAACTCAACAGTTTGAGAAAATATCGACTTGTGAGGAATCATTCTTTTTTTTTAAAAAAAAAAGAGATTTGCTTTTCTTAAATGAGATAAAGGAAAAGGTTTTATCATATTGTATGCTGTTCTCTTATTAGGTTGTATGCTGTTCATTATAATCTGGACCTGCAAGAAATAATTGAAAAAAGAGCTAATTAGCTCTTTTCTAGGCTCAGTGACTTGGAAAAAAATTGGCTTTCCAAGCTTGGGTCGTGGAAGTAAATTTGATAGGAAGTTTCAGTGGTACAAAATGGATTATTCTGTGGTGTTTTAAGCACAATTAAACATTTGTGGGAGTTTGCTTGTTCTTTATTCTTTGGCTGTAAATTTTAGATCTCTTTGTATAATGAAAACCATTAATTTAATACTGTATGAATCATCTCAATTTCTCTATTGCACAGAATAAACCTTATTTATTTCTTCTTAATGCTTTCCAAAAGGCTGTAGAATTAAGTAAAAACTAACTTGGATGCCAGCTTTGCTGCATCACTTGCAAAAGTCTATTTAATTTATATTGCAATTGTATTAATTTATAATGCAATTTCATTTTAAGCTACATTTGCTTTCATCTACATGTCTTATTGCATCTAAATTGGCTGAGGTACCTGATTCCTTCCTCCCTCTGCTTCCATCATACTACTAAGAGCTAGAGAAGGACATGCTTTATGCTTCTTTTGCTCCCAATGGATTCCTCATATGGATTCTTCAGTCTCCTATTGGTCTTCCAAATCATTATAATTATTAATGCTTTGCTATTAATGTGCTGTTAATGCTCTTTCGAATTACTGTTACTAATAATTAATTAATTATGTTACTAATAATTAATTAATTAATCCTATTAATGCTAACCTGTGCTGCTGCAGGTACACACAAGTTATTTCCTGTAGAAGTTAGGTTATATTTCCATGAGTTATAGCCAGATCTTTGGATTGTTTTACATATGGCCATGCAGCTCTTTTGGTGCTTTCCTGTTTAGGGTTGTCCAGAATTCAGACCGTTTTTGGTGATACCAGAACAGGCGGCTGAGGAAAAACCTTGGCTCTTTTCTCTGTGACCCAAGTCAAGCCAACATACATGAATTTAGCACATGAAAGGTGCTTAAATAAATGCTACAGGGAAAAAAATATCTTCTTGTTTTGATTGTGAGAAAAGGATGGGAGAAAATGATGAATTTCTGAGAAACAATTGGTGCTCTAAAGACTTTTACCAAATAGGTGCAGTCTAGCCAAGAGGGAGCAAACTGGAGTCAAGAGTTGGCTTTATATAGATATGTAATAAAGCATAAGTGACATAGCACTGCATAATAAATATAAAATTTGATATAAAGCTATGGGTGATAAACAAATATTTCAACAGAATGGTAATGGGGCGTAAAAAGAAATCTTTCTTTGTCTAAAGCTGCTAGGATCATGAATTTCACAAAGCTTGATAGTTCTTAGAGTTCTTAAATAAATGAGTGTTTAATATTTTTTGTTTTTTCACTGTGACTCTGAATACATTTTTTTTACTAATGTCACCTTCTTTATAATTAGTTTGAACAGTTTGGGAAGTTAGATTTTAAATCTTACCCTCTCAAGCACTTCTTATTTTTTTCAGTTTGACAACATTTTATTTGTTTGATTTTTATATTCATCTTTCATCTCTCAGTCACCGTTCATTACTCTGGAAGATGTACACTGGGTAAGGCTCTGTGCTAACTTTTAAAGCTGCTTTGGCTTCTTCTCTATTTTGGCCCTTGAATTATATCATGGTGATGCTGTTTGCTGTAGTAATAGCTGCTGTGCTCTAAATGTCACCATTTCTGCAGTGAGCAAAATGATTTTTCTCTTATAATAGCAGCATTATGAAGGTTGACTAACCTGATAGCCTTCTATGATAGTGTGACTAGATGGATAGATGAGGGCAGAGCAGTGGATGTCATCTATCTGGACTTCAGCAAAGCTTTTGACACCGTCCATCACAGCATCCTCCTGGGCAAGCTCCAGAAGAGTGGCATAGATGAGTGGACAGTGAGGTGGATTAGGAACTAACTAGGCTAAATGACAGGGCCCAGAGAGTGGTAATCAGCGGTGCCAAGTCCAGCTAGAGGCCTGTGGATAGTGGTGTCCCCCAGGGGTCAGTCCTCGGTCCGGTCCTGTTCAATTTATTCATTAACGACCTAGATGAAGGGATGGAGTGCTCCCTCAGCAAGTTTGCTGCTGATACCAAACTGGGAGGAATAGCTGACAGCCCTGAGGGCTGCGCTGCCATCCAGAGGGACCTGGACAGACTGGACAGCTGGGCGGCGAGTAACCTCATGAAGTTCAACAAGGGCAAGTGTAGGGTCCTGCACCTGGGCAGGAATAACCCTAGACCTAGACCCTAGTCCCTGGGGACTGATCTCCTGGAGAGCAGCTCTGTAGAAAGAGACCTGGACATCATGTTGGACGACAAGTTGACCATGAGGCAGCAGTGTGCCCTCGTGGCCAAGAAGGCCAATGGGATCTTGGGGTGCATTAAGCAGAGCGTCTCCAGCAGGTCGAGGGAGGTGATTCTGCCCCTCTACTCAGCCCTGGTGAGGCCGCACCTCGAGTACTGTGTGCAGTTTTGGGCTCCCCAGTGCAGGAGGGATGTGGAGCTGCTGGAGAGAGTCCAGCGCAGGGCCACAAAGATGATTAGGGGCCTGGAACATCTGCCCTATGAGCAAAGGCTGAGAGAGCTGGGCCTCTTCAGCCTGGAGAAGAGAAGACTGAGAGGGGATCTGATCAATGTATATAAATATCTCAAGACAGGGAGTGAGGAGGATGGGGCTGGCCTCTTCTCAGTGGTGGCCAGTGATAGAACTAGAGGAAACGGCCACAAATTGAGGCACCAAAAGTTCCACAGGAACTTGAGAAATAATTTCTTAACAGTGAGGGTGACAGAGCCCTGGACCAGGCTGCCCAGAGAGGTGGTGGAGTCTCCTTCTCTGGAGATCTTCAAAACCCGCCTGGACATCACCCTGTGCCACATGCTCTAGGGGACCCTGCGTGTGCAGGGGGGTTGGACTAGATGACCTCTAGAGGTCCCTTCCAACCCTAGCCATTCTATGATTCTATGATTCTGTGAAGATTGATTTAATCTACATTTGTAAAATATTTAGACAGTACTGATGTAAATATGCTACACAACAGAAAAACTGATAAATTAAAATAGATTTCCCTGAAACAGATATAAACAGAAAAATTTTCCTCCTGGCGTGTGAGGACTTGAATAGATTTTAGCATGATAAATAGTGGCAACATTAAGGATGTTTTCTTGAGCTCCAAAAAACAAAGCAAATGTATGGAATGAATCAGATTTACTTGGTCTCAATTACCTATTCATTGTTTTTCTTCCTGAAAACCTATATTTCATTCCTTTTGTTTTAAATATGCCACTTCAGAAAGGAATGTCTTTACAGGAAGGCCAAAGTGATTTAGGAGTAAAAATTTCATTGTTTTTGTCCAATTTCATTGGGCTTCTGTCTTAAGTTCTCGATATAATTTTGAATATTTAAGCTTCATCACGTGCATAATGTTCAACCATGGAAGACTATCTTTTCTAACCAAACAATTCTAAGATTTGGGGGAATTTATTTTCATTTCCTCAGGAATGAGCCCTGCCTTGTGTATTTGATAGTCGCATATCACGTAAATCAGAAGAAAATCTTAACTGTACCTGGCTCTGGGTGTAAATAGCAGCAACTTGTCAATTCATCATGTTGAACCTTCCTTAGCCATGTATCTAATTATACCTTGGCACTTTTATTCTGCAAAATTATAATACTTCCAATTTTCAATTACCTGCAAATAACCCTGGCCTTTAGATTCAATCAAGAAACTCTTGCTGTAGATATTTGATTGAGACTCTGCCATTAACACACTGGGGAAAAGGTGCTAATTGAATTGTAAAGCATATGGCCCATACTCATGTCTGTGTCCCTTCTGCTTCAGGTAACCACAGCAGGGAACTATGGTCTTTGATTCATCCTAGAGGACTTGTCCAATAGGTGAACATGTGCTGCAGAATCCAGAGCAGACAGTGTCTAAATCAGAGCTCTTTGAACCACTTGGAGATTTGAGTCAGCCTAGAATTTCGTGGCCTGAACTGACCTAAATTAAATGTACTTTGAATTGGTTTTCGCCTTGCTACCCCTGACCTTGAGTTGGGCTCTGCTTTTGTGTCACTTTTGATGTATTACAGTAGAAGCCCATAGCCAATGTTACTGGATTTTGTAGCAGTCAGCTGAAGCCAGTTGGGTCTGTGGATTTCCATATGACATCTTGAAAATATACTTTTATGGTATAGTCTGTAATCTTAAACTATCAAACTCATTACGTCCACTAAATGTTTCTGTTCATTTCTGTGGAAAGTATAATTAAGAAAACATTCAAACAGTTGATAAGGCTCTTCGAGCAAGTACACATGAGGCTATTCTTTCATGATCACAGTGTATCTGAATTACTCTGTCATGAAGTCATAGTTCTTAACTGAACTGGGAATCCCGGCATACAATTATATAAAGTGCAAGGGAGCAACTACTTTACCTACAGGCTTGATTTCTTTGTGATTCAAGATAATGTCACTGAACTAGACAGATTGCAATATATCAGAAAGACATTGAAGTTAACTGAAGAGTGTTTTCAAATGGAAAATCAGCAGAGATGTCATTATCTTAATAGTTTATATTCATATATATATTAATTTATATATATATATAAGCAAGAAGGAGCTTTACTGTAATATATGACTCAATTTTTAAGGGTCTCAAGATTTAGAAAAAAAACTAGAATACTGTTGTCAGTGATATAAGGATTCCTTTGACCCCAGATAACCTGAGAAGTGAAGAGAAAAGTAAGTGTGTTCAGTATTGTATAGAAAACTAATTTTGGCTAAAAACGGAAAAGAAATTCTTGTTTAGTATTTTAATGGAAGGACTTAATTTCTGTGAAGCTTCTGTACTTTTAGATGAGATATATCCTCAATTTATTTTTAAAACAAACCTTGGTAAGTTCAAAGCTCTTATTTTTTATGTCTAGAATTAATTTATGTTTCACTTTTTATAAAGTAACTTTTAAATTTCAGCCAAGGCAAGGTTGCTCTTATCTTGGCAGTATATAATACAGCATTAGTAAAAAACATCAGATAGAAGAAAAGTTCCCTTCCGTCATAATCTTTTAAGTATTATTCCTGACAGTATCCACAGCAGTTCTTACAGGAAGGTTGTTTCACCTTTTTTAGGTTAGCTTATTAAAAATTAACTTATTTAAAACTCTTCTCAGTGGTGACCAGTGATAGGACAAGGGGTAATAGACATAAGTGGAAACCCAGGCAGTTCCATCTCCATGTGATGAAGAACTTCTTTCCTGTGAGGGTGACAGAGCCGTGGAAGAGGCTGCCCAGAGAGTTTGTGGAGTCTCCTTCTCTGGAGGTCTTCCAAACCCACCTGGATGCCACCCTGTGCCCCGTGTTCTGGTTGTCCCTGCTGGAGCAGGGGGTTGGACTACAGGATCTCTAGAGGTCCCTTCCAACCTCAACCATTCAATGATTCTATGAAAAATCTTAAAATGCCTACAGGATTTTCCCTTTCCTTTCATATTACCATATAAATCTGAACAATTTTTTTTTCTTTAAAAAATGAAAAGGTAACCATTTATGTTCCTCATCATTTTCCCCATCAATAGCTAGTTTATCTACACCATAAAGCTAATACACTTTCAGCCTCATTCCAGGAAATGTTTTGAAGCAAAGTCCCCACTTTTGGAAACTGTCAATGCTGACTGTGTTGGAACGTTTTAAGTGACCATTTCCACATTTTATTGAATAAAATAACATGCCACTTTTAAATGCAGTGATCTGATGAACCGACCTCAATGGTGAACAATACTTTACTCCATGTTTAGACAGCCCAGCTCTGCATATGGTAGCAAATCCATATATACCACATAAAATATCTGTTTTCGCAATCTTAAAAATCCCTGCTGTCATAATTTTCTTCAGAAGATTGACTTAGCTTGAGGATAATAAAAAGTAAAGAGGCCTGCATGAGATAATTTTCACTTTGTGGAGATTGTTTTTAATGAGAAATGGTAACTGGGGTGCAATTGTCTTTGTATCCAATATTAGCATAGGCAATTGCTGCACAGTGATTTATGCTTGTAAATTGTTCTCCATGAGATGGAAATAGTTTAAAACTTGGTTTCTCTTTAGTTGCACATTATTTGTTCTGAAAATATTATTCTTCATCTTCATATTAACTCAATAGAAAATTTTATTGAGTTTTGGCAAGTGCAATATTTGGTTGGACCATTATGTGATTATAACAAAATAAATCTTCTATAATTTACAAATTCAAGATTTTAAATCTGGACAGGTGATATAAAGATGAACATAAATACTCTGACTTTATCCTGAAACCTTTGATATATATGATTTATCAATGGTTTGTTATAACAATTCAGCTACATTCATTTTTCAAGTAATATGTGGAATATGTTTGGTTAATCACTGTGACTACACCTTCATCTTTCTTTATAATAAAAGCTGAAAGTTGTTATTCTAATATTGTTCTTTCTTACCCTGAAAATTGTAAAAGCTCTAATTTGTCCACGTGACCTCGTGTTATTATTGTCCCAGTGGAGGACAAATATGGTACAATGAGAGCACTTGGTGCTCTCATTGCTGTTATGTCTTTTTGAAGGTTTTGTGTTATACTTTGAAGTTTGCTTGTAAAACAAGCCAGAAAAAAGCTCTTTTTTCTCCAGGCATTTGATTTCCATATATAATATATTTAATTTATGGTACCTTTCATTCAAATATCTTGACACCTTTGAAAAATGTCCATCTTTCTTCCAGACTGGAAGCCATCAAACTCCAGGAGCTATTTGCATGACTTCAGTAGACCAAACTCATAAATAAGACCAAGCTCATACATAAGTGGGTCTTTATCCATAACTGAACACCAGCCTTTCAGTTACAGCTGTCTTAGTGAATCTCTTCTCTTTATCCAGACCAGTTGGAAGACAACAAATGATACTTTCTGCCTTAGTTCTTGAATTCCACATCATTGTGATTTGTCTGTTTCTAAAACTTAAATTATATTTATGTAGGCAGGTACCTGCTTTGCAGAAATAAAAGCTTTAGGACTGTATATACTGTGGCCTTCTGTGAAGTTTGAGTTCCATTCCTTATTTTTTGGACTCTTTCTGGTCATTTTTTCCCACTCTTATTGAAGATTGATTCAAAAAGATTGTGACAATGGCTCTTTCTGTCACTCTTTTAATCTTTCTCCTTTGAGGGAAATTGAAGATACATAGCAATGAATAAAACCCTGAAAGTCAAACATACTTTTCTTTTTTCCTTTTTTTTTCCAGTTTAGCTTTGTGGTCTGTGACATGAAAAATTGCAATGCTTGCAATATGTGTGCGTGAATAGCATATTCCAAATCAAGGATGAGATAGAAAGAAATGCAATCCTGATAAATGGGCAGTTAGTATTTCTTTGCCTCCTATAAATAACTATTGAATATGGAAATTATCTCCTGAAATATCTTCAGAACTTCACCTGAAGTATAGCCCAGGAAGGCCTGTTTGATAGCACTGTGGCTATCAGAGCATTCCATGGCAAGGAGATATAAAATATACAGAATTATATTATATATAGCCACACACACATTAATAACTGGAGACTGTGCTTTTTATGATATATTGATAATGGTGAGATATGAAATGATATATTATCAAAATCTCTGCTACCATAGAATTTACAGATTAGATATGGAAATCATAAGATTTAGTATTTCCTGAAAGCTATGAGAGATATATTAAAAATAGAACATGTAATATGCAAAATATTCCTTATTTCTGAAAATAGATAAAGCAATAATTGCAGACAGCACATGCACAGGTGGATAAATATAATACTAGCTACACTGGTATGAGCCCAGGGACACTGCTGGGATTGCACCAGTGTTGCTGAGAGTGTAATTGAGTCTTCAGTACTTGTGCTAGATTTAACACAAGGAAGTAGAAGAACCCAGGCAAATTCATTGACTCGTTTGCCCCCTGGGGAGCCAACAAGGAAATAATAACTCACAAAACTGTCGCAATATTGGGATTATTGGTATTGATATTGGGAGAGACCATTCTAGACATAAAAATGTTGAGTCAGAGTAAACTGTCCTTTACCACATTGCAAAAGTTGTAACTGTGTGAACTTAAGAAGGTGAATGTCAGAGACACAAGAAAGAATGCAATTTTATGGCCAGAAATCATTATTCTTTTTGGATGCAAATCTTAAAAATATGAATTGGTCCCATAGAGTCAGTGAGCAGACACAGCATTTCCACCTGGAGTCTGAGATAAATGTCATAAATCACAAACAGGATGATGCCTCCCTCTCTCTAGTGCCTGTGCAGAAAAACCTAGATGATGATTTCACACATATATATATATATATATCTGTTCCATAGCAACAGGAGTTTGAATATGTTAAAGGTGAAATCTGCAGGTTTTTTCTTTTGTTGGTCCTAATTTTATGCAACTTGGAAGTGCTAGCCTAAACACTATTTATATATAGAAGTTATTTCATTTCCAGCTTCTGTGACCCCATGTGAAACAACAGTCTCTTTTTTGAGCTGCTCCATGAATTATGCTTATTAATCTGGGAGCTCTGCAACGGGTCATTGTCAGGTGCACGGAGCACTTACATTAGTGTAAGCACTTTCCTTTGCTGGTGTATACGGCTAGCTGCACAATGCTGACAAAATACATAAAAAGGAGACAAAAGAAAGTTGATTGTTCCAGAGATGGAGTATTATCTGAAAACAACGTACAAGGATAAAAGTACTTCAGAGGAAGGCATTAAGATATTTGTTTGGAGGGGGAGATGAGTAGAAAGTGACAGATCTAAGGAGATAGAACAGCTTTAAAAAGATCTAAATTGTCACTGAATGGAGGAAACTTTACATTCACTTGGAGGAATACTGAAAAGATACCAGTACATTTCTAGACAACAAGCTTTGGTGATTAATGAAGAAACAAATACAAGATACAAGACAAATATCAAGATGGTGAAAGGCTAATCAAAGGAACGTCTTTAGTCTTGTTGATACAACAAAAATCATGGACTCTTTAATTCTTATTCCTATTTAACTATAAAAATGGCATTGGTGTTTCTGAAATGTAGAATGGACTGCCTTAATAATACAGCACAATAGAAATCTTTAAAAGACATATATATCCTAGGGCCGCTTGTAACAGAAGAATTTGACAAGTGTGTATTCTGTTGATATTTGTGTGGTTAAGCAACTGATGAAACCTTGTAGCCAAAAGAATCAAAATTACAAAATTGCTGAATAAAAATCATAGTAAATATGTGGTAATAAAAGTAGAAGAAGCTATCTTCTTTCTTGAAGACAGCTGAAAAACAATGTCCAATTAAGTATAATTAAAATGGAAATTTGTTTGTAATAGAAGTTTGGAGATGTAATTTTTCAGCAAAATATTCTCTTCTTGAGAATAAGACTATGCATACCAAACATCTCTGATAACACTATTTTATTAAATAGAATAGATGCAGTGATCTCAGAATTGTATAAATTCTGCGTGTTGTGGTGATGTTATTGCTGCTATTGTTATAAAGCTTTTACCATAAAAATCCATGTGATTACATCTTTATCTTATTGCATGGATGGAAGCAGTGCTGCATGTGTAGAAGTAAGAAAGATTTAGACAATGCTAATTTGAATGTAGAGAGGTCTCATCAAATCAGTCCTTGGTACTTTCTTATTGCAATATAAAAATGTATTACGTTAGCACTGTGAGAAAAAAACCCACATATATATATATAAAAAAGTCTGTAGAGCTGAATTTTGTTAAGGGACTGCTTCAGTGGTTTCTGTCATCCTTAAATCACACAAAACACAAGAAAGTTCATGGACAGTCATAGCAAAATTCTTCATGGAAAGGAAGAAAATAACTGAGATCTTCAGTGTGCCGAGTGCTAAGCTTTATTTCAGATTTTTGCCAAAACAGGATATAAAGAATCTCTTTTTACCTGTTCTTATTTTTCATTCCTCTCAAAGCAAGCAATTCATCTCTGTCCTCTTCAGATGACTAGTGCTTTCTTCTTCGGAAGACAAGTTGTCTTAGTAGTGATCTTTGGCAATGATTACTGCTCACTAAATTACAGCTCTTGAATGCTGAAATGGAGATGGTTATTTAGATATTACAAATCTTTCTTAAGCTTTCTATTCAAAAGTTAAGGAGTGTCTTCCAGTGTAAAAGTTGTGTCTGTAAATGTATGGCAACAATTGCTCTGCCTTTGCAAACAGTTACTTTTAATATTTGGACTTAATTGAGTCATAATAACTTGTTGTACAGGACTTGTAAGCTCCTGCATGCTCTGGATCACCCTCTGGATCACAGACATGTGTAAGGTCAGGAGATTGAAAAGTATTCCTTCATCAGAAGTGTGCACTGGTGATGATGTTGAAAAGCATTAGGACTTCAAGGTCGTCAGAGGTTCTCTACAGGTTCTGTGAGGAGCCATTCTTGATGTTTTATCAAAGTATTTTGTCCTGTACAATGATATTTTTGGTGGCCTTCTCAAAATAAAGTACATTGATGAGCAAGAAGTATTTTCCCCTCAGACTCTGCCTCAAAGAAGGGCTTTGGTTGGGTACATTCTTCCATTCACCTGAACTTGTGCTTTTCTTTACTTTTGCCACACACCGCTGAGAAAGGTGCTGCCTTCCCAGGGCTGTTACTGTCAGAGGGGCTGCTGAGCCCTCCTTTCCCAAGGAAGTGATATGTGTGTACTGAGCAGAGTCAGAGAGGTAACAGGTAGCAGTGGTGTATGTTGACTCTGAGCTTTTGGATAAGTGGAGAGACTGTCCATAGGGACATCCAAGCCAGTAAATCTTGTGGGATCTGCTGCTAGATATTATGCTGTCCATTTGCTGCCAGGAAGAGATGTCAATAGGCCCTCAAAAAGCAGTAGGAAAAGCTGCTAATCCAGACATCTTGCCTTTTCCTAGTGTGTTTTGTGAAAGAGATATGACATCCCTCAGGATGGACTGTGGGACTGGGTTACCAGTCTAGAGTTAGGAGAACTGCAGAGAAATCAGATTTAAGTGCTCAGCTAGGACATCCTCCATAGATTCCGTTTGTATTCAGGGAAAGGAAACCTTGGAGTCGCAATATCCTGTCTGACATTTCTACTACAGGATGAAATGAATTAGGAATGCCTAGAAATGAGTATAAAGGCAGGTAGATGATATCTCAGATGTCTGCATTATAGATGTCAAAATTCAGCTAAAGCCATCAGTTGTGTCAAGTTCGCAGATCTGAAAGTTGAGAAATCATATTTCCAGACAATCTGGGGAATACTTATTACTTCTTTAGCTTCAGAGAAGAAAAAGGGAAAATTCTCTGAAACAGTCTGGATTTTTTTCATAACTATCTAAAATGATACAGGAGATTGTAAATTTTGCTACGAGTTTTTGCTGCAGCCTGATCTAACAGTAGAAGATGAAAAACTCTTGCAGAGAAGGACCCAAGAATAAGTTCCCACTGTAAGAAATAGAAGCTACTCTTCCAAAATGCCTGATAACAAGCTTTGGCAGGCCAGAGAACTGACATAATTATAATGGACAAAAAGAGAGGATATATCCTTTTTATGCTAAATAAGAGGATGAACAAGCCAGTTTCAGCATTGGACCCTCTCATTCTCCTCATGCTTCACTTCTGGATCAATCATTGGCTGTTTCTTTCCAGCAAGCTCCAAGCAGAGATGACTTGGAGATTTGGCTACATGCTGAATATAATTTATCAGTATAGGTGCAGCCAGGCTAAATATGAAATACTTGTACTACAGACAAATGGTGCATCATTATTCCACCTGCCCCAGGTAGGTGCAAGATCTTCCTCTGTCCTTCAAGAAATAACTGTGTTGGAGTCTCAGCACAAACCAGCAAGAAAGGCAGGGGGAGGAACTGAGTGCCCTATATAAATATATATCATAAATAACAGGAGGAATTGGATCAAAGTTAACTTTTTAATCCATATCATCCATGCTGCTGTGACACCTGAAAATGGATTTCTGCTGTGATGAATGGACAGCTGAATACTTTGGAGAAATCATGATGAGGGAGAATAAAAGGAGCCCCTTTGGATTATAATAATGAAGACTGTGTTTGTGTCCAAATACAAGTTGAGATTTAAGCCTGTTTTATTCTCCTTTCATCTTTATACAGAGGTTACTCACTTCTTGTGTTCCTCTTTTTTCCCATTTTGCTGCACTAATGAGTTTTTAATGCAAAGGACAAGTGATTATAAGCAGTGAAGCAAAGACAGCCTTATAGAGCGAGACTGAGGAATTGAAGACATAGATCAGAGATTTCCACTCACCTAAGGTAAAAGAAAAAGTCATGAAGACAGCGACATATAGATAGCTTTGATTTCATTATCATTAGACAAGAAAGGACACAAAACAGAATAGCTATAAAGCTGTTCATACCTATAAGTTGCATATAATGAGTCCATACAGAAAGCACTAAAAAGGTAATAAATATAGAATAGGAAAATATTCCATAGGAGTATTTATGTTCATATTGGGTTGTGATATAGTGGAATGTAACTACCAGACAGCGGTCATGTAAGAAGTATAAATATTAAGTATATATTAAATATTTTATTCATTGATGCTCTGTTTTGTTTCGATGTTAAGCATAGGCTTTTTGTTTGAATTTTTCTCCCTTTCCTTTTGAACAGAGATTCTGGGGATTGTATTTCTGTTCCTGATTTCATGGTTTATCAAATCTTGAACTACATACAAATTAAATTGCTAGCTTTTATAGGATGCCTTTGTTTGGTAGTACATGTATCTTGTAATAATATTCACCACAGAAGCACCTAATTACATCTGAAAGGAGCCTGACTAGATAAAGAGTGCGGTACTTTCTGATCAAAATTCAAAAGCTGATACATAAATTAGCAGTGGCTGGGGAGCTCTTGGTGGACTCTGGTCCTGCAACAATTCTGACTATTTATCCCCCTTCTTGACAACAGGCCAAAAATTTAAAACCGTAACATTTTGATAGTGGGAGGAGGTTTGGTGGTGAACTAGTTTTCAGAAGGAAAAATACAAGTTTGTTCTTCAAAGATTAAGTCAATCATGATGTTTCATCTTGGTTTTTCTCTTATAATCTACACTTAAATTTCTGTGGGTATAAATAAAATACAGTGAAACTATTTTCATAGAAGCATCTTTTCATCAATAACACAATGATTTGTTGGCAATATCTTTAATTTTGATTTTAATATATTCTGGCAAAATTCAAAACTTCCTGATTAGCTATAGCTAAGGGGATACTTTGAGCAATTCTTCTAAGAGGTTTTATTAATAGAAGTACTCTCCTTACTATGCAGTTTACTTATACAGTCAGATTTTGTAGCTTTCTCAGATGCTACACTCTTCTCCATTTAAGAAATGAGGAAAATATGAAAGGGTTATTAAGTATGTTGCCTAGAGGGACAGAAAAAAATCCATGCCAGACCGGGAACAAGGTTTCAGAGTAATGCTTAAATCAGTGTCATGTCTTTGGCGGATAGATTTCTTGTCCACTGCAATCCATTTTGATGCTCTACATTCTGTAGTTTAATTTATTTTGATACTGAAACTCAGTGTAAGAATTGCATTAACACATTGTGCCTTTTTGCTATTCAGATGTCTAGAATAAAGGTCCTCTGTCATGTTTTTGCCCTAGGTTAACATTGTATGCGAGGTATATTTCAGTAACTGTATCAGTGAGTTATTTTCACACAAGTACTCATCTTGTATTATGCTGTGGAGTAAATTGAAGCTAGCAAGAGGATGAATAATTAATCTTTCTTCTATTGATGAGAATAATTTTCAAAAGCAGTTCTTCTGTTTCTGATATGGAATAATACTTTGGACACTCTTCAGATATTTGCACAAAGTCCACAGACACACTGCGTCAGATATAACGCCAGTTATTTAAATGACTTAGTTATCTGTTAGCTCAGGGCTTTACATACTGAACTGCTACATTCCTCAGGTTTGCAGGCTTGATTACACGCCATTAGAGACAAAGGGAAGCCATGTATGTAGTCTACAATTTGGATAATTTGGTGTATGTATTGAAAAACTCTACTTCAGAAAATTGATCACATGGGAATATCTGTAAAATATCCCTACCAAACTACCTTCTACATACATTTAATGCATTTTCTGATTTTATTTTGTTTAGGTCAATGGAACAGAAATTGAGTATGAATTTGAAGAAATTACATTGGAGAGGGTAAGTGTAATTTATTATTTTCTTATGGGCAAAGTATTTTCTGTAGTGCAAATATTTGGGAAATTAAGAATGGCCATAAATAAATACCTTTTGGATGAGGCCTTCCATTATGCTTCCTGTTGTATGAAAATGCAAGTAATGCGTTCGGATAAACTTTTCATATTTTTAAGATGTTTCAGGTGTAGGGACCTGCAGAACAGCATCCAGAATGCTCTCCTTCCTGCAATGCATAAGTACTTGCCTCGGTATTTGGTCATCAGGCAGAGCCCATGTGACTTGGTAACTCTCCCTTGGTTGTGAATTGGAAATGCAGAAGCTTTTCACATTGAACCTCCTTGCTTTCCTTGCATGGGTGCATGTTAATAAAAGACATGCAGTCTTCATTTATAAAAGAAGAGTTGCAAATGATTTTTTTGTGTGTTCTAGTGACTATAGAAACTGAAGGCTGTGTCTGTGTATAAAGGATGATAGTTTTATCCAAGTCTGAATTGCATCACTTGTATTCAGGACTGGCAGTGAGGCCATTGTTAGCAATAGCACAAAAATAGACTGATATTTAGAAGTTGCATTGCATTATATATGAATTCTTAGCTTTGTTTTTTTTTCCTTGCCTTTTTTTTGTTGTTGTTGTTATATAACTAATTTCTTTAGACTACAGACTTTATTTATCATAGGACCAACACCAGATGGCCAAGAAACTCTTAGCTTTCTCATTTACAGTAGTGCTTAGAAGGATTCCTAATGGATTCAAGATTTTCATTGCCAAATTCCTTCAATATTCTACCCATATTCTAGTAATATAAAGTCTTATCATCTTGGAGTAAACATTTAGGCTTCTTTATACATAAAATGTTTGAATGCAAGGCCTGATTTATCAAGATGTGACTGGTGCCATTTGAGCTGATGCAATGGTAGCAAACTACCATTGAGTTACCTACTTAGATTATACAATCCGTTGCACCTCTTTTGCATGTTTTATGGTTTTAATTGCCCAGGATAATGAATTTCATAACCCTCAACTTAAAGGCATACAAGCTTTTATTCTCATTGATTCGGTCATTCAGGCAAATTATAAAAGACCAATATATCTTTTTACTGTAGCCACTCTCCGCGTAGTCTCGTAGCAGAAAATGTATAAGGTTATAGGCACTTTTTATCTACTGTCTCTCAAGTTACTTGCGCATCACTAGTTATTCATTGGACTAGAGTTTCCAAAGGTCACTGAACAGAACACATGCCTCCTGGGTGATATTCTGAAAACCACTTTATTTTTAATAGATGTGTAAGTTATCGGTGTATGTACCGCAGAACCAATACAATTTGTATCTACTCAGCCTATCTCATCCAGAACAGATAATTGGTAATTCAAAATGTAATAAAGAAATTAAAGGAACTGATAAGCAATAGCAAACAAAGCTATAGATTTTAATGGACGAAAGCTCATTTTTTTTTCTGGGTGCTGTTGAATCTGTGGCTTTTGGTTATTACTGCTTGAAATGCTGTGCCACATGTACCAGTGTTTTGTCTCAAAGACAGGGTACTGTGTCTGCTGGCTTTTGTGAGAGATATAAAACACAAGTGATTGCCTTTAAATGGCTGCCATTTATGATAGACTGAAAGCATTTTTCAGAAGAAAGACATTCTCCATGTTGATTATCCATTTTCTTCCACAAAACCTCCTTTAGAAATTAGTTGGAGAATCATCTCTCTGTATTTAATGGCAAAGCTGCAAAATGTATTGCAGTTGCTGCTTTTGAGAGAGAAAAATCTAGTCTGTCCATATGAAATACTTGTTAATAAACTTCTCATTTTATTCTTGTTATTCAAGTTACAGAATTCTTTATCTTTATCTTTAAAGAGTGCTTTAAGGTGTTATTGGGACTTTTGCACTCTTTATTTCTGCCAGAACAAAAGAACATTGTTTATATCAGAGCATCTTCAGGTTCCATAAACTCGGCGTTAACTCCTTTAATTCAAGGTGCAGGTCCAGAAAATGTTTTCCTGAGAAGAGTAGCTTTGTTAGGCATGACCCCTGTCCCCAGATTAAGAGATGACTCCTTCTTTGGGGGTAACACAGCAGGCACAAGTAGGCAGAATGTCTCGTATGTGGAGCTGGGTCTTTTATGCCGAAAGTGACTCCAAGGAAATAATTACCTTGTGTAGAAGGGTTATTTTATTATTACTATTATTTCTGCTCAATTTGACATAATCTCACTCAGTTGGTTCCATTTAAAACTTTAGTTGTCCTTATTTATAGTCTACTGAGACTTTCTGCTTTGAGCTTACAAGGCTCAAGTAAGAGCTTGGGAGGGTGAGTTTGAGGCAGATCTACTGTAAAAGTACACTCAGCTTGGGCTTTTTTCCCCTATGAATTAAGGAGGTTGTAACTATGCATTTGTCAATCCCTTTTAGCCTTGGCAGCCTTGCATACTTTTACTCCTCATAAGCTCATCAGATACCGTCTTAAATCATTGAACCTAGAGACCACTGTTAATATAAAAAATATTTTCTTAAATATATAGATATTTATATATATCTATATATTTATATATCTATATATTTAAGAAAAGAACATATTTATGTGTGTGTATATATGTTATATATAGGCTTAGTTTCTTCAGCCACCTCAAAGAATGTGAGAATTTCTCTGTCAACTTAAAGTCATAAAATGCAGATCGGGGAGTAAAATAAGACTTGGTGGTTTATAATAAACTGCAGTGCTCCAAAGTACACCTAGGCAAAATTCCCTAAAATATGCCATTATCTTGCTCTATTTTGAATATCAAAGACATAAAATGACTCGTATTAGTGCGGTATTCCATTACTGCAGGACTTGGGAAATATGTCCAGTGCTATGAAGAAAGAGATCTACACTTGATAAATCATGGTCAGTATAGAAGACAGTAACTGAATAGGGTCTGACAAAGCCTGGCCTAAGTTCTCTAAGCTAGTAGAAAGTTTTAATTAATTGACTGTTTGGTTCAGTGCTGTGCTTGGGGACACTTGCTGAAGAGGTGGTTTTAGGAGAAGTTGATGGTACATTAGGCAAAATTAATAGTTACCTTGAAGAATAGTAAAGAAAGGCAGTGGGTCTCTTAATGAGTCATGTTGGATTCATGCTGAGTTCAACATATGAGGTCAGACTTTTTGCTCATCTAACCTTGCCTATTTTATGGATGTTAGAGGAGAAAAAAAAAAAGAGGGCAGTAATGATTAGTAGTGCTGTTTTCACAGAATCTTTTGATGCCTCAGCACATATTTTCATTCTGTAGCTGTATGAAGGTAATGTATGAAGGTCCATTTTTGTGGAAAAGAGTGTTTAGGAAAGTTATATTTTATCAACTTTAGAACTAAGGAAGCAAGATATCTCGTGGATTTGCATCGTGAGATTGACAGACCTTGTTGTCTAAACACATCTGATTACATTACAGAATGCTCCTCTTTTTTTAATGAACCACAAAATTTCACAGAGTTTTTAGGATCTTAACACTTTTGATACATCCTCCTTTTTACAGATTAGTTGAAGTTAGCTCTTGGGCTTTGTACAGCTGGGTGAGAGACGGGCAGGCATGCTCATACGAGAGCAATCATTTCCTCCTGGGGTTAGGACATCAGGTCAGAGATACTCCAAAAGAGTAAATTCTCACTCATGATCAATCAGTAAACTCTGACCTTCCTATGAGAACTCTCACAAAGTTTATCCTGTAATCCCTATGTGATTTCCTCTGTGGAAAGACTGACAACCCACCTTCTTCTTTCCTTGGCCATGATGTTTCAGTGATATCAAGTGCCATGAGATTTTATTTCTGTAGTTCAAGAGAGAGTTATTGAGCAGATACTTGCAATATTGCCTCACTACCCCCTCTATGGTTAGATTTCCACATTTCCCCAAATTCAAGGATGTGGTAAATCTCACTGAAAAGGCTAAAGCTGTAATCATAAGTATTTAAGAGGTAAAATTAAAACGTTCTGATGACAGAGCTGAAAAGCAATCCTCAGATATTTTTGGTGCAGTAAGGCATTTGTCTAAGTCTTAGAGTTTCATTTTATGGTAAGCCTAACTGTAAATTGCTACCATACTATTACTTATGCTGTTTGCATGACTGATTTTCTTTGCAAAAATGCAGAAGGTTGCAAAAGTAAGAAGAGGTGCGTTCCACTGGACACTGAAGAAGTTCTTTTAGTTTGCAGTGTTGGTGCTTCCTGGCTTTTGTCTTTAGTGGAAAGGTTGTAGAGGAGAGCAGTACTTGCACCTTGTTCATGCAGTATCAGGCTTTGACCTCTCAGGAGAGAGATTATAGGAGAAGGTGAAGCGGCACTCCGTCCCCAGAACAACCCCAAACACTTACCCAGACGGCTAGCCTCGCAAAGCACGAGCCGGGGGGAGTGCGCCCCAAAATACCAGAGACGATCCCAGGGATCCAGCGACGGTCTTGGGGATGGACACGGGTCGGGATAGCGACAGGGGAGGGCACACGCGAGGGGGTTCCTGCTCACACACGCTCACAGCCACACACCAAGCACACGGCAAAGGAAACGCACGAGACGAGGTACGTGGAACAAGCACGCAGGAACCTTTATTGAAATGAGTACAACTCTTATATAATAAACTGATACAGAACTGAGAAAATGATTGGTGGGAGTCGGGAGATGTGGGGTACAGGGATTGGCTCAGAGGGTATTCCCACACGGGGATTGGCCGTGGGGAGGAGGCAGCGGGTGACAGGCAGGGGCAGGTGTTCGGTGAGGTGGGGGGCGAGGAACTTCGAGAATGTTCTCAAATCTCTGCATCCCACTCGGGGGTTCTCGAATGTTCTCGTCGCCTCGCGCCACGCTCAGCCAATCAGTGGCTGATTCCCATGCCATAATAACAGACCTAATGCGGACAATGGACATAACAGGGGGAGAGGAGCCTGTCTTGGGCACCCATGGGGGACATATCAAAATTGTCTGCAACAAGAAGGCAACAGCAGAATGGGGAAAATACATGGTCCAAAAATAACTGATTAAAAGGGAGTGGCCACCAGAAATGGTCACTAGAAATAGCTATTTTCAAAGTGTAAAAGCCTGTGCTGTAGAGGAATACCTCTCGAGAAGGCAGAGTGCAGGAATCAATATCTGACCATCAGCAGCCCCAGTGGAACAGTCCCACATCTTCCAAGAGCAAAAAGCAAATCTTCTAAAATTAGCATTGCTCAGATAGCTGCAGAGCTTCCCTTACCAAGTGCTGTGCTGCTCCCTGAGTGTTTGTTATTGCTGACGTATAGATGTTTTCTTCACCGTTGAAAGCTTTCTGACTGAGGGTACTTTTAAAAATTCTTTTTCTTTGCTAGCCTTGTCTGTGTATTTACTGAGAATAAGCAGTAGTTATTCTTGGAGCACTAGGACTAAAATAACTATAATTCAAAGGCAGAATCCTTCCTATTGACTAATTCATAACAGGCTTATAGTAGAATAGTGGCCTATAGTGTTTAATACAAGAAAGCTTCTTTTTGCGATTTTTTTTTCCTCGATTGGCCCACTGCAGCCTGCCTACAAGGAGAGGCAGGAATATCTGCATATGGAGCTGAGTCATCAGCAAGGGAAAAATATGAGAATCCAGACTTGTTTATGGTTCTGCAGTTTGCAAAACTGACTTGCTGGGTATCTGTATATGATGTTTGCACTATATTTCAGTGTGTGTGTAAGACAATGCTCTGTATATTAAAAAGAGAAATTAAGAAAGGCTCTTGAAAACAGGGGTATAGTGCATGGGAAGGCTGTGTAGGAATTTTGCTTATGCTTTCTAGTTCCTGTCACAGATCTGAGTTCAAAGTTACAAATGATTATATTAATGGTAGGTGAATGTGCCAGTGGCTGTTGTTGCACTGCTCAAGATTGAGCCATTGGGAAGGGAAGACTGAGCTCTGCAGGCAGCTGCTTGAGGAAGGTCCATGCTCTCTTTTCATCTCCTGTTCCTTACTACAGACTTTGTTTTGACCTTAGGCTCTACAGGGGGGAGCTGATGAAAGGAGCTGGGAGCCTGGTGCACATTCCTGCTAATGTGACACTGAAATACCAGGTCAACATCTTCCCAGGCAGCTGCAGAAGTCGGATGCTTTAGTTCAGTGACCTAAATTAAGATACCTTGGAACAGCCTGATTTTTTTCTTTTTATTCACCCAAAGCAAGCGACTTCCTTTCACCTAAGAGCAGCCCCAATTTGGCAATCCAGCTATAACTAATCACTTCAAAACTTTGCTTTTGCTCTCCTCCCAGACAGCTACTATACTGAAACTGTTCCTGGTTGTTCAGCTGGGCATATTTTAGGGGCCCCTGTGCTACCTGCTCATGGTATCCATAGAAAACCTGTCAGTCTGGAGCACTTGTGGAAAGGCAGAATGGCTGGGAGAGGGGGGAGCTGTAATTTCTGAAGGCCAGAGGATACAGCCTAGCACTATAAGCTCTCATTCACAGTCAGTGCTTGGGACTGGAAACTAAATAAACCCACATTACTGTCTTGCTGAAGGCTTCTGGTAAGAGAAGTGAAGTCATTATAGTACCAAATCCCCTTAGAGATGTGAAAAAATATTGTATGTATTCTTATTGCTGTTACTGCTGTTCATATTGCTTATTATATGTATTCTTATTGCTGCTAAGACATAATTACTTTGATGCAGTTTAGGGTTGTCAGGAAGCAGAATACATGGTTGCCCATGAGTTACCCAAGGCAGGGACAGGCTGGGATCGACCAGTTTCCTTAATGTAACCCACTCCAGATAAGGATAAATCTGCAGTGATTCAGACTACGTGCTGCTAGCAGATCTTGATTTATCCGTGACAGCTACAAGGGAAGCATATGGCCTTCCCTTGCTCCTCAGTTTGTGAGGAAGACTTGCCCTATGCTTCATCACTGCTGCAGCTGTGCAGGGGCTGCCTCCTTTCCCAGCTGGGGAGTGGGAGGATTTCTCTGCCCAATAATCAAAGCAAAAAAGCTGCAGAGCCCAGAAAGGGAAAATAAAGGAGGAGAAAAGGCTGTAAGTGACTAGGGAAATCATTTTAACTGCACAGTTTATAGCTACTCTGTGATTAGCAAAAGAACCTGAAATAATACCCCACATTTAGCTTCCTCTGGGTGGCTATCAAAGAAATTCCTATTTTCCTACTGTTATTTTAAACTCTTGCTATTAAATCTAAGTGTCTGAACAGCCCTGTGTAGAGGCTGGGTAGGTTGCATTAGACTGTGGTTGTTGCTCAGTTTTATGTCAGCAATGCAGTAGTGCAGCATCCAAACTCCAAGGGCATTTTCATAGCCGGAGCTTGCAGGAAGGAATGAGGTAGAAAAATAATATATACCTGTGGAATTAATACTTGAGGGCTAGAGCTTTCCAAGGGAAACAGTATTTTTCTTATTATGATCTTTGTTTTTGTCTTTTGTATATTACTTTTTCATGGTCATATTTTTCACTGGTTTTAGTAATCTATATAAGGTTTTCTCAGTATTTCTTTATATGAGGGACTCACTGATTCAGTGAATCAGCAAGTCCAGATGAAATATTGGGGAGATATTTATAGTTTGAATTAGAATGGAGAGAGTGTTCAGAGTTTTTCTGGCATGTGAGAAATTTTAAGTCATTTGGAATATTCTGTTTATGAAAGTCTTCTCACTGGAATATTGTAGTATTTTTAATATAATTTGAGGCTTTGAGGACTCATCAAACGAGAAGAAAATTGGAGATTCTGTTTGACAGATTTTTTTTAATTTCATGAAAGAGTCACTCAATGCACTGAGCCATTTTGCTCCAAAAGGAGTACAAGAGACTTCATTTTCCAATATATAGAATTGCAAGCATAGCGTTAATTAATCCCTCTACATTGAAAGCTCCCAGAGAATTTGTTCAAAGGGAGCATACAGACACTTGCTGTAAGGCAATTCATAATACTAGACAATATTGTGAAAATGATAGGAAAAAAATAAACATCAACTGCAGAAAAAAAATGATAAAATGATGGTCAGGGCATACATTCCATACTAACCATGAAGGAAAATTAAATAATGTTTATTTAAGAGTTCAAAAGCTATGCACGTACAGTGAAAAAAAAGAAGTTCACATTCATCTTGAGACTTATCCCCTAAACTTTGCCAAGATCACTGAGACCTTGAGTTACTATATGAAAAGTTATTTCATGCAAGTCATAGTTGCCTAGAGGCTGCTGTTCTGCTGCTGTTTCATTTAAATTATTATATAGATATTTTATTTTTATGGCGCTACCACTCATTTATTGTGCTCTCTTGCTTCCCAACTTGCTTCCTCTCCCCAGGTAGTTTGCAGTACATAATTTTTTTCTTTTTGTTTATAGGTTTACATGAAAATTGCCTTTTCTGTCAATGGAGCTCTTTAGGATGTGGTCTTTCAGCTTATTTTCCTGTACTCCCTTTAGCTGAAGTCCCTTGGCTTTATTTAGATTGGCTTTATCACTGGGTTTGGAAGGTGATCGTCCAGTCTAGGCTTATTGCAAGGGCTGCCTTGGTAATGGATGGAGAACAGAAAATATTGCTGGTGTGGTTTATCCTGTTATAGGATAAAGGTGCAAAATAAGCAGAGTTAAACTAGTGGAAATTATACAGTAGCTAGCTGAGACTTTTGCAGATTTAAATTTACAATATTCCAGTTTCTGCAAGGCAATATGCAGCAGTAATATTAGTCTAACAGATAAAGTTTTGCATAGTGAAATAGGGCAATCTTTTAGAGCTGTAACTCTAGTCCTCCAGGCTCATAGAGACAGGCAGGCTTTTCCCCTCCTGCATAGCAGTTGTGTTACCAGGGATATAGATCCACCCACAGAAATGACTTTTCAGGAAGAAATCCTTCACTGCACAGGCACAGTGAAGCACACACAACAGAGAAAGAGGAGTGTCTGAGATGCTGGCTTCTCCCCCAAAATATGTAGGAACCTTATGGGGTAAGACGCAGAAAGCAACACGGAAAAAAAATATGATAAACTAAGGAGCATTGTTCTGAAAAGCTGCATTTCAACTTAATTTTGACCTAGTTTTACAATTGGCCTTGGTGAATGATATGTAAATTTTAAATAATATGTACATTTAAATACATGGGAATGAGGAATCTCAATTTGCTAGGAGAATATGAATCATTCTGGAGATGATAGTAACCATCTTGCCACAAAGACAGTCATTTTCTAGGCAAAACTTTTAAAAAGCATCTTTGATGTGCTGGATTTGTCTCTTCAGAAAAAAAGCCAAGCTTTGCATTGCAGAAAATTGCCTTTCAGATTTGTTATTAATTTAGAAATCTATTATAATGCATATATTAGTGCGAGTCGACCTTGAAGGACCAATATGCCACTGCAGCGGGGAATGGCACTGTGAGGAGTGAGAGAACGGCACGGAAAAGAGGGAGTGAATAACCTGTTGATCTGTCCAGGTCTGAACTCCACAAATGTCCTTGCTAAGCTTCATACCATCAGAACACAGTATCCCAACAAAACGTTCAAATTTGCTGTTTGTTTGCACACTGTAGTCGCTTGCTGGTCTTATGCAGTTCTATTCACGACAGGCCACTGCACTTGTTTTCCTGTTATGGCTACCATCCCTTCTTCAAATTTGACTCCTGGGGAGGAAAGCAAAGCTATTTCTCTTTAAAAGAGGGGGAAAATTTCATCTTCTATACTTTTTTTTCCAAAGTAGATTTGCAGGGGGCAGCTGCACACTTTGTAGCACTGAAAGTTCTTTAGAATGATACGATTCTGGACCATTTCTTCTCAAATTTTGTCCCTCTAGCAGCATCTAAAAGTATAGCAAAAAGGGTGACTTCAAATATGCTGAAGATATAAGTAGCTGCAAAGCAACTGTGTGCTTTTCATGCATGTTTTATACTGCAAGATAGTGCTTTACCCTAAGAAAATGACCTAGCTGGTGAGTCTGGAGCATGACTTGAAAGTCACCTTACATATCTTAATGTGATATATGAATTCTGACTGAATTCTATGAATAATTTATTTTTTGGAGAGGTTTTTAATTTTACAGAGTTTAACTGGTTGCACTTAGAGCACAACACACATCCTTGGTACTTCACCTGCAAAGCAGAAGCGAGGTCACGTTAGCGTACGTTGACTGTGTGAGTTTAATACATAGATCGACATTGACTGGAATTAAACAACATAGGTTAAAAAAAAAAATGTAGTTTGACACATCATCATCTTAAATAATACAGGACATATTTTTATTAATTCTGATAATGATGATAATATACCTATTTTTTTAATCAGATTTCACAAATGGGGAAACTTGAGGCATAGAAAAGCAGGCTAGCTGTAAAAATAATAAGAAAATGCACATATCCTAGATTGTAGTCCAATAAGCTACTTACTGAACTATACCTTTAAGGTGTAGATGATGAAAAGTATATATTTGCAAAGTCTGGGGGTTTTTTAATGGAAAAATAATTATTTTTTTATTGAAATATTCCTTGAATCTTCTCTAAACAAAACAAAAAAAAAAAAAACCACAGCAAAAAAGAAATATCTGTGCTCTTTGCTTGTCAATCTAGTATTTATTCTAAAGAAATATGATGTGAATGAAGGTAGCTTATACAAAATAATCATAAATGGAATTATAAAATAATTTAAATCACAAATAGACATTTTTGTTTTCCCAAACAAAAATACAGCTGCACTGAACAGAGGTATTGTCGATAAACATATCTAAAATAAGATAAATAAAGTATAGAATATCAAAATCGACCTATTTCGTTTTTTAAAAGAAGCAAAATGCTATTCCTGTGGAACTTACATTGTAATGAAGGTGCTTTCTGATTTGTTTTGAGCTTTTTTACCAAAAAAAAAGATCCGTCCAGAGATCTAACGTTGCAAGGTAAATGGAGGCAAATGCTTATCTAGAAAGAGTGCTTGGAAAAGCAAGGTGACATTCCTAGGTGTATTCATTATAATGTAAGCATGGGGGAAATGAGTCATAGGTTTCTGTGTGTAGACATATAGAAAAAAAAGGAATTATAACTGCTAAGAGCTTTATAATTTGAGCCTATGTAACAAAAAAAAATTAAAAATGGTTTCTATCATAATTTTCCAATTACACATGATGTCATTACTCACCTTTCACAGCAGTAGAGAAATAGATATAGAAAGAGCTGAGGAAAACCACGATCTTACTGAAACTTCAGCGCTCATTTAAACAGGTGGGAGGAAATCAGATCGATCAGAAAGCAGTGAGGATTTAAGAGTCTAATGCAATTATGTGTGAATAAAGCACAAAACTAGCTTTAATTATGAAAATGAACTAGGCCTTAATTTTCCTATCTGATTTCTAAAGGAGCTGCCTGAGCAGCCTCTGGATCAGTCATGCTGAGTTTTCAAAAGGTCTTTGAATACTGAAGAAGTTTCAGAGCCTTGAAAGAGAGTTAATGCTGTGGCAGTGCTTAAGAAGCAGCAATGGGATGGCGTGACTCATCCTGGTATCTGCACAGGACAGAGCAAAAGGAGCTCCAGACTGTGTATAAAATACTCCTCTCTTGTGGTCAAGGTCTAGGGAAGACCTTGGAAGTGTCACTTGCATGGTGAAAATGTCAAGTGACGTGAAAACCTTGCAGAATAAACTGCTTAATCAACTATAACTTCAAGGGGATGCTGACACTTGAACTATCTTTGGGAAAGCCTTGAGGGTGAGTGAGATCCTGGAAAACTACCATTATGGTGAGAGACACTGGGAGCTTCACCAGTTTACCTTTCTAGGGGGGAAATTAAAGGGTTCTTATCAGAGAGAACACATATTTAGGTGAGAAATAGCCTTCGTTCCATGTTGCAGGGGTTTAGAAAAGTTGAAATTCTGAACTTGAGTTTAGATAGAGACTAAAAGTAAAAATGTTAGTAGAAGTACAAGGAGGACAGAATGAAAGCGATAGGGAAAGGCAAGAGGCTGACAGAGCAGCAGGAAAGACAGTCATGGATGGAAGAAATGGAGGGAGGATAAGTACTGAAGGGAAAAGGACATTTGTGAATAGAAGAAAGGTTATCAAACACTAACCAGTCCACTGAAGGGAAAAGAAGACAGTTTGGAAGGATGAGGGTCACAGTAGGGAACACAAAGGTGAGACCCCACAGAGCCACCTTAGACTATATGTGAAACTCAGCTACATGTATACTGTATGTTGGATAGGTGAGAAAGGCAGATGAAATGCTTTTACTTTCATCTTTTACTGAAAACATTCCATTAATTTCCAAAAAAGCAAAAGGCATTAACTGAAGTCAACATTAATCCTGTGGTTTTCATGTGGAAAAAAAAAAATCTGGAAACACAGGGATATAGATATGTTCTTTTCTTTTTTTTTTTTTTTAAAAAAGGGAAAAATTCAAGACCTATCATAACTTTTGTCTCCTTTCTGCAGTCATTGCTCCTTATTAAGTGATATCCTTATCTAGAGATGATTTAAGTAGGTCCTACAGCCTATATTAGGTAGGAGTTCAAGGTGAATGGTCCAGGTATGTCCTCTGCCTTAGATTAATTCTGAGACATTGATACCTATTTGAGCATAATTTAAAAGGTGACATTTTTCCCACACTCTATTTGTAAATGAAGTATTTTTATCTCCTTGTTCTGAGGACAGGGAAATGGCAGGGTACTTCAGGTGCCATAGTACCGCAACCGTTGTTAAAGGGCATCATTTTAATGGTGACCAGAGTCAGCAGGTATTAACCCCACAAGTTTTTAATGTTTATCAATCAGGTTATGTACCATGGTGCCTTCATGGGAAACCAGCCTTCCATAAACAGAGACTGAACTCTGTATGGCCAAGGCGAATTTTTATTGGATTTTTAAATAGTTTATCAAACATTTTCATAAGCAAATTCAAATTTGCCTAAAACATAGCAGAGGAGAGATAGAGATAACCACTATAAAAGTAAAAATAATATATTTGTGAAATAATAAATTTCCATCGAATACAACTAGTAGCAAAGGCACACACTTGAAATAAAATTTTAAAACAGGAGCAAACATTAAGCAAAAGCAGTTTACCTCAAGTGGAATAAAAACAGTAACAGCTGTTATGGGACACAAATGTATGCTTTGGAGATTCTCAGGTTTTCATTCTTGTTGTATTATTCCGCTATGCTTAACAAGCATTTTGCTTGTATTGTATTTTCTCGGGTAAATATACTCTCCAGATACCATGACTAACTAGCAAAAGTGATTTATTGATACAAAGCTCTTTAGGAAAAGTGATTTGCGCAACCCCCTTGTTACGGTTCACTAGAAAACAGAGCCTACGTATGAAAAATGCACAAGTCAAAGTGAATAATGGAGCAGGGCAGCAAGCAGGCCAGCTCCTGGAAGCCGCCCGCACTGAAGAGAGCAGAGAGAGCAGAGCCACGTTAACTATTTCTCAGCAGAAGCCCTAGTGCTGACAGGGCTTCACTATGACGCTAGAATAAAATCGATAGACTCCAGTGCACTCAAAAGGATCGATGTTAGCTTGAGCTGCTCTGCAGAGCGCTCCATTCACTGCGCAACCATGCCCAGAGAAACATGGGGATTTGGATTAGATGAGGTCCGGATGTCCCTTCCAACCTTGTGTAATGCTGTGATCCCTAAGTGATGGGATACAAACAATGAAAACAAAAAACTCATGAAAAGAGTGATGAGGAGCTTGAGTATGGAGTAACATAAAATCCCTTATCCAGGTAATTTTTGCTGCAGGTGAATTTTATACTTTCGTAGATCTTCGGCATATGAGGCAGAAAGGAGATGTTTAAAAACTAAATGGCAAAAGGACATTTTTAATCTTAAATTTAAACTAGAACTAGAGCTCTGAATACTCTTTTATCAAAATATCTATGCCTCCAAATTAATCTTTTCCTTTTGAAAATTTAGGGCAACAAAAATGTGGGGATTGTGTACAAACAGGGTTAGCATCCGAAATGCCACCAACAAGTTAAACCAATATTCCCCTAGATTATTTTGTTTCAAAATAATGTTTTATTCACCTGTATTTTATTGATGTTCTGCTTTTCATAGATCTTAAAAAACTGATGATAATTACTTTCTTTCCTTCCTTACTCAAGAAAAAAAAAAAGATTTTTGAAGAAGTTACAATTTAAGAATAAGTTCTATAATTTTAAGAGTACAGAAAGAATAAAATTATGCATCCCTGGAGCTACCTGATAAATTGCTTCTCAGGATTAGTGTATATTGTTTTCTCAATTATGTTTTCCCCCAAAAAATGAAGGACTCTAGAGCATCTGCTTATGCTGCACATGCTTGTCTTGTAAATAACTCTCAGAATCATCTTGGAAACAGCTGTTACCTTCTTTGAACACAATATAGTTTGATGCAAAGGATCTTGAAGCATTGACTTAGAAAATGCTATTTGTGTGTGTAGGGTACTTAATGATGCCTCCAATGAAGGCAGCAAATCACCTGGATAATATAACCATCTTCTCCATATATATGTGAAAAAGGGAATTGTCAGCCTTTGTTAATGTAATATCTATTGCTCAGATCCATGAAGGACAATTTTACAGATGTACCCTGCATCCCTGGAAGTGTTCATGTCCTTAGACCATCACCTGTTTCAGCCGGTGCCATATGAGATTCATGAACTCGCTGCTCCTGTGTTTAAGTCACTTGTGAAGCTTGATTTGGCCGAGGAGCTTATTCAAGAGGGAGGGAATGCAGACGTGGTAGCTGTCTCTCTGCTCGTATCCCACCATCCAGGTGGGTACATGGGTGATTAAGATCTCCTCAACCTGAGGAGCCATGAGTAAAATTTCTTTTTCCTAAGGCAATGCTTTCGTCCCTGTCTAGTACGCACTGATGAGGTATGGAGAGGCTCAAGGCTACCATTCAGAGGAGCAAGAGCAAAGAAAAGCTATTGTGAAGTCAAGAATGAATCATTTTTGGGGCCAGAATTAGAGGGAACTTGTTTATGCAGCCTGACATTCTAGTGCTAGTCTTTTCCAGAAAGGCTGAACATTTTTGGAAGGGGCTACCACTGTATTTTAGTTTAAAAAATTGCAAAATGTCCAGACAATATCAGGTGTTCTCTCAGTGGATGTGTAGGAAACTGGATCTCATTGCAACTATGGCACCAAAGGATTATCTCCTCTTAAAGTGCTGGATTTTCAATATTCCAAAGATTTTGTTGACCTTTCTGTTCAGAATGTTTTCTAGGATTTGCTACATCCTGATTGAAAGTAGAATAAAGAATATATGTATATATGCTTATGTATATTTTTTTAAGGAATCTCTCATTTGTGTCATTGCCAGGGCACACTAGTATCAGCTAGACAACTCTTGCTTGAAATTCTAACAGATGGCTTGAAGTCTTTCTTTTTGACATTTCTAACCCAAACGCGTCTGGGAGACTACGTTCAAATTCATTTCCAGTTTTTGGCAGTATCCAAAGCACTTTGGGGAAATTATCTGAGTTGTTGGATACAATTGCATTGATCAGAACAACCAATCCAACCCTCTCATGCAAGAGCACGGCGTTTTAAAGTACACTGCAAAGCATTTCAGGGATTTGAAGGTCACAGTGTTTGCATCACAGAAAATGGTACAGGCTTCAAACCAAAAGCGCTTCGAGGAAAGTGTATGCAGGATTTCTCTTCCGATGTTAGAAAGGGCAGCATGTCCCCATCACACGACTCTTGGGATCGCTAACATTTCAAATGTGGAAAACCTAGTCCTTAGACATTTGTCATGTAATTGATTAGTGGCAAGAATGATGTCAACATCAATTTGAGGAGACTGCTGCAGAAACAGGAGCTGATTTTGTAAGTTTTCCATGTCGTTTTGGAATGCACACCTCTGCGCTGCAGGGTAAAGTCAGAATTCCTTGCAGAGCTCTTGGGAAGCCACTTGGAAGGCATTAGGCACAGGCAAGACTGAGTGAAACAGTAAGTCACCCCTAAATCATTTTGTTGTTGTAGTGCTGAATGGTTTGAGAAAACAGTGAATTGTTCTGGAGATATTAGGAAAGCAAACTGGAAGTTAACCATGGGAATAATTTAAAGCAGTGTGCAAGCTTAAATGTGTGGAGGAACCGTCCTTGGAAATTATTTTGTTCTAGTGTTGTAAGGTGTAGACAAATCCTCTAACTTTCCTTGTCTTCCTTGTCTCTTGTTTCTCATTTTCTGTTTCCTTCCTTTTATCTCCGTAGTGTGTCACCTAAATAGCAAAGCAGTTGGCAATAAAGTTTCCTTGAAAAAAAAAAGCTTACTGAAACAGCAGTATTCTTTAGAATGGAAGTAAAAAGCACTTCTGTTAAAACTGCAAATTGACCAAATCCTGCCAATTATTTTTTTCTTTCGTTCTTTCTTTTTTTTTAATGCTAAACAAAACTGCTGCTCTCTGGTATTTATGGGAGAGAAGAGTATTAGTGCTGCTGTTTGCTTGATCTCTTATAATAGGTTGCTATTTAATAAAGGAAAAGAAAGAATACTCTAACCTTAAAATATTCTGAGAAGAAGCTACAGAAGGATAATATAAACACTTTTTAACTTATGGAGGCAATAAGAAGAGGAACTCTATGGAAGCTGATGAAAAATATTTTTTTAAAAAAATAATAAAAAATAAAAAGCACCTAGCAGAAATTCTAAAGAAATGGGTAGAGAATAGAAATCAGACCATCAGAGAAAACAACAGATGGCATGCTCATCTTGCTTTAGGCACTTATAAACTCATCCAAAGCCTCATGAAGTCAATAGGAGACTCTTTGTAGTCACTAATGGATTTTGGATCCGGCCCTAATGAAGAGAATGATACAAGCTAATTGTCTGTCTTTAGTCTGTTGATAGAGCTGATAAATGTAGTTCCATAAATGCAAACAAGTTTAAAAAAAAGAGATTTAAAAACATTCTTCAGTATAATATAATATCTACTGGGTGAAGAGTTCACAGAAAACACAGTAAACAGAGTCTTTGTTCTGTGTTGATTTTGTATTCCAATCAACAATAACATTATTTGCATATTTTTCATGATTCTATGTAAATATCATATAAATATTGAAATGAACATCTTTGTGTGAGTATAATGGGGAAATTTGTCCATGAGGTTATTGGCCTTTTGTGCATACCTATTTAATCTTGTTTTTGTTGTGTTGCTGATTTTTAAAAATACAAACTAATAGTAGCCTAATATTTTTTTCTCATTTGCACTACCATCGCTTTGTTTATTGATAGATTCACTTTTTCTCTCACTTTTTCTCTCACTTTTTCTTTTTTACTATTACAAGAAACTTTTTAAGGACACACGGTACTAATAATGTATCTCACATAGCTTTGCATTTCATAGGTAAAGTATTTCTCAAGTAGCTGGTTACAGAAGCAAAAAGAAACAGAGATATTTTAGATCTTACTAATAAGAGTCTCCTAGAATATCTGTTTGGCTTGATTTTAGCCAAGAACCTAGGACCGAGTCATGTCAAATCAATTAGTTAAATTAAAAGAAAAACTCGTTGCAATTGAATTTCTCAGTTTCCAGATGGATAGTTTAGAAATGGAATTATGAGCAAGCAAAATTTTAAGAGCTCATAATAAACTTAAGTTACAGGAGGATGAGTAATTCTCAGAATTTTAAATAAACAAAGTGTCATTTTTAACATCAAATCAGTCAGTAGTCACACATTTGAAGTGAAAAATAGCAATTTCATATAACAATAAAGAAGAGGAAAGTATGTGTATCCATAGATTCAGCTAAATAGCATGCTGCTCAGTTTTGAATGTTCTTTCATATTCAGCTCATGGAAACAAATGGATTTTTTTTTTCTAAAAATCAGTAAAATTTAGCAAAGCTAGCTGTTCAAGACTTTTTTTCCAATTACTTCCTAGGCAAGACAAAGTCTGTGCTCTCTTGGCCTCAGCCAAGTAAAGGGAATTATAGGTTCTGCTTTCAATGTGGGGATCAGTGAAAGAGCTGTGAAACGGGTGCGACTGCTGTTATTGGACCAAGGCAGCAGTTATTTTGAAGAGGGAACAGTCTAGTGGGACGGAGATTATTAGGGGAGTCTCAGAGGATGGTTCTTGTGATAGATGCTGTTTAATAACAATCTTAGCACAAAAAGTTCCTGTTTAACCTACTTTTGTATGTCAGTGAAATTTCCTCAAGCCACGATGCTGGGAGGAGTTTCCAATGTGGGGAGGATTTAAACATCCTAAAGAAAACAGTTGGCAATCTTGAGAACTGCTGTAAGAGAAATGTAATAACATTTAATAATACCAAGCGCCTGTAACTGAGAACAGTAACTTAGACTATGCAACAAAAGCTCTTTGAGTGACAGATGATGAACAAGTTTGCATTAAATAGTTGAGTATAATTAATGCAAGGTAAGAAAGACAAATTGGGAAAGATGTGCAGTGCTAGCAACATCAAAGGAGGTATTTTCTGCATATAAATGCCTTGTTGCAAATATTAAGTATATTAGACTATTGCACTTGATTCTGGGTTTCTGTGTTGACAAAAATAAATGTAAATGGATTTAACAACTGGACACAGCCTCCAGAATAGCACAGGTAATAGAGAGGATGTCTTATGAGGAAAATCTAAAACTTTATCTATTTAAGTTTAGAAAAGCAAAGGAGATATGACTACCTTCTCTAAATGCAGTGAAGAGTAAATCCCAGGGAGGGAAGGTAGTTAGGCAGAACAAAGGAAATTGTCAGTAGAATAATGAGTCTGAACGAGCCAGGTAGGCTGGAAATTGGATAAAATCCTTCATAGCTATTAAGAATCCTTCCTAACACCAACTTTGTGGTGCAGCCTTCCAATAAGAGCCGTTCTTGAAGCAGGGTGCGAGCAGCTTTCGGAAGGGGTTACTCTGCACTGTGGTCTGCAGCAGCCACTGGACGCTGCTCGGTCATGACGGAGCCCTTTGCCTGTGGTCCCGAGCAGCGTGCGCATGGCAGGAATGCCATGGGAGAGTCCTGGTTTTAAAGCCTCTCCAGACAGCTAAACAGGACACATCAAATCCTCATTTGCATGCAGGATGAGTCACAGGCTAAATTAGCGCTCCGGGGCTAGACTCTGATTTCGACTCGACACCTGCTCCAGATGCATCTGAGTGTCCTCCTCATCCTCCTCAGGCAGCGTGGCCGCGGCCATGCTCTGTGTCACCCGAGCAGATGGTGGCATCAGACATGGAGAACTTCAGCTGCCCTTGCCCACCCAGCGTGCCTGAGCTGTGACATGATGTAGCGTGCCCTGAGAGTTGAAGGAGGAAGGACGCAGTTCTTGAGGGTTGTTTCTGGAATGATGCAGCCAGCATGCCCCAGGGCTGCCCTGATGACACAGTCCCCAGAGGATGCTACAGTATTACCTGGCTGGCAGCACCTCCTGTGTTTGCAACACACTGAGATAACCAGGTTCTGCTCAGTGGTGGGAGTTCCTAGAGTTAATGTGACATTAATGAAGAAATCATTATTAATTCGATTGAAATGAAGAAATCCAGAGTTCAAATGATTTCTAAATTTGTGTAATAACAGTTGACCATTTTGTTGAACTACAGTTGGCTAGTCTCACTAAATTTTACTTTTCTTTCCCTATTGCTCTGAATTTGCCATTGTTGCTCATGTTGAAGATTATATTAGAGCTCTGATTTAACTGCTTTTCCTTGTGAAGTGCAAGAGGTAGAGTTCAGCTATTTTGTTTATGTTATTTTTCATTAATAGATATTAATGGGCTTCAGAGATGGGAAATTATCCGCCAAGTAACTTGGCAAAATAATGAAAAATGTCCCTGGCCAAGTTTGAAGGAAGAGATCATCAAAAAGGAATGTTTCTTCTCTGACACTTTTTCACTCATGGACATATGCATGATTTATTTTTCCTTCTACTTTTAATTTGGGTGAATTTGGTATAAATTAGAGAATCCACCTACTTTCACTTCCATCTTCATCAAGAATGACAGCGGATGATCTAATCCAGTCTTGATCACTCTTATCTCTAGAAAAGGGATATAGGAAACTAACAAATAGAAACTAACAAATTCAAACTAAAATTTGAGTTGTACTACTGTATTATGACTGATTTTTGAGCCATAGTTTATTCCCCTTTCTGAGAATTTGACCTTTTTTCTTGACCTGGCCTATTTTTCCTAAGGGACAGTCTCTTATCCTACTGTAGTTCTCTTTCCTGTCTATGAGCACAATCCAACTTTCTTTTTCCATTTATTGCTTCATTCATCACACTATCCCCACACTGAAAATAATGTAAATCATCTGTAAGCTCAGTATTTTACTGAATCAATTTCAGTAGGAGCAAGGTAGTTTTCCTTCAATTTCTTTCTTTACTGTTTATTTCCAAATCTTCCTCTAAAGGAATAGAATTTACCTTCAATTCTTGATCAATTTTGTTATTTTTCTGCCTTTCTTGATTCCAAGCAGGTTACTACATGCATAAGTATTGCCAAATGTCATGGCTTTAAAAATTTGGATCTCTCCAGCTTAAACAGATCCTTACGGTATTTGGCTCTAGGTGTTTTTGTGTAAGATGCTATAGAGATGAGTATAAAATATCTGGAAACAACTAGCAACCTAAATCACAGTATCAAGCACTAATTAGACCAAACTGATTATCTGGGAAGCTACTGACAGCTCTTTTCACCGCTTGGAAGTCTTGTCATCCAAGATCCTTTTCAAAACTACTCTTTGCTGTGTTGTTGCAAGAGGTTGGCTGTTCTGAAGCTGAAGTTCTGAGATCCTTGCATGGCTTTCTGTATAGCATGACTCTCTGCTTCCTTGCCTTCTCCCAAGCATTTCTTTGTACTATTATTTTTCTATGCATCTTCTTACCTTCAGATCATAAACTCTCAGGTTGTTTGGGATGTGTATTTGCAGAGCACTTAACAGAGCAAGGTGTCTGTCAACCAGGGCACACAGGAATGATCCCAAGCTTCTGGGTGGGCCATGTCTGCCTGCATAGCATCTCCATAGTCCCTTTTCTTTCCTTCCTCCAAAGGCTCTTCCATGCAGTGATGGCAACAGGACATCCAGGCCATGTGGACATCAGCAACCTGAGCTTAGGCACTGGGACCTTCTCATGCCCAGAGGGTCAGTTTAAGCATATCCACAGTATCCATAGGTCATGACTTCTAGTACTGCTGTGCTACTTGATAAAAACTGTAACTAAAACAATGTATGCGCAGCAATAACATTGGGACCATTATGAAGCAGAACAGGCAATGATAAAATTACCCCCACAGAACAGTTCTACCAGAGGGCTGAGGAAACATCTCATAGAGGCACAATGCTAAGCCCTCACTTAATTAGAAACAGTCCAGGAGAAGATTGTAGCCAATAAGTAATGAAAGCAATGCCTTCTCCATGCCAATTAGCAACTTGAGGTCATGCATATTTTATGAACTTCTGAAAATGTTGGTAAACATACAGCAGCAAGTATATTAAATGATATGAAATAAATGACAGTTTCGGCGGCAGATGACTTTGGCTGGCATGTAATTGTCTGTTTATACTGCTACATATATTGCAAGTCCTTTTTAAATATACATGCTTTTATAGGTTTGGCTCTGTCCGTTCTCTCATCTGCAGTTATGTTCCTAAGCTTTCTCCTGTGTTTCAGTTGAATAACTGTTCAAAAGAACATGAGTTTCTGATGTAACAATTTGAGAATGATATCTTTTGCTAGAGATCTCCAATATGCTTGCCTGAAAATTCTCCATAGGGATTTTTTTTTTCATAGAAGTTTATGATAATTCCTGCAAAAATATTTTAAACTTTTAGTTTAAATGCAACTTTTAAGCTTTTTGTTTGTCATTTTGTTAGATCAAAAATATTTTTTTTTCTGCAGATCTGAATTGAAAGCAATTTGCTTAGAGGGCAATATTTCCCCTTGGCTAGAAGTTTTGATTTTTTACCAATTGTTATTTATGCAGGGTCTTGTCAGGAGGGGCTTCTAATACTATTTGTGATCTAAAATAATACTAGCAAAGTTCACAGAGTCTTCTTTATATTCAGCTGTGTTCCTTACCTTCATTATTCTCAAGAATAGTATTCTATTTTTTTTTAAATATGGTCAATTTCCTGGGAATTGTTGGACTCCTTTAGATAGAATCTTTCTTCCTTCCCATCTCATTGCTAGCTGTTATATGGAAAATAAATATCCCTCTTTATTTCCCCCATCTCTGTTATGTTTCTTCTATCCTCTTCTCAGTTTATTTTATTTCATGGGATTTAAATGCTTATGATGTCAGGTTACTGTGGTCTACTCCTACAAAGGAGCAAAGACAACATCAGCATGAATTTTCCAGTGTTGCTTCAAGATTGCCTCATCAATTTGCCCGTCTGTTTAAGGATCAGCTTGGATGGCTGAAGGTTTCCACGGCAGGATACTTCTAGTCATTTCTGTTGTTACACCACCAAATTACCACTTGTTAATGACTGTGCATTATAAAACTTATGCAACCAAAACCTCAAAGAGGAGTGAAGTTTTTGGTCTGGCAACCCTCAGGCTCATTTTTTCCCACTGAAGACACACCACTATGAACCATTTTAACACTGAAAATTATATTCTTCCTCCTTTTCACTCAACTTCCAGCCTTCTCATCAAGTGACATCATCTCCTCTTTATCTCCTCTCTGCTCTCAACTTCTGTATTTTCTTTATTTGGCTTCCCAGAGACTTCTTCATGCTTCTCATGATTTTATTTCCTATCTTTGGAGTCCCTGCTAGTTGAAAAATGAACTCTTTACCTTGTCTAATAGGGAAGAGCCTGGTGCAGTAGCTGATATAAAGAAGTCACCTACTCTTGGGAAAAAATCTCCTTATACTGGCAAAAGGATAAGAAACCTCATAAATATGTTTGTAAGAGTATGTTTTAATAATATAAAGTTAGGAATACACAAAAAGATATACAGATTCTTTCACTGAATAATTACCAAACCCACTACTGTGGGACTGATTTTTTTTTTTTTTTTTTTTTTGGCATAGCTTTTAGTTTTTTAGCAGAATTTCAAGTGCCAATAACTAGACGTGCTGTTATATTCCCATAGACTTCTGTGTGATCTAATTATATGGGAAATGCAGTTTCTTACCTATTTTTGACACTGGAAGAAAGCTTATATACATTTAAGGTAAATATCAGCAGAAGAAGAAAGCCAAGAAAAGGGAACATCCTAGAGAGTTAAAGGCAGTAATGATATACCTAAAAATATTTAAGAAGGTAGAAGAAGGATTGTTTTGCTGTTTTATAGAAAATATAATGAAGGATGAATCATAGAGGCAGAGACCAGAAACAGAAGATGCTGTAAAGTGTAGATGTGCCCTTCAGATTAAACAGTTGTGTCTGATGCAGTCTGATATTCACTGCAGCATCTTGAGTAAAGACCGCCTCATATATGCTTTTATCGTAGTTCCTATGGGATTTTCTAAGCTTTACAATGAAAGTCTTCATTTCTTTTTCCTTGCATTATTTCATTGCTAATTTCTTCATGCACAGGAATGTCTATTTTAACTGTAGGATAACTGCATAAATGGTAAGACAAAAAGAACTACATGAAAATAGCGTGCCTTTCTAGGTACTACTTGAAGGACAAAGCATAAAACTAAAATACAAAATTGATAAGTTGCTTCTATGTGTCTTCTGATAAAATTTCTATAAGACTTCAGATATACCAAGGAAGACAAAGTGCAGTGGAATCTTAGATATTAAGAAAATGAAATAAGGAATGCTCTATAGGAAAAAAGACTAGGAAGTAATCTGTGAAACTCTTGTACAAATAAATGCAACATGACTGAGCTTCAGATAAATTAATCTGGTCTTTACTGTTAGAACTGTGGTGCAGTCCATTACTCAGCTGTAAAGAAAAGTAAAAAATGAAAATAAAAAATAAAAAATAATCTGCAAATGTGATGCAAGTATGTACCAGATTCATTTTTGCAGATAAGATTTTTGAAGAATAAGTTGAATAAACTTTATTGAAGATTCAGCTATAGTCATGAGAGGTGCTGTGCCTCCGAATCTGCTCTGTGGCCTTTCACAGTGTAGTCTTCTTTGGGCATATTAGTAGACAGAAATTGCTGCCTATTAATGATTTAAGTGTTCTCATGAGCTTATAAATTTCAGATTGATTCCATTAAAAAGTGGGCTTGCTGGTGCAAGTGATCTTCGGTGGGCAGGTAAGGGAGAGGCTTTCTGGCCATATAAAATTTGTGCTGATCATATACAGTTCTTAGTAAGAAATTATTACTTATTTTTTAATAGATCTTCTATTTTATGACTATTTAACTTCAGTCAAGTTTCATCTTTACTCTGGGAAAAGTTGAAAAGAGGACCATTCTTTTTATCTATTTGTTTAATGAGCTTGATGATAAACCTGGAGGAAATCCTATATGCTCATATCCAAATTTTATCATTCTTCGAAATAATTAGAAATCAAATCATATTTCCTTGTGCTCATATCCTTCACTTCAGATTTTATTTGACCAAAAAAAAAAAAATCCCCTTTCACCAGTACTTAATCTCTCCATGTGGTGGGTTCACTCTCTGTGCATGACTCTCACAAATATGGTTTCACAGATATAACTGACCAAATTTGATTTTAGATTTGAAATTTTCCTGGTTACCGGTTCTGTTGCTTGAATACTTCTATCAAAGCAGCCTGCCATGCTTCTGTGTATGTACCATACTGCTTTGTTCAAAGAAAGATGTTTTTATTAACTATCCGTGTAATGATTTTCATCTTTGTGTTGGAAGTTAAAAAAAATCCCTAATAATTAAAAAACATTCAGTGTTGGTGGGCTGAGTACAGGAAAAGATTAATTACTTACAAGATGTAATTTGATGAGTCTTGGAAGGACATTTCTTAGTGAAGTAAATAAGTGGATTGGTTATAAGCATTTGCTCAGTTTTACCAAAGTGCTGTTGGTTCATTCAATTGTTAAATTTGACAGGGAAAGAAATTTTGTAAAGGAAATAAAAGTGTTTAGTGTGGAAACAATGAAATAAAATGAGACAGAGCTCTGTAAGCATCTAGCCTCCAAATGAATATCAAATGTTTTTGGAGAAACAGAGGGTAGATGGTGGCATCAAGTAGGTATCTACCTACTGATGCAGAAATGGTCAAGTCATATACTTTGACCTGCTCAATCCTTCAAGTCTAATGTATTTACCTATAAAGCTGCATCTCTAAAACCTCAGTGCCCTGTTGCAGTTTTGGGTGCAGAACTGAAAGGCTGCCCGAGGCTTAAGTGAAAATGTTGTCTATCATAGAGTCAAATGGAAAAAGTTTTAATTCACCTTAATATAATCTCAAATGTTTTTCTTCTGTTATTCCATTATTTTATTGCTTTAACATGTTTTATCAAGACAGCATTTTAAATGCAGTGCAGAACTTCCTTGTAGCTGCTTGTTAAATTAATTGCTGGGTGCATTTCAGAGTGTCAGTACTTTTGCAAAGGAATTCGACATTGAGTAACTACAGTGTTTTTGTGTCACTGGGTGGCAGAAGTATCTTAATCAGAATTAAAACTTACTCTATGTAACCATGTAACCATCAGTTTCTTCTTAGATTACTGTGGCTTAAGAGACTTAAACCAGAACTTGTGCGTTGTTGGCGCGTAAGCAAGAACTGTTGCCTTCCTCTGCTATCTCCAGGTTGCAGAAGAGAGTGTTGTCAGTCTTGCAAATTCTTATTCATGGAACTATTGCAGGAGGGAAAGATTTTGGGGAGATTCATATGCATCACGACCCTGTAAATTCTTACCAAATATTACTATATAGCCCAAATGTTGCACCTAAATTTAGATTTATAATCAGTCAAGGAACAAGATTTTCCATCTTATTTTAACTTGAACATCTTTGCATCTTTTCTTCGCATTTCAGAATTTCTTGTTGTAGGAAGCATCTTTCCAGAAAAAAAAAGGATTTTATTTTGGCATATGCAGAAAGCAAGGGTATGTATGCCCTGTATATGTTGGCAGTTTCTTATGCTACCATCAGTGATAGTAGGTCCCATAGGTTTGCTGTGATCGAAGTGCTGTTCAGTGGAGAGATTCTTTTGATCATGTTTTTATGTATTCCTCCAGGTTCCCAAGAGCAAAGAGCAATCTTTTAATTTTCACAGTGATCCTTTTTATTACTAGCATTTTGACTAACATAAATACTAAAAATTAATTCCTTGTGGTACTCACAGGTTTTTCTCACCTTTCACATATATTTGCTAATGTATTAGAATTTTCATGAGCAATTTTATTTGGTCTGGAAAATGCAGTTGCTCCCTTAATTTTGACTTTGGGATTATTAAGGTATTCTGAAGTTTATGGATTGCTTTCCTTCTAGTAACAATTGCCTCAAATGTGCTGCTCCAAAAGCTGTAATATCTTACTTGATTTGCAGTTGTCAAAGTTCTATAAAAATAGAACTATATTATTTAGTTTATTAATTGAAATTAGCTGCCATCATGTTCTGTGAGAAATACTTCTGCAACTAATTTTCCTTGTGCTTTTTGTTGTGTTTTCTCACTTATACTCACAGATAGTGGTTACTTACTCTTCTGTAGATAGATGTCATCGAGGGCTGATGTATACTTCTTGGTGACTCCAAGAAGGGAATTCCAAGTTATGTTTACTTGTACAAAACGTTGACTACTGTTAACCATGAAAACGGGTTTTTTTAATATCAAAGTGATTTTTTTTAATAATATTGTCCCATATGACAGACTTTATATTCTAGTTTGTTTCTTAAGTAGATGAAATTGGAGCATTTAATTTAAACAAGAAGAATATTTATGCGTGAAAAATAAAATTGTGATGCAGAATGATGCAGAATGGCCTCTGTGGATTTTACACATCTTAAGAGCAAGGTAGTGCAAAAGAGGTGTATACATTAAAATATATTTGTCTTTAAATTAAGTTGGCACATTTAGAAATCAGACATGGGAATGAGGAATTGTTTAATGCTTAGAATAAACATGCTTGTGCTTTGTATAGGGTTTTAAAAACAACCCAAAAGAGAAGATTAAATATTTAAGATGTAGTAATGCAGATAATGCAAACTCTTTGTGATAACATTTTTGCTTAATACCTACTATCTTTGGAGTATATTTCCAGAAGGAGTTTGGAAGATATCCAGAAGGATATATTTCCAGAAGGAGCCAGCCAAGTTATCAGCCATAATTTCTCCTGTTTCTACTTTGGCTGTATATCAGCAATGGCAGGGTGGGAGTTTCATGGGATGTGTTATATCACAGAACTTTTTGAGATATGTTTTCCTCTCCCTCCTTACTGGCAAAATCCTGATAAGTTGCATTTTTTTTCTTGAGGAAATAAGGAAAGTGAGAGAGAAACGGTTCGAATTAGCGAGTGAAATACGCAGGGTGTGGGAAAGTGGGACTGACGTGCCTGCTCTGCTTGATCTGCAGCAGGGCAGGCATTTGTCCTTGATGAACGCCCAGCTTTGTGGAGGTGCGCCCTCCTCCTGTTGGACCTGTTCCACTCCGAGTATACAATTAGATATTCATTAGATCAGAGATAGCGTGTCTGGTGATGAAGGCACTCCTTTGAAATGTAAACCCCTGTGCTGCTTCTTCCAGAAAGGCCGTTCCCATCAGGTTTGGCAGCCAGGATGAGTTCCTTCTCACTGAGCTCTTAGTTATTCTCATCCCGTTCTCTCCCTTCCTCACTTTTTAGCACCCTTCCTTACCTCAATTTTCTCTCTCATTTTAGACCACAAATTGCATGCCAGGGCTAAGAAACTATTAAATGAAAGTTGATTGCAACTGATAAATGTATGTGAAACATTTTGACTTGCACCAATTTGCATGTTGATGAATTGCACTGCAGCAGTGTCTCCTTCCCTCTTGCACAGAGGAGGCGGGTAGGCTGCCTAGCTCAGCTGAACATCTACTGAGCACGTCTGGAGTCAGGTGAAATGAATACCACCTATTTTATATAAAAAAACACAATCATGGGGAAAAAAAAGTATTGCCTCTCTTCATTTTTGCAGATCCATATATTCTGCAGTTATTCAAGAAGCTTAGGATGATATTCAGTGCCCAGCTTCATAATCCACCTCAAAGTCACCCTACCAGAGACTTACTCTGCCGCAACTCCTTAGCTCGTTAAGAGAATGTTTAGGCTTTAGGAGGTGGATATGAGGATTAAAAAGTCTTAAAACTACAATAGTTAATGTGAATGTTTAGGATAAAAATAGGGAGAGGAGACTTCACTTTGGAAGATACTTAGAAATGATGAGTTAATAATAATTTTCACTGCAACAGAAATTCTTTCTGTCTCTCTACTTAGCCAGTGTTGAAAAGGAAAAGTCTACTATGAGAGGTGTACTACTTATTTTTCTGTGACTCTTTTATTAGCCAATTTTCTAACCCATTTGCATCGCTGAAGTACGCACACAGTCTCCACTTCCCTTTCTGCAGGGCTGCTTCTTCCCACTTTTATTTTTGCATTGTTAGTTTGCAGTCTGGGAAATGAATGTGGAATACATTACAACAGGGTAGAAAGAACATTAGGGTTTTTGATGCTACCAGCAACAGGAATTTCAGGTTTATTTCTGAGATGGGCTACTCTTAAAAATCAATCAACAAGAAGAGGCCTCTAGTGACTGAAAAGCTACTGCTAGCACTAAGAAACTAGACATATTTGCTAGGAATATAGATAAAAGATTGGATTTTCAAAAGTATTTTCCTGTAGTCTGTATGCATCTTCTGAAGGAGGCCATCATTATGTCAGAGATCAATATAGAAACAGATTGATTCTTCTGAAAATTTCACTCATCCAACTTGTTATTATCCTTGGATAAGTTCCTCTTTGTGATCAAAATAGGCATCTCAAAGGGTGATCTCAGTGTCTGAGACCAAGTAAAATTGTCTTTGGACAGTGGCAATTTGCTGAGTCTTGCTTTTTCCTTAAAAAATGTACTCTGGCCAGCTTGTAGCAAATGTAACTATATATATTTAACATATAACTAGATGTATCCAGTTATAATAGAATTCAATATTCTATTAATATTTCAATTTCTAATAAAAATAATACCTATTATTATATCCAGGTCACAGGAATAGTAGAATAGTAACCTAGCAGTGTTCTGTATGTTGACATACACATGGAAAAAGTCCACTCAGAATACTATCAAACCAGACTTTCTATAGGCATTGTTATGAATAAAGGAAGAGTGAGTCTTGTATTACTTTTTATAAAAAAGCAACAAAACAGAGAATGTTTCTAACCAAGTTTGGCATGTTTCCTCTTCACTTTCTGCTCCCTGAAGGACACTTGTAATGTTAATATTTCTAATGTGAAGACACAGGTACTGTGTATATCTGATCAAAAATTAATTCGTTCAGTTTTAAAGAACTTTTTAGAAGTTATTCAAGATACAGTTTTAACCATGATTTTGATTTGAAATTCATAGGGACCATGTCAAGAAATCCTCTTCGCTTTCTTAAGAACCTACAAGTGTAGCTCTTGGAAAAGGCAAGTTTTGCAGGGTCATGTCCATGCAAAACATTTAAATGTCATGTAATTCTTATGATAAAATTGAAGAAGTTTTCTGTGACTGATTGCTAGACCAGCAGTAGGTTTTGAAAGCTTCCTTAGTATTTGTGACACTGGAGTTTTATAGAATGAGAGAACAATTCTGGTCGGTAGGTTGGCTGTGGAGGTCATCTAGCAAAAGCTGCCACTCAAAGCAAGGCTAGCTTTGAGGTTAGATCAGATTGCTCAGACTCATACCTGTCAGTTTCAGTAAGAATAGTAATAAAAAAGGACATCGAAAGGTCCTAATGTCCTAATAAATTAGGATCAGCACAAAGGTGGGAAAAAACACAAGTTTTAGATATGTGTCTATAAAAAACAATGAATAATGAATTTCATTTTATGTTATTTATCATTCTTTGTTTTACTAAAATCTGTAGTTTAGCATCATGATACCTGAAGGAAAAGTCTTAAGTATTATTCAAAAGAAAAAAATTAATAAAAAAAAATTAATGTTTTGTAAGTTGCATTAATTTGTATTAAAAGACAGAATTATGCCAAGTGGCTCAGGCTCTGCTGAGCCTCTAGAGTAAGACAACAATGGCAAGGTAAATGGTACAATATCAAAAATAGCTCAGTTACTTGCCCTTAGGATTTGTGCGTGAATTTGAAACCCTTAAAGGCCTTTTAGTTCATTAATAGTTTAGCTGCTTCTTCTAAATTGCCTGACCCAAAGATCATGATTTTGGATGAGGAGGAAATTAAGAGTTTTGCTCATTCATTTCATTCGCCTTTGTTGCTGAATTGAATAGAACTTAGAGAAAAAAGATTATCAAAATTTTACAAGGCATTTAAATAATACAGAATTTTAATCTAAATGATTAATCATCTATATCTTTCAGTAATAGAAATCTTTAGGCCATAATATGTTTAAAATATGCTAAAATAATTAAATCATAAGATGGGAACACCTCCTATATATTCACTTCATATCTGGTAATATGAGATTCCAATGGAAAAGAACAATAGCTTCGACAACAGCTTAGGACTTGTGCTCATTATAGTACCTTTAATACTCAGTGACTCAAATTTCTGAAGTGTTTTGCAAAGCAATGCTATAGCAGTAGTGTGGTTCATGCAGGAAACCGCCTTTATGCATGCAGCAATATTCCACAGAGTGACAAACCGGTTCAACCAAGGAAAGTGTCACTTTTGCTCATTGTCTCAAGACACTAAGTGGGGTTTTCACCTTCTCTTTATATAGAATTGAATTATTAAAGTTTGTTCCCCGTGTCCTTGTACATACAGGACTTTGCTGTCTAACACTATGATAGAGTTACAAGATTTTAAATTTGTTAATTTTCCCAGTTTTTACAGGTATTTCATTGTGAAAGATCCAGTGGTAATCATATCAAAATTTTAAACATAGCCTGTTTCTCAAATAAGCTCTGCTATCCCTTTAGTTCTGGCTAGTGTTTTACTTTTATTCTCCTATGTGCTCTACCCCACCACATTACAACATATGTCCATAAACCATATCACTTGATGGCTGATTTCCTTTCCTTGATCTTTGACTAACTACACGAGGCTATAGATTGCCTAGCTGTTCTTTATAAGGCAGAATAGGCAAGATGATGATGTTCCGCTGGGAGCAAGACCATGAGGACAGTGGTGGGTGGTAAGATGAGAAGTGTGTTGAAGAAAGAAGCTTGTGTGGTGCTGCTCAGATCAGTTAATATGCACCTAGCAGAGATGTCTAAGAGGAGGGATGGTGCTGTTCCTCTCAGCAGTGGTAATCTTAAAAAGCAGCACTCACTCCACTAAGCTTTACAGCTAAAAAGAAGAATTGATTATTCCTTTCTGTTTGTTATTTTGGCCTTTTGAAATAAAATGAATACATAAAACCTTTACAGCAAGTGTAAAACTGTTAGATCTTGAAAACCAAACCTGGAGAGAGCTGGCTTCTATACATTCGCATCAGTCTGCTGTACACAGCAAAATGTGACAGAGCATTTTTTCAAGAGATTGCAGTATTTTGGAACCAGTTCGATTTCTTCTCGATTTGCTGTTTTAGTCTCATAGGTGTCACATGTATTATGGAAAAATAAATCCCTTGGATCATTTTTAAAACTCTCCTTCCTGAATGATGTACTTCATCCAAACAGAGCTGTGATAACATAGTCCCTCTAGGAGAGCAAGTGAGAGGAAGCCTATGAAGCAGTTGTAGTCTACTGCATTGTGGTTTCCTAGTAAATGTGCTGAACCTGATAAGGGGCTTGAGAACAACAAATGGCACCGTGCGAGATGAAAATCTGTACCATATGGAGCATAATATAACTGTGGAGTCTTAAGACTCTGGCTCTGGGGAGCATTCCAACATATGTGGGAGAAGTGAGAATTTCATGAATTATGTTACTTTTGAGTGGATCTGAAAGTACAAAAGAGTTCAACATCATACTGATAAATATGCAAATATCCTTGCTCACCGAATGAAACAGAAAGGTGGTTTTGATGTTTAGGCTTTTGAAACCTAAGCTTTGGATTAAAAAAAAGGTAGAAAAAAAAAATACAGCATAAGAGGGAGTGTGCAACTACTTGAAAACCCCACTGAATGATTTGCATCTTTTTTCTTATCATTCTGGCCAGGCTAAGCAGGATTAAAATGCCCTGGTGTTAGCGTGGGAGCTGGCCAATGAATCACTTACTATATGGCACAGAATAGTTTTGTAATTTAGTGTGTTTCTGCCTATCCTCAGAATGCAAAAACAATGCTGATGCAAATTTCAAATTCTGAAAGAAGTGTAAAGTGGAATCTACTGTGGAATTAAAGATCTCAGAGCCTTGAGCAGGAGGGTTTTATGCTCACTTTTTTAATCAAAAGCCAGGTTAGATGGCAGTGCTTTGCAGATTATAAAATCATCTGTTCATTTCAGTGGGATGAAACATTAACTTGTTTGGCTGTTGTTTGCATTGTGGCTTTGTGCTGTTGACCTGGATGCTGTTGAGTGATGGGTAAAACACACCCACTGTATAAGTGCTCTTGAGCTACCTGTTGCTGAGTGATGGGTAGAAAAATACCTTATCACTGCCCTGTCAGGTGGTGAAAGACAGCTTGTATTTTTTTTAAGTGAGAACTACTTTGTGGAGAAAATTATTGTTGAGGAAATTCTGTGGAAGTATTTAACATATACTGATCTTCCTGGGAATCTCAGATGATCATCACCTCCTTGGGCTTGGCATATCTAGTGGTATTCATTCCATATAACCATTTTAGCTGCCAAGCTAAGTAAGCTTATTGACTTTAGTACAGAGAAGGAAAGAGCCTCTGAAAGACTTTTTCAGAACAGCAGCCAATTTTTGTCTGCTTCCATTTCATCAATTAAGGTCAGCACTTAAAACTATTTCTCTCATTTGTAGCCATGTTATTAGATTAACTTTCCTCCTCCACACTGTTGAGTGGCTTTTTTTGCCCTTGTGCCTTGCCATAAAAATTGTCCCCAACACTTCTCTAAACTCAACTCATTCTCAGCTTTCGCTGTCTTTGTTATTAAAATGGGACCTGTGAGAGATGTATCTTGAAGTGAACAATAAATTTGACTAAGTATGCTTGCCAAACTTTTTGCATATCTCTAGAAAATAAATATTAGTTTCATTTTTTCTTTTTATTTTCAATAAGAAATTTTCCAAGTATGACTTCATTTGCACAGATACATAAAGATTAAAAATAATTATTAAAATGTATAGAAAAGGTCAAATTCCAAATTATGTCTCTCCTACTATTATTTCACCTGAAAGTAATGTCTGTTTTTCTATTGTATGGAGTAGCAGTGGATTGTGAGTACACATTTACTTATACCTGAAAGTGCTGTTTTAGAAGACTTAAACAAAATCAATCAAACCTTGCCCATTTTGACAAAAATAGCATAATTCCCAAGCAAACTTCACTACTGGAAAAGTGTCATAGTGACAAAGTGCCCTGAATTAATTTTTAGAGTAAACCAAGGTGAAAAGCCTCATGGGATTTTGATGTGTGCATGGCAAATTCTGAAATTCTGTGAAGTCTATACAAAGTCAATAGGAGCTTTGGAGGATATAAAGGTCGGTGTGTTTTGCAAAAATCACAAACAGGAGAAAGCTGGAATTGCTTAGATTCAGAAAAGGTCTGGTATTACTGAATCTACAAAGCTTCAGTCCTTATGAAGATCTGAAGGAATAATTCCCATGGTAGATTTCAACAGACTTAACTTTTTAAGCAGGATCAAGCAACAAACTTGATGATAGAGTCTTTTAAAGCTGTGATAAAGGAAGACAGACAAAAATTATGGCTTGTATGAAGGAATGAGTCAGCTATCATTTTTTTGAGGTTTCTCTTGACTAAACTTGCTCTGACAAAAACTGCAAGTTTAGGCAGTGATTCAAGCCATGATATAATTCAATTGAGACAATTCAAGCCATCTGTAAGAGAGAAAAAAACTTTTTTTTTCTTTTTCTCTTGTAAAAACAATGTAGGTAGGAAAATCACAGGAGGTAAAACAAAACAAGCATGCTGAGGTAAAGTTAGATAAATACACTCTTAAGAATCATGTATCTAGGCTGTGTTTTCTATTTCTAGTTTCTGCAATGCATAACACTCTGTTTTCCCTAACATGTGGTTTGTGAACTCACAGAAATTTTTCAAGTGCAGAACAATTATTGCAAGATTACAATCACCAATCGCGTTATTTATTATCAAATTATCCCCTATGGTCCTATGACCATTTGTTCAAATGTTTACAACACTTTGAAGATATTCAAAGAAATAGCAACAAGTGCAACAGCCAAGAAAGGCAGAAAGTGTCAAGAATTTGGATTCTCATTTAGGTGATCTCACAAATTGACTTGGAGTCTTCATCCATAAGTGTTTATGCTGTGACTGCTCTTTCCCTGTATTTCCTCTTTATGGATAAGTGGAGTTCCTGAGGACATAATGGAAGAGCCATCAAACATTTCTAACATACTGTCTTTGAGGTCTGTTAACACTGATATATTTCTTAACTGTTGAGCAAAATGGCTCCCTTAAACCTGTAAAGTGAGAAATACTGATACACAAGACAGTTTAATAAAAGAGGCTGTGGCAATATATGTTGTCGCCTGAAGCAATTTCCACAGCAGGAAACACTCTGTGAAATATGGATCCCCACGATACACAGGGCTTTTTGCTGTCTAACAGACTCAGTGACCAATGTTTCCTAGTATGTTGTCATGACAAGGAGAGTTGCAGCTAGTACGTCCTTAAATTCCTTAAATTACTTTAGTAATTTAGTGAAGCTCATGTGTTAAATATTGAATTCTGACACCTTACTGATTAGAATGGAGGAAAAAAAAGAAATTAAACAAAAAACACAATGTCAATATAATCGTGTGTACCTATTTAGTATGGTAAGATTCAAATCACTTGGCCCTTATGCAGGAGAGAACTTGGTCGGCTCTTGATGTGCATTTCTGATCTGCTTTCTGCTTCTTGTGTTTTTTCTTCTGCAATTTGGTAGAAGATTGAATGACTTTGGACTGTTCCTAATCAATCCCTTCTTTTAAGGCAACTCTGAAGCAGAAAACAGAACGAAATGAAACATAATAGGGAGGAAGTCATCTGTAGAAGCATATGGAGAACTGTCATCCATGGATAGCTGTACTGTCAAGGGAAAATAACTTCAGAAGTTCTCAGTGTTGATTAACTCTGTTTCTGTTAAAAAGCAGAAAATATAAAAGGAAGTATAGGTGTATAAAAAGAAGGAAACACAAGAGGAAAGGCTGTGTAAGAAGAAGGATGGGTCTCCAGGTCTTCTGGCTACTTAAAGCCATTGGCTTCTGGGAAATCTGGCTTTACTTCTGAGATCTTTATGTGGATAGTATAACAAGTCTGGAAGAAAGAGACGCAAAGTGGTCAGAACTTGCAAGTTTTATTCTCTTTCCTTGGTTTGAGAATCTATTATTCTATTCTGACCCTAGGTGTTGCATTTTAGTGTTCACAGGAGGTAGAACACAAGTCATCTGAAATGATATTGTGCCTCTGTCAAAGGTGTGGCTGCCTGCTCCGCCAGGAGCAGGAGAATTACGGACAGGTCTCCTCCATGCTCAGACTGAGCATTAAAAGGCTCAGGTGATCCTTGTGGAGGCTCCTGAAAAAGTCATAAGGCAGGCAGACTTCTACACTGAACTGTAAGAAGACCATAAGACCAACCTTCCATTTCAGTTGAGAACAAGAAGGAGGCCTTCCTGGTAGAAATTATCCTGTTTGGCTTGTTGGACCTGAATTTCTCTGATCAAAAAGTAAAGCTTGAGCATGACGGTAAATTCCCTGAGAAGCTTGAGAGATCCAACATGGAATACACCAAGGCAACACTAATTCATTTTAGGCCAAACTGGACGTGCTATGCTGTGTGCTACTCCTTTTGTCAGGTTATGTCTATGTTTGAAGCCTTGTAATAAAAGGCGGAGAAACTAGTAAGAAATTAAACTACAAATTTATATATATATATATATATATATTTTCAGGCATCTATAGCTGAGTAATTTTATATAAGCTTGCCCAGTATAATCAGAAATTAATTATATGAAATTTTTACAGCAGCAGTAATTGAGAAGTTGTACAGAGGGATAGTTAACAGCAGCAGTATTTAGGTCAGGAGAGAACGGAGCTGATATACATTGCACATAAAAATGATATGGGTCTGGACCCCTTATATATTTAGCCGTACAAACAATCGTGTTTGAAAAAATACCATTAAAGTGTGTAGGTTTGTTCAAGAATTTTTCAGAGCTTTTGATCTTTAATTTTTTTGCCTTTTTTTTTGGCTGGGATTTTTGGCTTAACCCATTCTACTAAAGAAAAGAAACAAAGCATATTCAGGCTTAAAAATGAATCTCAAATAGTATCTATGGAATATCTCCTAGGAGGAAACCGTCTACTGCTTTATACCTCTTGTCTTCTGTATTAGCTGTTATTAGGTCTTATTAAACACATATCTGCATCGTCACCAGGTCTCTGAGCTCATTGCTAACTTGCTTTGTAAGCATCCTGGAAGAGCAAGGCTTCGAAAAAGGACAGTGGATTAACTTGACAGATATTTATGAGGAACCACTCCCAAACATGAGAGTCAGCATGAGGACAGCTATGAATACAGTACTTTAGAAAATCCAGTGAGTGAGTGATGCTTCAGCTGCTATTCTGGCCTGAATGAAGACATGCCTTTTAATGGCTAAACAAAATGACTGGGGGAGAGGGAAAAGCCAAGAAAAGCCTTGGAAGCTGTAGATGATTAACACAATTTTATGGCATGAGGGTAAAGCGTGGGACTCTAACCTATGAAGACAGTGAGGAGGCAGAGTGTTAGTATACAATAATTAACTATAACTTATAACTCGGATGAATTTTTAATTTAACAGCACGCTGATGGACCTCCATGCTAAAAAGAGGGGGCAAAGCATGAGGAAAAGGACAGAAATCTCTGTATCATCATAGCTGCCCAGAACAGAATACAAAAGTTTCTAAACACAGTTTCCTATTACACTATATCTCACCCCATGTCTATGTTTTCTCATATGTGAGGGAGTCATGTTTTCAGCTGTGTTAATTATGAGCTGAAATGACCACATATGAAAAGATATATGAAAAGAAACTAAAATGTGGAATTGCACTTAAATTTTGCAGCTAACTTTCTGGTGCAAGAAAGCCTTGCAGGGATGTACCTAACTGCTGAGCAAGCTCCTGTGTGCCAGCTTGTATATCCTGTTGATCAAGTCCAGGACTGCAGCCAGAATAATTGCTTGAAATTTTCAGGATACAAAAGTGCCTGTAAGGAAGGCTGACCTGTTCTTTTAAGAGGTAATTCCTAAGAGAATCTGAATGGCCTTGAATTATAGCAGATGCACATTTAAGAATAAATGTCAAGGACTAGCACTGATTTTCCTGCAGCTTTGCCACATCACTGCTTACTGTGGGCACTGCTGTATTTCTCACTCTAAAACGTTAATGGAAAAGAGTACGGTAGGAGGAAGAGTGCACGGAAGATGTGAAACCTGCTCAAAAATTATTTCCTGTGAAGAATTTGAATGAGCTTTACGTGAAGAATTGTAACAGCTAAGCACACCCCCACAAACCAGGCAAGCTCTTACAGTATTTAAAGCTCTTCAAGCAGCCTCTTTTCTTACAGCTGTTTGTGTTCCCCTTCCTAACTCAAAGTTGCATCCAGAACTTGCCATCTTGCTCTTCCTCTCTCCCCATCAAGAATCACAGATTAATGCATATTTTTAAAAAATCCTACTGGATTTAAGGAAAAAAGTAAGAGTTTTCTTATTTTTATCTATTTTTTTCCTTAAAGTATTAATTATTCTAATAAACTTAAAAAAAAAAAAACCCTTTCTCATGTTTTTTAGCAATGTTTTAAGGCTCTTGCTCCAAGATTACTGTTATGTGCATTATTCCATTCTTACATATTTGGAAATTAGTATCATATATAACAGGTAACCCTCTAAGTGTCCCTGCTTCAGCTAGTGGGTTGGACTAGATGATCTCTAGAGGTCCCTTGCAACCTCAACCATTCTGGGATTCAATCATTCTGTGATAATATGCCATATAGGAGACTGGGAAGGTACTCTTGATGTAATTTTAGAGTGCAAGTTGGTGTTGACTGAACCATATAATTAGGCATTTTTTAAAATATTGGGAAAATAAGCTGAGTGTGAGATGATTCTAAAGATGAAAGGCAGATTAAATCATAAATTTATAATGGTAGCCTGAAGAAGTATATTGACTCTACAGAAAAATATGTACAGAGTGTTTCACTGTTAAAGTGTTTTTTATGTTACAGCTAGTCAAGAAGTTTTAGGGCTGTGTAGTCCTAAATCTTCCTTGGATTATAAATTAGTCCACTCGTTTAAATTTAAACACAATTTTGTGCTGATAGCAGAGCTGCAGATTGCATGTACATCTCCACAGCAGCAAGAACTGCATCATTTGTGAATATAGATTCTGATAACAACATTTGAAATTAGACATATTGTGCACAGGCAACCTGGAGGCTTCCACACACAAAATGCATCTCATGCCTAACATATCAATTCAAATAAAGGTTAAAAAGTAATCTAAAGTTCTCAAAGAGATTTGATAAAATAAAAAGAGATACTGCTTTTTTTTTTTTTTTTTTAGCAATTTTCTCTCTACAATTGAAGCAGATTCTTGTCTACACTCTACAAATGCTAGTGGAGAAAAGCTCCCAATAAACTGAAATGTTGCATAAAGTAACAGAAAAGAAAATATTGCACTGAATCTGGTTCATCCACAGCAATGACATATTCTGCACTCAACGGCAGTAGGTTTACACTGAAGTGCTAAGGCACAATATGTAATTTGAAAATAATTTGTAATGAGAGAAATTAAAAGAATACAGCATTGCATTAATTTTATTATTGCTTTCAAAAGCTTCAGTAACTAATATATATTTCCAAAAATAGGTTAGAACTGCTGGTTAGAATTATATGTGAGGAATGGTGACTGAATTTACCCATTTATTTACATGTGTCAGTGGAAAGGGAGTCTCTGTCATCATGCTGTCACAAGTAGCATTAATAATAAATAAGATTATTGAACAGACCCCCCCCTATAGTGAATCTCCCAAACAATTAATTCTAACTAAGCAGTAAGATAAAAGAAATACTAGCATACAGTGATCATTCAGTGTATAGTGATCACTTTTCAAGAGATAAATGATGTACTTATATTCTTTGGAGTTATTCACTGCTTTTTGTTTATAAATTAAGTTTGTTTGTTTCTTTTCAATCATTTTAGATGCTCTGAAGTGGTTTTAGCCTCTAGGTCTTATTGACTTGAATAAATTCATGTTGGAGTTCATATGGCTAATTTATGCAACGCTTTGAAAACAATTAAATTTAGGTCAAATCCTATTTCTGTAGGAGCATCCATTACCTCTGCCATTAGCTCCGGGAGTTCTTCCTGTTTGCAGCCTGTGTTCTTTCAGCTGACACCTTTTTTTCAGGCTGAGTCACACACCTGAAAGCGTGGTGTTGCCAAATGAAATGTTTTCCTTGACAGGCAAGGGTCCTTTGCTCCTACACATCTGATGAAGTCTGGAGAAATCTAGTATCTGCTGACATATTTTCTACTGTTTTTTTTATTTGTTTGTTTGCTTTCAGGGGAATTCTGGCCTGGGGTTCAGTATTGCTGGAGGAACAGATAACCCACACATTGGGGATGATCCTGGGATATTTATTACTAAGATTATACCAGGAGGAGCTGCAGCAGAGGATGGAAGACTCAGGTAAAGTCTCACTTATTATGTATGCTTGGAAATGAAAAGTGCCTTTGTTTGACCTACTTTGTACCTGAATGAGAGCTGAATCTTTCACATGGAGGGGGAAAGTAAACAACTGGACATCTCCTGTCTGCTAAAGTAGGAGAATGGGTTTAAGTAGCTGAAAGCAATTGAGTTAAGATTAGTTAAGCAATCAAATATGATGCCTCTGTGAAGGTGTAATTGCTGAGCATCTCCATCTTGCTACCAGCCATTTCATTTAGTACAGGAGGCAAATGGGGACCTAATGATGAAACAGATATAGCAGCATGAATGTCTTCTGTGCCCAGTCATCGTAGATTCATGGCTAGGGGACTGTGCCTGGAGTTACACATTAGGGCTACCTAGACTGTCCAGACTACAGAGCTATTGCTAAATAAGCACAGCTCTTCACGCCCATAAGGTTTGTAGAGCCTCCTTGTTGGCTTTGACAGCAGGAGCAAGGTAGGCTATCTGCTGTTTCTAGCTGGCTTCTTTCCCTCAGTAAAGATTTGACTGCTGTGTTCTATATCTTGAGAATCGTCTTGAAAATTGCTGTAGCTCACAGTATCACTCTTAAGTTGTGGTTCTCAAACACATGACAGCATATCTCAAGCAATTAGCAGAGTTTCTCATTGTGCACTGAATGTCTCTGTCTGTCGTGGAGACTGCCACCCATCTATCTGTTGCAAAGACTTCTGATCCTAAAAAAAATAAAATAAAAACAAGCTCAGAAAACTTGAGCTAAAATTTTGAAGCTTTCATAATCTCAGCACTGGAATCTGAGCTCTTTGCCAAATACAGATGGTCTAAAAATCATGAAATGTGACCAGATGGTAACAGGAATATTTTTGCCAAAACTTTGTCCCTTAACTCAAAGTTAGACATATGGGGACTTTGCCAATTTTGGGAGTAGGTTTAGGATATTTCTTATATTCATTTAGCAATTGAGGAGGATTCTTTTTTTTTTTTTTTTTCTGGAAATGACTGTCCTTTTTACTGTGGTTGTGAAGAGTAATGGTAGATGCCAGTGATCGAGAATTTTTTGGCCTAAATATAAGCATAGACAAAGAGAATGGGAATCACTTCATGTACCTTTATGACTAAAATTTGGATATCTACTTCTAAGCTAGTCATCTCAGGGTCCCCTTACAGTCAGTGAAGAAAAACAGGCATTTCTAAATCATGATTCAGCTCACTGTGAGATCTAAAATAGCAGAGAAGAATCACATCATAAAATGACCTATATTTTCCTTTTTGGCGTGTTGCTTTTACGTCATTATAGAACACTGTCGTTTTTCACTATTTTACAGTGAAGGGGGCAGAAATCATTCAAAGGATCTCACTTTCATTTTCAGTAGTAAAAAAGTCTGTGTACTCCAAGCTTATAAGGTTTTGGATGGCAAAATTTTATTTTATTTCACCTGTTGAAGAGTTCTCTTTCCTTTTCTTCACTACTGAGAATTCCTCTTTGCTCCAGTGCTAGCAAGGAAACAGATCCTGTCATGTTTGGGGAATATCCAAGAATATGTTTATCATTGATCATTACTGATAGGCCACAGAGTGTATCCTGGGGCAGTCTCCCTGTCTTACATGATAATTAATTTTACATAACAATGTATTTATCAACCGAGGCCACTCTATAGGAACAAAATCTCAACAGCAGGCAGTAATGTCCCGTAAGAATGGCTATAACCCAGGTCCCTAACAGAAGCCCCATTTCAAATTCATTCGGAGTAGGAAATAGATATTTATGGACAGGAAAAATATATAGTGTCCATATATTTCGTGTCCACTTTTATCTCAGAGTCTGCCTAAGGCTACTTTATATTAAATAGTAGTGTGGACTGTCAACTGCATTTTAAATCTATGCTGTGCTCTTAAATCATACTGGAATGTAAAATCACCCTTACTGTATTTTATGTGAAGTACCTTTGAGCTAAGTAAAGTTTCTCAAACAGTGAGATGGTAAAAGTGATCTGCAAGAATAGACTTAATGCTGCAAACTCTTGCAAGTCTTATATGCATGCTGACAAATAAAGCAGCAGGTCAACAGGAGCTTTATAAAAGTTCAACAGAAACATATGGCAAGTCCTGTCCCTGGGATGGAGTGGCCCTCCGAGGTAGTTCAGGCTGGGGACTTGCCTAGCTGGAAACCAGCATTGCCCATGAGAACGGCTTGCACATGAGTCAGCAGCGTCCCTTGCAGCGATGATGGCCAGCGCATGGAGGTCTGCATCAGTAGGGGCACAGGCAGCAGGGCAGCAAGAAAAGAGATTTTTCCCCTCTATACAGCACTAGCAAGTCCATACCTAGAACAGTGAGTCAGCTTTGGGATGCCTCAGTGCCAGAGAGAAATTGACAGGGCAAGGAATGCCCAGTTGAAGGCAACTAAAGATGGTCAATGGTCTAGGGCACAAGATTCATGAGATGCTGGATTGTTCAGCCTGGAGAAAAGGCTGTTGGGGGCATTGAATTGCAGTCTTCAGAACCTCATAGGAGAGACAGAACTCAATTCTCTTCAGATATACACAGAGAAAGGACTAGAGGTGGATGGAAGTTTTGACAAGAGAAATTTCAAGGAGTATGAAGGAAAAAAAATCTTTGCAATGAGGATAATCAGGCACTGTCACTAGTAGCTCAGAGGTGTCAGATCTCCATCTCTGGAGTTTTTCAAAGCTTGCCTGATATAACTTTGAAGGTAAGTCTGCCTTGAGAAGAAGGTTGGACTAGATGACCTCCAGAGGTCCTTTCCAAACTGAATTATTTTTTGATCCCATATATTGTACTTTATGTATAAAAACTGTTTGTGAATTTGGAAAAGGTGCTTTTTTGTTTTTTTCTTTTTACTGACTTTTACTGACAATAGATACCCCAAACCTGTTTAGGGTTTGGATCACTTCATGGCCTTTATCCCTATAATAACACTTAAAAAATATAAAAATTTATCAGCTACTTTAGACTGTATTAATTTTTATAACATACATTTTATTTATTTTCTTAAAGAAACAGAACATTTAATTACACAGCATACAGAAGGTTTCTGTAATGCCTTCCTGAACTTTCAGATGTTTAATAACTACTATTTTTGCATAATGCTCCCTCTAAAATAATGCATCCAGTTCTAAAACTAGTGTGGCAACTGATACACTGCACAATCCTTATTTTAGAGGAGATTTTCACAGAATCACCCAGGACAGAATGGTTGAGTTTGGCAGGAACCTCTAGAGATCATCTAGTCCAACCTCCTTGCTCAAGCAGGGACACCTAGAGAGAGTAGGAAGAGACAAAGGGAAGCCAACAATACAGCCCTAGAACATCAATATATTTTCTACTTGTATATCTCTCAGACTAGAGAGTTTCTTTTGAAGGTATAACATTTCCCCTGCCGAAGCAGAAGCCACATCTGGGCTTTAAAAGCAGGTCACTGACTCTAGCAGTGGAGCCCAGCATCTTCAGATGGATGCATTAGTGTCGCAGCTGAGAAAACCTGCCCTTTCACTTCTACCTTACAGAGTGCAGACTTCAGCCAAGGACACCGACGCAGGCAGCTAAGCTCACGAAATGCAGAAAGCTGTGGAATCTTTTATGATGTGCATACATCATAGAGAAAAGATGCCACTTTGCTGTTTTCCTTTGGTGGATAACTTTATGGAATAGAAAATTATTAATTCTGGATTTGATTTCTATTACTAAAAGTGAATATAATAGTCTTGGGACTGCCTGAAAATTAGTTTTTGCTGAACGCTGCATACCATGTTACTTTGAAGCTCTGAGTTTCAAGTCAGTGACAGACAGAGAATAGAAAGCCTCTAGAAGCAGCAACCATTCCCACTGAGTTGAAGGACAATTTTCCTTAACCATTTGATCTTTTAAGACTTTTGATGCTTAAAAAGTTCTGCTTCAGTCTTGCAAATGTCAGATGTCCACATGCAAGAATCTACAGTTTAATAAAGAAGCTCTGAATTTAGAGTTATGGAGTCCTTTTTCCACTTTGAAAGAAAAGAGAACTTCAATAATGTATGGCTCAGGGCCTTTTCCTATTTTATTTGAGTTTGTGTCAAAGCAAAAATACACTAGCTCAGTCACTTAGGTCTGGCCTAGGTAGAGCAAGCAATTCCAGTATACCATCTCAGCAGTTCCTTCTACTCACATTTATTCATCATAATTGATATTCTAGCTTTTAAACAGCAACATACATCTAAAAAAAAATAGTGTACTATGTGAAAATAGAAGTAATCAGCTTATGGAACTAAAAGTGTATGGTATAATTTGATTTAAAAGATTAATAAAGGAATAATGAAAAGTTGTCAATTACAACTAACATAAAGGAGACCCCCAAAATATGATGTTTTCCAGCAATCATGAACTGAAACTGTTTTAGGTCAAAATAATTCTTTCCATTTATAGTTTCTATGATTCTATCTATGATTCTATGAATTACACAGAAATCATGTTGTTACTGCAGATGAGACTGCAAGTATATTTGTTTGCAGGATTGCAAGAAAGATTTTTGCCTTGAGCTTGCAGCTTGAATTTTAAGGGTTAAGGTACTACCAAAGGTTGTTTTGGTATGTAAGCCTGCGTTTTACTCAAAAGGAAAGAGGGTTGATGTGAGGGGTGAGTCAAAGGAAAGAAAGTAGTTGTGCCTAGAGGCACATTACCCTGGTAAGCTGCCTGGACCTGTAGCTATTCCATTCATTTTTTTTTTCTAGGAATCTTGTTTCTAGTGTCTTCCAGTTTGTGAACATATATCTCTATATATTTTTTCTCTGGTAGTGTGGATCTTTGTAAGTAGAACTTAAGCATGTTTAGAAAAGCACAGTTACTGTCAGTCATCTTTGGTGGACTAAGCCCATAGATCTCCAGTTATCTAAATACCATAGGTTAAAAAATGCCAAGGCAGTGCTGCATTCATTTTTTTGACAAATATATGCTATTTTTCCAAATATGACTCTAATTAGTAATTAGGATTAGGAGGTTTAGGTTTGTGTTAATGCTGCATTTTTATGCATTCTTTGTTTTTCTAACATCACCATAACAGTTTAGTTCGACAAAATCTTTTTCTTTCTCAGCTCTTAAAGTGACTTGGTGTGGGAAAGGGAACATAACACACATGCTGATGGGAGGAGACAAGAACCAAAATAACTTGCCCTCTGTCACCTAGCAAATCATTGAGAAAGCTTGGAACAAAATAGAACAGTGATTTTTTCCCTATTTCTGTGGTTTGAAGGCTTAAATAAATAACTACTAGGAAAGGTTTTAAACAAATTAGATTTGTGTTCTCTTTCCTTATCGATTAATCCACTGTGATGTATCAAAGGATTATGAATTCAGCTAGGTATAAGTAGCAGAAGAGAAACTCTGAGGATAAGGACATCCCTTCTCATGTATATCTTGTTAACAAAAGCACAAGATAATGCATGTAAAACTCAAGATTGCATTCTGTTCAGTTTTTTTTATTATGTCTGTATTTCACTAAACATAGATCAGGGAGAACACTTTAGAATTTTACACTGCTTATTCAACACTTGAAAATTCAAATTTAAAAAATCACAATGCTGTAACTATTGAGTGCCGATTGGCAGAGAAACTTGAATGAAGGAAGAAATGGAAGAGAGGGAACATGAGCAAGTGGCCGCTTGCAGGTTGGCTGGGTAAAGGCTCGTACCTGTTGGCATCTGTTTGTAGCTCTAGACTGCTTAATCACAGGAAGTGAATTGGGAGAGATAACAGGGAAAAACTGAGGGAAGTTTTTCGGATTTAACATCAAAACTATTCCCAGGAGTGAACATGCCCTTTAAGAAGCTGTCATGTGTCTCTCAGTCAGGTTGAAAACATGGCTGTATTCGACCATCATTATATATCAACACAGAAGTGTGTCTGCTTTGTCATTCAATGCTTAAATCGTTTGTTAACTTTTGATCTTGAATTAAGTCTATCAAGCACCAGACTTAAGTGCATTGCAATTGCATAAAACCTGTTCAGGATGTTGTTATAATTACAGTACCGGCACAAAACACTGATTCATATCTGCACTGTTTACAGGCCTCTGACAATGCTGTTAGTTCAGTGCATAATTTAGCAGTAAGTTAATAAAGAGACACTCACCCCATTAAGCAAAACATGCTTGCTTTGCAGACAGCCATAAATTAGATCACAAATTATTGACTGCTTACTCGTCCTGGTCTGTGTTAGGACGTTTGAGTTATTAGGTGTGATTGTCTGTGCATCTGGGCATACTATTTTTGAGCTACTCTGGCATAAAAAATAGAAATATCATAGGAGATCTACATGAGAAAGGCAGATCATAAAATCAAAATCCCTTTTTTTGTAATAATGAAAGGTGGGTGAACATGGCTTGCCATGAAAAAAAGCTTGATTTATCACCATATTCTTTTCTATCAATGGAATATGTTAGCATGTTGTTCTCTTTGCTGGTGTTTTCACTTTTCTTTCACTAAGTCTTTCTTTCCCTCCTATATGTAAAGTTTGATCTCTTTATTTTGTGCTGCCTATCCCCAGTATGCCTCTGAATTTAATTGCATTTCTGCTTTTCCTACTTTGAAGATAATTTGGCAGGCTGCCAAAACTTTCTCATGCAAAGCAGGAAAGGGATGAGAATTGATGTTTTGTTTTAACAGCTGAAGTCTTAGGTTATCTGGAAGAGAGTTTAATGGGAAGAAAAAGCTACTTCTGCAGCATCTTGGATTTGCCACTGGCAAATTTCCAGGCTGAGCTTATAAATATTGGAAATGGCTATTCCTATATTTTTATTGTTTTTAAGGATCAATTTCTACTCTCTGTAAGTTTTTGAGCTCTTCTGCGCTGATAGGAGCTGCTGCTTGTGAACACCACTTAAGCAAAGGAACATTTTATTAGAGTTTTAAATACTCTGCAGTTACAATACCTGCAACTTGCTAGGTATGTGGTGCAGTGGTACTCAGCTGGTTAACAAGGTCTCCCTCCCAAGGGATCATCTTGTGTCCACCCCACTGGGAATTATAAAAACACCGGAATGCTGCAGCAGCAGAACAGCACCGGGAAGCCAAATCCCGGTGAGTATTTCATCAACACGTATGCCCTGCTATGGCAGCTTCGCATTTAAATAGCACAGTGGTAATTCATCTGGAGTAAAGAGCCTTCTGTGGTTACATACCTCGGAAATCATCAGCTCTCTATGGAGTCTAGTATTAGTCAAGGAAAAAATATTACACATCTGCTGCTGCGCTCGACAGGTGTAACCCTGTAGGGAGCCTCCGAGCTTTCCGTTTCCTTTAGGCTCCTACCACATCTGAAAATAAGGTTTTGGATGAACCCACAGCCGATGGCCCTGCCCCGGCCTCGCGATGGCCTCCGCCTGTGCCGCCCCACGGCTCGCAGGTGGTGCAAGGCCCCGGTGTGGACGCGCTGCCCGCCTGCCACCGTGCCACACAGTGCTCCGGGCCTGTCAGGATGGAAAGCAGGAATGTTTTTCCAATGACCAGTGCCCATTGCTGCTTCACGCTGCAGCCACCTCCATGCTGAACATCTGACAGGTACCATGGGAGTGACGATACTCCAAAGTGCCCGGTTTTCCTACTGCACGGGCAGGACCTGCTCTCTCTGTCCTCTCATGTTATGGCTACACCTCTGTCCGGAGTAGCCATTCCCAGTCAAACCGGGGTGGAAGGGAGTGTTTCCTGCTTGCCAGCGCAGGAGCCGGGCAAGCAGGATGGCACTGGGGCCTCGGTGTTGCCCTTGGCAGTGTTTTCCTCCCGGTGCTGAAGCCTCCCGTTGGTGAAGGGACCCCGGGGACGGCGGCCGCGCCGCACGGCCCGGCTCGTCTTTGCCAAGCCCCTCGGCAGCGCTTGTCGAAACACCGGCAGCACCGCCTGCCTTAGCCGTCCCAACTGGTTTTCCTGCACAAACCTGAATTCACACGCAGCTGTGTCGGCCCCGGTGGATTTTTCCACCCAGACGCTGTCGCCAAAGGCGAGCAGGGGGACAGGGCCAGGGTGCCCAGGGTGGCCGAGCCTCTCCCTGGCCCCGCGAGGGGCCACCCGCCCCACCGTTGTGGCCCCCTGATAAGAGAGGTGGCCCAGCCTCCCCCGCCGGGTCACACTCCCACGCGGGCCGGGGAGGTCCCGCCATGCAGGGAGGAGCCTCCCCGCGTCCTGCTGCCTTCACGGGACTTGTTTTCTTTTCTTTCTTCTCCTGCGTGTGCGTGTTTATTCCCCTTCCTTCCCTCCCGCGCCTCTCGCAACGCCCCACAGCCTCCGAACTTCCCTTCCCTCCTCCTCCTTGCCACCACGGGAGACACGGGCGGTACGCGGGCAAGTCCTCCCGTGGGCACCGGGGCGGCTGGAGCAGAGGGGCCGAGGACCGCGGGGCAGAGCCGGAGGAATGGGAAGATGTGGTAAGCGCCGAGGGCGGCGGCGGAGCAGGGGCACCGCTCGTGGGAAAGGCCACCGGGAAGGGGGGGACGCACATGGAGGAGGAGGAGGAGGAGGAGAGCAGCTCCCGTGGGGAAAACCTGGCTCTGCTCTGCTGCCTCCTGCTGCCCCTCGTCTCCCTCCAGGCACCGGCAGGACTTAGTTTAACCGTTGCCTTCCTCTCCGGCGGCTTCTCCCTCACCTTACCAAAACTCATCGGAAACGTTTGTTTCAGCAACAACACAACTTGGTTTCAGCATTTGCTCCCTTCACGAGGTGGAGCTGATGGCCTCGTTCCCCTTGTGCCACTGTCTGGGATACCCTGTCCCCGAACACCGTGTTTGTAGTGAAGTTACACCTGATTTCCTTGATCTGATAAGTAAAAACCCATCGTCTTCAGTGGGAGTGAGGTGCTTCAGCCTGCCGTGAGCCTTGGGGCTTCACTGCATGTCCCGGCCCTTGAGGGGCTTATGTGTTTTGTGCAGGAGAGGGGGCATCTTTTAATAGAGGAACATATGAAGTGAGGCCTGGCAGGGTGTGTAGGAGATGGCCGAGGTGAGGCCCGCCTGGCACGGGAGGGTGAATTTGCTTTGGGTGGTGCGGCCGAGCAGTGACCGAAGGCTTGGTGCGACAGTCGTCTTCATTGCAAGTGATTTAAATTGGCTAGGCCTCCAAAGGCCCTTCGAGATACACATGATTTAGGGGAAAAGAAGAAGAAGGAAAAAACAAAAAAGATGGAAATTAATTGGAAATTAAATAGGTATTTAGATTTCACTTTTCCAAAAATTTACTCTTGAGCCTGTCTGTGTGCAAATCAGATGGGTGTTAGCTACTCCTCCCCATGAAGCTACACCCTATGATATGAGCTGCCATTAGGTAATGACTGTTTCTCCTTCCCATAGTGCAGGCAACAAGGTGAGGGTTGTTGTCACTCTTAAAGTGATCTTTTACTCTTCTCCTCACTCCATGCTGGCAGGTGTCTGAGGTGGGCTCATCTGTGGAGCACCCCTAACATCTCCAGATTGGAACAGAGAGATCCAGAACGGTCCCTGTTGTAGCCAGACCCGTCTGCTCCCTCACCTCGGCTTGGGGCTGATACATGAGAACGTTTAACTGTGTTGTTTTTCCTAATGTGACAGTGTAGATAACGGTATTTGGAGGTGATGTGGAATTTGCAAACGTTTTTAGCTCCTGGACGTCGATAGCCGTGTTCCAGAAACGCGCGATGAGTAAATTTTAAGTAATCCCAAGTCACACATGATGAGCAATTCATAGCATTTGTAAAACTTCAGATTTTATACAGCTGCAAATAATAGTAAAAAGGTCAAGTCATGGTTTACATGCAGTACTATGAAATTTGAGTAAGAAATTCACTCTTACAGCTGAGAATTGAATGAGATTGGCAAGTGCCAAGCTTCTTCTTGAAATCAGTAGTTTAACATATTGAAGCTTACTGCATTAGGCATTTGTATTTCCTTTAGTTTTCAATGTATGCAGCAGTTTAAGTTATGCAGTTTGTTTGATTTGTAATAATTTAATACTTTTTTTTAATGCTTTTGAGCATTTGTCAATACTGGGTTGCCCGCATTAAAACTTGCTATCTACAAATTTCAGGTCTAAGACTTCAGAATACCCCACTAAAGCTGAGCAAACATTTTGTTTGAGGCAACATTAGTTCCAAATTACTTTTCAGCAGCCAAGGGTAAATCAAGGCATGCCTTTTTTCTTTTTTTTTTTTTTTTTTTTTTNNNNTCTTTTTTTTTTCCCTCCACAAAAGCTGTGGCAAAATCACTCCTTTCCAGGCCACCTCTGAAGGGGACCTGGGTTTTACCTTCCTCTCCTTCCTAGGTGAGCTCACCCTCATCTTCCTAAAGCATAATTAGACCATTCAAAGAGAGGGGCATCGAGAAGAGTATCTATCTTCTCTCAAAGTTTCCTCTCAAAGTGTTCTTCTCTCAAAGTGTTTCCTCTCAAAGTTCCTGTAAAACAAATAATTATTAAGTGAGCCAGGGAACCCAGTGGTGAGAATACCCCTTGGAGACGCAGGTACAGGTTGTGAACGAGGGGCTCCTAAGTCACAGATGGGTGTCCTGACCACTGACCAGCGTTAATCCTATCTTCACCTGCACAGGCTTCTAGTAGTGTTACAGTTTCTGCAAGATACTTAAATATTTCATCAAGCCAGAGCGAGGAGCAGAGTTTCTAGTTGCATTGAGGATGCTTTCCTGAATAATGAAAGATTGCAATTGCAGTTTAAGAGCATCATTTTATACAAAGTAGAACAGCTTCACTGATGGAGAGATAGAAAGATTGCAAAATGTTTTTCTAGGAGGTAATATTGGATAATAAGACAGCAGCTGGTGGTTTTGGTTTTTCTTTCCCCTGATTGTCTAACCTTTTATTTTGTTTTAGTTTAAAAGTTATTAGAATGAAATGATTCCATTTTATTGAGTGGAGTATTTCATTCAGTGTAAATCAAAGTTATTCAGAGCCATAAATCAGCAGCAGCTGGAAGAGTATCATGGATAAATATTGTGTTATCTGTTTCTTTCTCAACTGTTGTTGACTGCATTTGGAAAGAAATACCAGGCTGAGTGGACCATTAGTTGACTTACGTCTTCCGGTCGCTTTTAACATTTCACTTTGCAGCTAGGGACTGTCTTATTCTATGCATTTTACCTCTTAGCTTCTCCATGAGGTGATAATCCAAGCAGATATCCATCCTGGAAAGGACTCGAAATCCAGGCAGGCCTCTTCAGCACTTGGTAGGGATGTGGTTAGGGATGTTCAGCTGCATGGATCCAGTGCATCTAGACTGAGAGCTGTTTACACTGCGTGGTTGTGACTGTTCCTTTTTTCTTTCCTATACTTACTCCAATTAATGAGTAAAATGAGTTAGCTGGGAGATGGGAAGTTGCAGAGCTGCATTAATGTGGCCTTTTACCTGAGGTAATTGACCCAGGAGACAAATGGAAAGATTGATCTAGCTGAGTTCCCATGCTAGACCTACCACTCCCAGTGCCTGAGCTGTCTTAGGATTTCATTGTACCAACTTGATATAACCTGAGCTCTCTTTGGATTCAAAATCTCCTAGATTCTAGGTGTTACCATGCTGGGACTTTTTGACCAAGAGAGGCACCTAAGCACTCCCAAGCAGACACCCCGTGATAAAGGGGTGCCTCATAAAACCATAAAATGCTTTTATGTTGAAACTGTGGTAAAAATATGATATTAAAGCCACAGCATCTGCTGAGTGCAGCAGAAAGGGTTAACTGAAAGAAAGCTCCAGGAAGTTCTCCCAACTAGGCTAGAATGCAAAAAGGATCCAAAGTATTTTAAACAAGAGATAAAATGCTTTCTGGTTAATACTGTGTCTGGAGTGAAGGCTTTTAGCTGAGTTTAAGATCTTTTAAAAAAAAAAAAGAAAAATGCTGATGCATCCTGGATTGAAGTTGAGTAAATAGAAGCATATTCAAGTTTCTAAATGCATTTTCTTATAACAGTCTAGAAGCTGCTGCAGGGACTTTTCCTTTCCTATTTACATAGTGCAATATGCTGTCTGTTTCTGTCTTTCAACATCAAAAATAGAAATTAGTGTCATAAAGGAAATGGAGAGAGAGGAGAAGAAACTCTGTTCATGATAAGAATATCCTGTGTTAATGTTTTTACTGATACCATTTCCAGCCACTTGCCTGAGTTCCAAATACAGTTGCAATTATGCAACCCTTTTAGTACATTGACATTTCATTAGGATGACTGTGGTATTTGTTCATGAGTAACAAAAGCAGTAGCAATGCACAATAAATGCAAGAAGTGCCTTACAGACAGTACTGCAGCTGTGCTGGTTACGGGTGAGGTCTTAGTAAGGAGCTATGAATGTATAATCATTTCAGGCAGGAACACAGTCTGGAATTCAGAAGGATTTGCTGAAATTTGAGTAATAGCCTGACAATTTGGGTTTAGCCTCTATCATGGAACCGTACTAAAGCTTTCAAGTCCTGTGATAGGACAGGTTTGTGTCACATTTGTGACTTTAAGCAATCCTGTGTGCTAGTATGAAATATTTGCCTGTATTAGAGGAGATATTTCTGCCTCCTAACTCCTCGCTGGGCTCCTGGGATATGAAGGAGAACTTCCCCTTACTGCCTTCTTGTGCAGCCTCCACTGCTGTTACCTTCTGTAGAAGGACATGAGGTTCTCGCTTGTAGGTCCTGGATGGGGGAATCGCAGTCATGACTGAGACTTTGCACTGGCACAGAGAGCGAGCGGGATCCATGGTGCTGCAGGCACTTTCTGCTGCACCGTCTGCATCCTGTCATTTCAAAGGGTCTGTGCTAGAAGTGGAAAGAGAGATGCCTCTTTTTGTCCAAAACCACTCCAAAGAGGCAGAGCAGCAAACAGTGAACTACAGGGCTAACGAGCACAGCTTCAGGACTCCCTCCACAGCCTCATATCAACAACACAGGGGAACAGACTTGGTTTCCTTTATACCGTAGTCGTATCCAAACATACATTTAAATCAAAACCACTCCTGGCATTCCAGATGCAGTCGGTTCTAAAGACTCTAGGCTGAAAATCAAAGTGTGGAGCCGCAGGGCTGCATCCGCGCGGCGCTGGGCTCAGCCGAGTGCACCCTGCTTCTTGGCAGGACTTGCTAGCTCAGCCACTGCAGCCCTCAGGCTCCCCACAGCTGACAGGCAGAATCTAGTTTGCCAGCCCAGGTGGAGAAAACTTCCACCGATTTGTATTTCCTTACAAAAATGCAGGGGGAAGATGGTAGTTCATGTCTCTACCTGCATGCAGCCCACCAGCTCTGTGAACAGCACAGTTTTCAGTCTTCATCTTGCACTCCAGGGACCGGTGACGAGGGTCAAAGCAGCCAGGGAAAGGCAGAGAGATGCTTTTACTTGTTATGTTTTATTTATGTTGATGTGCTTAGAAGCTGCAGTGGGGATTAGGCTGTCTTTGAGATGAGCCAGGAAGGTGTAGAGTCTTTAAAAAGTTTGTTTAGACTGAAAACAGGAGGCAAAGAAAGTGGAAAATGGATGGGCTTTTAGTCCTCTATTAAAAGACTATGAAAAAACAAGTGACTTGCTAAGGGCTGCAGAGGAGCTTCTGGAATTAAGGTGCCAGGCAGTGTCCTAAAATAAAAGACTATATTATATTGTTGTTCAAGCTATTAAGTTGTAATTGATTAGTCTCACTTGCAAAAGATTTGACAGAAGGAAGGCCCTCTTCTTCTCAGCAATGCAATATTTAATTTTTAGTTCTTATTTGCATTCCTCAAGAGTGCAGACGAGTCTGCTGTTGCTGGAGGAATAGCTTTGATTTGATGCTTCATGTATTTCCTTAATGTTAAATACGGCAAGGTTTTCTGTTACAGATTTGTGTGTAAATTCTGATTTTTTTTTTCTTCTGCCAAAGTCTTTTGTCAAGCGTATTTAGGCCTGTAAGTTTTCTGTGAGATGACTTGCAATTTCATTATAAAATATACAGGGTCAAGTGTTGAATTTGGATTGGATAATACCTTCAAATATATTTTTGTGTTTGATACTTTCTAGTTTCTGTAAAGATCAAAAAATGGCAAATGAGATCTTTTCTTTCTTCTGTAAAGGTTGATCCATTTATTTTTGAATTGGATATAACAGTAACTTTATACTGCTTTAGAATGTCAGAAAGAGACATGAGTGTAAATGTGAATTTGCTACTGAAATTGGATCATATGCCTAGTGAATAGCTGAATAAAGGGGGGATTAGAGGAAACATGCCATATGGTGTATATATATGTCATAGCCATTTAGTTTTAACTGTATATTCTTTAATCAGAGTGGCAGATGTGGGGCCCACTGTGTAGTAAAATACAGATCCCAGCCTTTATTCTAAATTCATGGTTAAAAATAATAATAATAATAAAATGCATTTCTCCCTAGAAAAAAAGTACCAAGAATTCCACTGTCCCAACCCCCATATACTGTGAATTCTATTTGTTGTGGGAGGGAAAGGGTTTAAAGCAGGATTAAAAATAAATGAATAAAAAGAAACATCTCCCTATCTGTGTTCATAACCTGCTGGACTGATTCTCCTGGGGTCAGGTAATATTGTGATTCCTTTATTTCTTTAGTACAGGCTAATAACTAGTCCCTGTAGCTTGTCTCTTTTAATCTTCCTGCTGAAAGTGGCGTGTTCGCATGATTTCTAGAAGAAAGCAAGCGTCAGCTCTTTGATAGCCCTGTCAAAGCTTGAGGAAAAAGGTTGGACAGAGCAGAAACAAGGAAATGAAGTGAAAGAGAAGTCCTCTGTCTTACGTTGCCTACCTGATACCTAAGGAGTTTTGCCCTGATCTTCCCTTAATAACAGTATTTTTATCTTGACTGCCAAGCTTTGATGAAAGACTAAGTCCAGATCAGTTTCATGCTTGTGGAAAAGCTGGAGCACAGACCTGTGCCTTTCTTTCAAGCCGTGGGCCTTGGTTTGAGCAGGACCTGAGAAGGCCTTGTGGGTTCAACATTTCAGTTGCCCTTATTATATTTTGCTCTTATTATTTTAGGTTTATGTTGCTGCAGCTTTAATAGGTGACTAGGAGAGTAGAGTTTGAAACTGCCGGGAACAGCACTCTGAAGATTTACATAGACAGGAAAACTATCCTAAGCCAAAGTATCCTCAGCCAAAAACAGGCTTCTGTTTTGAAATAATAACAGCTATGCAAAATATGGCCCCTGAAAACCTTCTGCATAGCTTTGAGGGGGAAAACAAAACGTATATGCACATATCTGTATTCTCTTGAATACTGCAATTCAGATCAGAAAAGTGTAGCTGAATATCTAGCACTGTGTGTGTACGCTCATCATAATAGATTGGAAAAAGTAATTATTGGCATCATGCTTTTTCTTGCACTGAAGAAACTTTGTATTATGTTACTCATATTCATCCTACAATGGCAACATTAGTTTTTGCATGGTTTATAAAAGGTGGATATTTATTTTCTAAGAGAAGCAAATCAGTAAAAACTGGCAGGTTTAAACACTAAGATGAGAAGTCTGGTGTGCTGTAGACATCTTTTTGCAAAGGGTTTTGCATTTTCGGTAGATGAATGTATGTGGCTTACTGGTTTTGGCAAGTTAAGTATGATTCCATGTTCTCTATTGACCCTCTGCAGAAGACATGACTTTTCCCTTAGCAGGAGGCATCACTAGAGTCTTTCTTTATAGAGTGATGAATATTGACATTACTACACAGCCTTGTATACATAAATTTATACAAGGCTGTGTAGTAATGTCAATATTCATCACTGCAAGGCAGAGAGTATATGAAAACAATATAAATGCATTTTACTTTTTTTATCCCTTTTCATCTTCAAAACTATTTAGTGGTTAGGATTTAGTGGTTTGTTCATTAGGTGTGCTGTAGCCGACGGCAGATATGGTAATAATAAGAGTCAAAAATTTGAGACGAATCAGATACGTGACAATATCACTAGAAAGATGGAACAGCACCGTAGACATAATTACTGTCTGTCTGAGTAGGAAGTGGGAGCAGGATGCATTCATGATTTGTCTAAACGAACTATTTAAAAGCAAGCAATTTATATTAGAGCACTTATTAATTTGACAGGCAAACAGTTACGCATTTGGAGAATTAATACTTCTGTCAGGGAAAGAAAGCAACAAATCACATCATTGAATGAAAACTGGAAATTTTGCAATACATCAATTCTTATCAGAAAAGACACTTCAATTTTCTTTCCAAATGGAACCAATTGTCAGTTGAAAGCTGCTATAAGGCCTTCCTTTCCCTCTATAAATGTTTCTTCAAAAGGCCAAGAAAACAATATGGTTTTGGTTTCAAACAGTTCCCCCCTTTTTTTTTTTTTTTTTTTTTTTTAATAAAAACAACAGCATAAGAACATAACAAAAATCCAAGTTCTCAGAGCTAGCTTGTATTTTTTCATGCTTCGTTCTCTCCCTCTGTGCTAGGACTCCTGAGCAATGTACTGTTCAAGTCTACTCTTGCTTCAAGGAGTTACTTTCATTGTTGATCTTTTTGCATAAAAGTATTCAGAGGAATATATGGGGGAAACAGGAATATTTTAGCATTTCTTGTTTTCTTCACTGATTGTCTCTTTAGTCAAATAGAACAGCGCACTCACTTACATATGCCATTTTCCTCAGTACCCAAAATATTTACAAGCATCTCATAGCAAACTTGGACGTGTAAGAACAGCTGGTTTTTGGTTCATCTAGTTCTTTGGAACTTGCATTTTGCTACTTGCCAAGCATTGCCAAAGGTAGGACAGTTCAGCAGTTAAGTTGTTAGCCACTGCTTTAGAATTTGGGTTTAATGTTCTTAGACTACAAATTCCCCTTCACCTTGGACACATCTATAATGTAAGGAGAATACTATAGGATGTTTTGAGGGTGAATGAATTAGTTTATCCTAAGATAATATAGTAGCTCCCTTTAATAAGGTTTTGAGGGAATTTCATTAGTAGCTTTTTTTTTTTTAAAAAAAAAAAAAAATACTACCACATAGAAGGTCTCAGCCTACATTTAGTGATGAAATATAAGCAGTGATATTTACTCAAATTAATTAGCATGGAATGAACCTTTTAGATTGTGTGCTTTCTGTAGGACAACATTTTTACTTTGATGATTCAAATTGGTTTAAGGAGGTATTTAAATGATTACAGCTCTGTCTGTACAAAATTGGTTGTTTTCCTTAAGAGCAAGCATAGCAGTAATAGCTTTATAGCATGAAGCATGAATGTTGTAACTTGATTATATTGTTGAGTAAAAGTTTCTTCATTAAATCTCTGTAAAGAGAACAAACTGTTTATTATTCATTTATATCACTGTAACGGATAGAGCTCCAAAGTGCGGAGGAGAACATAGGGTGATTAGCTAGACTTCAAATCAAATCAGGTGCATTGTTTGAGGGACGTTAATCATTTTATTTCCCTTAACATCATCACTTACGAGGCACTTAGCATAGAATGTGTCTGACAACGTTTGCAATGAAGTCTTTGTTTCACTTTATACAACTGACAAAACTCTGTCCAAAATAACAGCTGGAGCATTTACCGTCTGTGGTTCTTTTGTCCTTCTTGCAGGGTCAACGACTGCATCTTGCGAGTGAATGAGGTTGATGTGTCTGAAGTCTCACACAGCAAAGCGGTGGAGGCCCTGAAAGAGGCTGGCTCCATAGTCCGACTGTATGTTCGCAGAAGGAGACCTATTCTGGAGACCGTGGTAGAGATCAAGTTGTTCAAAGGACCTAAAGGTAAATAAGGAAATGAAGACATCCATTTTAAACTTGATGCCTGACGTTCCTTTTTAACTGGGTGACCTGACAATAGTGGAATGTAGTTTAGGCTGTTGAACCTTAGAATTCATTGGATGTAATTTTTTTTTTCACTTCTAAATTAAATTCTTTCCTTATCGCAGTAAAAGTGGCTCATTGCTTCCAAAGCCAATACATGATGCAGAACTACTATGCCCTACATTGGCCATTGGCAGACAAATATTTTTTTTACCCAGACTGCAACTTGCATTTGAAATGCTCTTGGATGCCGTGCTTTTGGATTCTCCTTTTGTTTCACATGATTTGTGATTATCCTGCTTGTGATTATTCCTTTGTTTTTTCCTTCACCAAAATTCCATGGAAATCTGAGATGAAGGCTTAACTAGTCTAAATCTGCTTTATTGCTGTTAGCAGAAACTTCATTACAGGAGAAAAAAAGGAAAAAAAAAAGACTTTTTGGAAATATAAATTGTGAAATGTACTTCAAAAGCTGGAAAAAGAGTTTGTTAAAGTGAATATTCTGAAATTTCCTTCTTCGTACTAATTTCTAAATGATCTGTGAATAGTTTATTTTTTTCCCAATGGCTTCCTTTGTTTCTCTTCCCATGTGACTATTACACCATACTTCTTGGGAGTTTTTGATGCTGGTTTTAACTATGTCATGTTTAATTGAAAGAGCAATAACATAATCCACTGCTCTTGACAAACAGTAATACACTGTTCGTACAGTAAGATCTAAAGGTAAACTCCAAGCGGGATTCTTGTGGTCAATTACAATGTTGAGTTGACTTTCAAATGGAAAAAACATCTATAATGAGGCTTTGTGCGTGAGATCAGAATGGTGATGCAGTGACAGTGTTTTAAAAGCTTTGGAATTAAGTTAGCATGTGCTAGAAGAGTCATTTGGAATAACCTAAGGCTAAAGAATCTATAATTAGCGTATCCGTTCAGGTTGTGATGAAGCAGTAGAAGTAATTCGGTGTGACCAAATCAATTGCTGAATTATGAAAGTAGACATGAGAGGCAATAACTTACTAATACATTTTTGCCAGATATTTGTTTTGATTATATGCCTGGATCTGTTTTATTTATTTATCTATTATCATCAAATTGAATGAATACTAAAAAAGGGACTTTTATGACCTATTAGAGAAATATTACACCTTAGTGCTAGAAACATCAATTTGGACCTTCATTTTTATGAACATAAAGTTTGCTACAGTTATATTCTAAAAACATTGAATTTTATAGGAGTGAATGCCTTTCTAAAACTTTCAGTCCTATATTTCAGAAATAGGTTAGCTGGAAACTTCTTTGGAAGAAAAAGCTGATGAGCTAGTTCTTTGCAAAAGCAGTGTTTGTTCTCATCATAGTTCAGGCATTTAGAAAACATATGTTTACATGTTTTCTGTGTTCTACAAATGAAAGAGAAGAATGAAGAAAATTGTATATAGATTGAAAAATCTTTATATCAATACTAACTAACATATTTGCAATAGTTTTTCTTTGGATGAAGATTCTTCCATAAAAAAAGTATTCTTGAATTTTAGAAACTTGTGGAAGAAGTTGCAAATAAAACGCTAAAATCTTGACTGCGTGTTTCAATGCCACTCGGGTGATGCTTATCTACATGTATTTCAAGTATTCAACTTGTAAATTGCTTCTTCCTACGATTACGGTGATGTGCAGGTGCAACTTTAGTATTTATAAGCCCAGACAGATATTTAGTGATATTGTTCATCTCTCAGAGTCAAATTAAGATGTTTTAGTGCAAGGACCTGCAAGTCCATGCCGTAGTTCCTTCATCATTCCTTCCTTCCTACAAAGGGCTACAAAGATGATTAAGGACCTGGAATATCTGCCCTATGAGCAAAGGCTGAGAGAGTTGGGCCTCTTCAGCCTGGAGAAGAGAAGGCTGAGAGGGGACCTGATTAATGTATATAAATATCTCAAGAAAGGGAGTGAGGAGGAGGGAGCCGGCCTCTTCTTGGTGGTGGACTAGAGGAAACGGCCACAAATTGAAGCACCAAAAGTTCCACAGGGACTTGTGAAAGAATTTCTTAACAGTGAGGGTGACAGAGCCCTGGAACAGGCTGCCCAGAGAGGTGGTGGAGTCTCCTTCTCTGGAGATCTTCCAAACCCGCTTGGACACCACCCTGTGCCACATGCCCTAGGAGACCCTGCGTGTGCAGGGGGGTTGGACTAGATGACCTCTACAGGTCCCTTCCAACCTTAAGCATTCTATGATTCTATGGTCCTTACTCATAAGATTACTCACAAAAGCGAATAAGTGAATCACAAGGTTGTTCAATGCAAAGCTTACTGTAGCAAATATAATTTCAAATGCTTCTTTTCCTGTCTCTGTTAATATATTACTGATTCATTCCTTACTGCACTGGAGATTTGCCACGTGACAGCAAGTTTTGTCTCCCAAAGTACCACCTACACTCAGAAATCACTGTTTACCCTGTGTATGTGCAGTAGATAATATCTGCCAACACTTCAAAGAAATAAAGAAAGAAATGTGCAAGGCTGTTCGTATAAATAATCTTTTAAATTCCCCTGAAGTATTCAGGGCAGGGGTTTTTACAAGCGAGGAGTCAATTTAGAAAAAAAAAAAGTCTTTAATGGATGAGAGTTTTTCCAACTAGCAATCATTATTATATAAAACATAAATTAATTTTGCAGATCTGCTTTGAATGTAAGTTAAGTAGCAATGGCAAAAGTGAGATCATGGCAATGTGCTGTCAAGTCAGCGAGTATCTGAAGTACTTGAGGTCTTCTGAAGGGAGGTCTCAGTGTGATTGCTTCTTTACAAAATACTATCCCAACATTTATGTATAATAAAATTCCATATGCTTTTACTGCTTGTCCTTGGGCAGAGATAAATGGAGACACAAGTGAGTACTGCAACAGGAAATCAGGGTTCCTAACAGAAGTTCAGCTGTGTAGACATTTAGAAAGATTTGCCACACTTGGTTGGTGGTATTGGCTGATCCCAGAAGAGTTGAGGTTGGCAGGGACCTCTAGAGATCATCTAGTCCAACCCCCTGCTCCAGCAGGGACACCCAGAGCACGGGACACAGGGTGGCAGCCAGGCGGGTTTGGAGGAGCTGCAGAGAAGGAGACTCCTACTGTGCTCTGTTGAAGGTAGTTGCTAGCTCTGATCGCCGCAGGTTCTTTCCCTTCTTTCATGTGCCAGGCAGTCTGTCTCCTGTATAGCTCTTGTATGTCTCTCCAGTCAGATATACAGCTTTAGTACTGCTTGGATTTGCATAGCATTCCCTGAAGGGGAGGTTTTTTGCAGATTTGAGCAGTCAGTGTTTTTGCAGTAGCTGAGGGCTGTAATGGGAGAAGGATGAACAACGAAGCTTTCCTATTGAAAATGAATGGGATTTAGACACTACCAAAAATCCTGCAGTAGTATGTTTTTTGCCTCTCTGTTGAAACGTGGGAAGAATATGTTTAATGAGATTGGATTTTGTGCATCACAGTATTTGGCCCTGGGAAGCAATCATGCACACTCTTTAAAAATATGTATATATGCACACTCCTTAAAAATATGTATATATGCACACTCTTTAAAAATATGTGTATATATATATATAAATGATGGTATTTGGTTTTGTAATATAACTTGTGAATTAGCTTTCCTTAAGACCTTGCAACGAGCTGTTTATGCATGAGGGATGAATTCTGAACTTCAGTAGTTGTGTTCCCTGTGCTCCATCTGTTTGGAGATTATGGTGCTCAAGCCTGTTCGATTGCATTTGAGTGCAGGATTTCCAAAGAAAGGAGTTCCAGTTGGTCTCTGGGGTTTTCCAGTGATTCATGATGCCTTATCACGCTGCAATTTTACGTTTTGTGAAAAATAGAAAGTATTGAACAGTGTGCTTTGATGTAAGATTATAGAAGTAGGACTTGATTTTTAAAGAGTCAGCAATTAAAATGGGATTTTACCTTCAGAAACTCTGTTCCTATGCACCTGGAGTATTGGGTGCAGTTCTGGGCTCGCCGGTACAAGAGGGACATGGAGCTCCTAGAGAGGGTCCAGCGCCGAGCGACAAAGATGGTTAAGGGACTGGAGCATCTACCGTATGAGGAAAGATTGAATGAACTAGGCCTGTTTAGGCTGGAGAAGAGAAGACTGAGAGGGGATATGATGAATATGTAAAAATACCAGAGGGGTGAATGTAGGGAGAATGGGAGCCAAACTCCCATTGGCTCCCACTCCGGTGGTGGCCTGTGATAGGACGAGAGGTAGTGAGTGCAAATTGAAATCTAGGAATTTCAATGTCCATGTGGGGAAGAACTTCTTTGCTGGAGGGTGACAGAGCCCTGGAACAGGCTGTCCAGAGAGGCTGTGGAGTCTCCTTCTCTGGAGATCTTCCAAACCCGCCTGGCTGCCACCCTGTGCCCCGTGCTCTGGGTGTCCCTGCTGGAGCAGGGGGTTGGACTAGATGATCTCTAGAGGTCCCTTCCAAACTTGATCATTCTGTGATTATGTTTAACACAGATTATATAATACTGTGCCTAACGATTCCTAGAGGATAACTAATGCTACAATGTCCCGTCTGCCCCCCACGCACATACACACACAAAGCAAAATATACTGATTACAGTAATTGTGACAGGGTTGGGTTACAAAATAGACTTCTGACCTCAATTCTATGGCAAATGTGACATCTTAGAAGAAACACAGCTGCAGAAATTAAGCTCGGGGTATATGAAGCAGAACAGCTGAGTGCTAGAAAGCTTGAGAGGAAAAAAGGCAGATTTAAAAAACATCAAAAAAGAAACAATATAAAGGATGGCTGATTCTACCATCTGGAATTTATGGCGGCTTGAGTATAAAATCAAATAAAAGTAGGATCTTGCTCTTTATGACTGTTCAAGAGTAACTGTCCTTACAGTGTTCAGACTATGTTGGTGTTGGGAAGTGATAGCTACAGCTACCCTTCATCCACTGTGTTTTAGATGGAAAGCCTGTGAACAAAATTAGCTGAGAAAAGCTGACAAGCATTTCAGTTTAGATTGGTGACCTTACTGGAAAGACCTGTGTTCTATTATTTATCATCCCCGTTTGCAGTGACAAGTCAAATATGTCCAGAAAGTGCAGCAGAATTCAGTGTATTTTTGTCTGATAAAACTGATTCTGCTAAAAAAACCCTAAGCACATCAAAATAGTTTATTTATTTATTTATTAAATGAGAATGAGAATGCAGAAGGAAGAAATCGTACAATTTTTGTCTACTAAGGCAAAGCCAAAGGTTAACTTTTTATCTTGGGTGGTAGCTGATACAGCATATAAAATGAAGCAGGCAGCTTTTTGTAAGTTTGTAAGTAAGTTTTGTAAGTTCTTTGAAGAACTCCAATTTTTTTTCTCACAATCTTAGAAAACACTGAGTGATTTTAAATCTCGCCTTCTTGTAGCTGATAGTAATTTCTTCCTTCAGATTGCTAACCATATATAGATTTTTATTAACATGGCTACTTCCTCACTGGCATATACAGTGAATATGTAATTTTCTTGCTATTGAATGCTAACTACTGCTTAGCAAACCTTAGAATTTCGGGAGGAAGGACTTGCAGTACAAGCTATGTAGACCTTCATAGATTTTTTTAAATTAGTTTGTGATGGCTGGAAGCTTTCATAGCTTCAAAACTGAAGCTTTTAAATTTCATGCTTAAAAAAAAAAAAAAAAAAAAAACTTTTGATAGTTCCAGAGTGCTTTGAGCAAATCAAGTTTTCCACAGTTTGAATTAACTTAACTTTCTCATCTTTTAAGTTGAATTTCAGTCTTATGATCACTTTAACTGTGAATTGCCTTCTATTTTTCAATGTTCTCCTTGTGCTGTGATTTTTTTTTATCCGTCTCAAAATCAAGCAGAGAAGAATGGAGCAACTTAAAAAAGAGAGCTGCAGAAAAAAGGAGGGTGCAGGCAAACATGTAGATTTAGCAAATCATTTAGGTTCTCAACTCCAGTTAAAGTCCTTCACTTCATATTAGTGTAATTCATTATCACCTACTAAAGAGAATGAAAGAAAAATACCACAATTGAAACTAAAATACCGTTTTTTGGTGAAATGACTTTGCTCGAGGGGACTCAAATTTCATTCTATCAGCAGCAAGTGCTCTGTCAAGCCCTAATACATAATTTTCCAATTTTAAGATAGTGATTCAGAATCATCATTTAAAAGTTAACATCACTGAAAGACGTGCCTTCCCTGCAGGCGAGGATTGTTTAATGCAAGAAGATGTGACTATCTGCATAGTTTATCACATGGAAAGGGTATACTCTGGAACCTCATAAAATTAGAAAGCTCTGTGATAGTGCTAGAAGAGCCCTGGCTATTTTTTAAAAAATATTGTGACTGCTAATGCCTAGTGGAGAAGAATTGGGAGGTTATATCTTCACCTTCATATTCCACAGACTCAGGATCTCATTTTCTAGTTTAGATGGTGCTATCTGCCTGCTGCTACTATTCTCGTCATGTTCAGTTTTATGGCATAAATAAAATGTTAAAATCTGTTATCTGCCTTCAGTCACCACAGACTTGCAATGTCACCAGTATAAATTATTACAGATGAAATAGTATGAAATCTTTCTTACATGTGTCCCTGTTATCAGCCTGATGATTCTACGGACTTACAGTAGGAGAGGGTGGTGTCTGAGTGTAGTCGGTTCGGACCAAATTCGGACAGCTCTGGAGCTGAGTAATCAATGGCCAATCTGATGCTTTCACTTCACTTTTTTCCTTTCACTTTTACTTCATTTTTTACTTTTTTTCTTTCTTGTCATTTTCCATTTGAACTAAAGAGATAACTTGGAAGAGTGTGCAGCAATTTATATACATGATAAATAACACAATTTGTATTTACATATATATAAAATGTAAAATAAATTTTTTATATATATACCTACATATATGCACATACGTATGTGTATATGCACATATGTTTGTGTACGTGGATAACTTCTCCCTCAGAAACACTTCTCAATACCTTTCCCAACAGTTCTTAGGATCCTGAGTTAATATGCTAAATGAACATCTAATCTTTTGGTAGATTTTAAGCATCAGTTCCAGAAATCTCACATGAAGGGTGAGATTTCCCCTGAAATGAGTAGTCCTTTTTGCAGCTCCATCATGATAACTATTTCTGAAGTGGTGCGGTAGCGATTTCAAAATGCAGTGTTGTATTTTAATAGCCAATTGAGCTGGTTATAAAAATACAGCACTGAGCATTAAGATCATTACTAAATTACTTCAGCAATACTTACTGATGAGGCAGCTCCAGCAGAATACGATTTGTCTTAATGAACTGTGGCTGCAGTTGAGCAAAAGCAGCAGCACAGGGAAAGATAAATGTGCAGGTAGGCTTGGATGCTAGGGCTTATTGTTGGGCTTTTTTCAGTGAAAATGGGAGAAAAATCTTCTGTGCTTTTCCTTTCTGTATTAGGTAAGAATTTCATATTACTCTTCAGTTGCCTAAATAATTTCATGATCTCTGATCATAAACTAGCATGCTCTATGTGCAGTAAAGTGACCTTGTTTTCATTCTTTACTGTAAGTTGACAATCCTTTCATTGACATGTCCTATATTACTGTTCTTTGCACCATAGCAAGTGTAAGTCTATAACCTGACAGTAAAAAACTGAGGGGTGGAAGATGTTATTTTCCTGTTTATTTGTCCACTTTATGCATTCAAAGAGATGGTGCTTTTATTTCTGTGCTCTGTGCTCACAGCCAGATCTCTAGGTTTGGATGCATGTCTGGGTCTGCCTTGTAGCTTCCCTGTGGATGAGACCGGAGTAGACCATTTTAAAAACTCTGTCTTTGATTTATCTTGCACTGGTGGAAATGCTTCAAAGGAATTTAGCCAGCAAATTACTGATACCACATGCACTGCTGAAAAGTTCCTTGCACCATCTTTGGCCTTGGGTTTGTCAGTTGTGAACTATGGAAAAATGCAGTGTCTGAGCTTTTGGCTGGTATTTGATGTCATTGTTGCCTGCGTGATTCTTCTTCCCATCTTTACTATTTTTTAAAAAATCCCACAGATTTACCTTCACCATTAAGTTAGCTTTTGGTCTGTGACAAATAGGCAAATTCCCAGTTAGTCATGGCAAATGGTTTTTCAATTTCTGATTTTTCCTCCTTAGCAAGTGTGTTGCAATTAGCTCAGGTCTTGTAAGGTTCTATTTTAGACCATGCCTTTCTACTCATTTTTTTCATTCAGAGTGTAAATTTCTAGACCAGGGAATATTTTCATCACTTCCCATTCTGTAATGCTGTGTAAAGAGTTAAAAGGGATCTTTTGTAACTCCCCTTACTACGTCTGCCATTGTCTGGTTGCATTGGGCCACATAAGAAAGGGAGGAGATGCTCAGACAGGGTGGCGGAACATGAATTGTCTCGTCATTATATTCAGATATGCAATAAATCAAAAGTCAAGGAAGGAGTGACATCAAACTACTGGCTTGGATGTGGAAAGAAGCCCTTGTGCAGACAGGAGGCCAGTAACATTTTTCCATTTTATCTCTTTTTAATTATTTTGATTTTTTTTTTTTAGTAGAGGAGTAAGAATTCGCTAAGGAATAACCTTTTCTTTTGCCATCTGTGGGTTCTTTTTGCTTACATTCCTCAGATAAGTTGAATAGAAATCTTGAAATAGAAATGCTTGATTTAATAAATAAACTATTGTGTAACAGCCATTGCTATGAGCCTGACGTAGCATCCTGATGCAGCATAAGATACCTAAAGGGCTTAGTGGCCTATGTGGGATAAATTCACAGACATGACATCTGTCACTTGCAACTGTAGCTGGAAAATCCTTATGGTTGCCTTTTTGCAGAGCCTCATTCTATTTTGAATATAAAGCCAAATGGGCATATTAAGCAGATGAAATTACAGAGCAATGATTTCATTCTTTATTGTTTAGTTTGTTTCTACATAGTAATTTCTGTCTTCCTAATAGTATTTTAGATGTCTGGGATCTTTCCTGAGAAATCTGCTTGCTTAAAGACAGCACACATCACCAAAATACTGTAGTTCCATGGACAACACCTGTGAAAGGTGTGCTTAATTAAATTCACGTAACTTTGGAAGCTTTTACTATTCATTTTCTTGTGTTCTTGTCTTGTTTTTGTTTTTTTTTTTTTCTGGTAACCCTAAGCATAGACAGACAGACAGAATTTCCAAGCCTCCTGAGAAGACATTAGAGCTTCTAAGCATTGGGAGTGACAAGGCTTGGCGAGGTTTTATAGGTGCAAGTGAAAGAGTAAATAAAATTTAAGTAGCTACTTAAGAAGCTACTTAAGAAAAAGTGTAGATTGTGGTTATTCTTCTTCTATATATGCTATATCGGAATTTGGAGTAATAAAGAAAGAAGGCGTATTAGAGCATCTCTGAGCGTCTGAAGCAATAGCTCACTCAGAAGCCAGTTGCCAAAGTGATTAATTGCAAATAGACATTTGTAGTCATTTGTGTGACTGTTCCCATTTTATATGCACATCTTTTCTGCAGCTCCTCATTTTTCATTTGGTATTCTGAAGTTTAGGTGTAATTGAAGTTAATCTTACTGAAAACAAAAGACTGCTTTTTAGGTGATTCTTAGCTAAAGACTGGTAACTGGATCTGAACACTTGGTACATAGAAATAAATTTCTCTATGGCTTTATCTTACTAACTGTTGTTTTAGATCATTTGCCCAACAGCTTTGAAGAACTGCTTTCCCATTATCAGCTTTTTTAAGACTTTCTGTTTTGGCTTAGGTGGACAGATCTATGTAGCTGCAGAGCAGAGATCTTCACAGGTGCACATTGCATCTGCAGTAAGATCAGACTTGCTACAAAAGCAAAGTTTGGTCTGACTGTGCCAGAAGTCTGTGGTTCTTGGCACCCAGAAGCCCTTCCTCTTTATTGGAAGCAAGAAAGCCATGAGAGAGTGTAGTTTCGTGGAGGTATTTTCCTCCCTTGCAGACACTCATTTAAGATATTTTCATTCTCACCCTCTTGAGGCGATGGCAAGGTGATATCTTTCTCTCAACATGAAGCATTCAGTGTGCCTGGAAGATAAAATAAATGCTTGTGACCCGTTCCTTGCTATGCTTTTGTCTGCCTTTAAAACTATATTAGAAAAGCAAAGAGACAGCTTAATGTGCCTGCCTTTAGTTTCTCATTTCTGAGACAAATGACGACTTTGGGACTTCAAAAAAGCAAAGTATATCTGTGAAATAAGTTCACTGTGGAACCAGAAGCATTAGCTCATATAGCTGAAGTATTCCAAGGACGTAGAGCCTTCTGTTCAGTATCTAGGATGTAGCCTTCTAAATTTTCAGAAGTGATTTGTATGAACATTTAGAGCAGGTTCATGGACTTTAGAAGGAATTTTGGCCAAAATAGGATATAATGATAAAAAAAAAATCTTTAGACTGTGATAAAAGACCTATTGCATAAGTTAAAAGAACAAGTTTGCTGAAAGATTTTTACTTTGAAAAATGGTGTTTTCAAACAGGATATAATGGTCTTTTTTTTCCCCTCTAAATTATGTTCTTGTTTCTTGGGATTTTTCTTCCCTTCAATTATGCAGAACAGCGTGCAGGTTATCTTATCAAGTGAACAGAAGGACATAATTGCCCACCCAACAAACAAGAGACCTGAAATGAGAAAGTATAAAATTACAGCAAATCATTTTATAAAGTTGTTTGATGTAGACAGGTTTCTATTTCATATACCATGTCTGAAAAATGAGTTTAATTGGCATAACTAATAGGTCAGATTTGAATCTTATCCTTAATCTGTAGGTTGGATGTGTAGCATTTATAACTTCTAATGATAAACACCATAGCCAAAATGTCTTACAAATTATTTTGTAATACTTTGAAATTTTAGAATAGCAAATGATGTCCTTTCTGCAGTGCGAGGGATGTAATTGTGGTTTAAAGATGTACTTTGTAACCATACAGAGAATGGTTAGATGATGGTCACTTTCCCTTTGCATTAGGAATATATAAAAAGTGCCTAACAATTTTCTGACCTCGGTTTTCACAGAAACGTCTTCAGTGCTAAGGCTGTTTTCATGATTAAAACCAATGACAGAGACAAGACCTCAACTTCAAACGAAGAAGCAACAGGCCAGCCAGGACTTATTTAAGTTTGATATTTTTACTCTTGTAGGTCTTGTTGGTCTTGATCCCAGACTACTCAGACTTGGCTGATGAAACCTAAGTGTTAACAGTGGTTATTTTTGAAACCTTGTGTGAAGAAGGTGAGGTGAAAAACTAAGAAGGGCAAACAGCAAGTTTGTCTTTACTGAAATGAACAAAAGGAACCAGGGGGGCTATAAAGCCATCAGCTTTGTCAGAGGAACACAGAAACAGTTAGGAAAATTCTTTGCAAGCACCTGCAAAAATCTGGAGAAAATCAGAAGAGTAGTGGCTAACAGGCAATACGTGTCATATCACTTCACTTTTGTAGTTCTTGTTCACATTTCTCTGACATATACTGGAAGGGTTTAATACTGGACAAACAAACAGAGAAACCCACCAGGGTGTAATGCAGCAGCACCAAGTGCAAGGAATAATCAGTTCAATAAATAATGCTCAAGAAAGCTGTCTGGGCAAGAGTCCTGTGGAAAAGGGTATAGGACTATGTTAGCTGCAGTATCTTTTACATAATGCCATGCTGTGACGAAACTTAAAGAATATAGTGGGGTTTATAAATTGAGGTGTACTTTATGGGACATGTTAGCAATCCTTTAATCTTTCCCAGGTAAAGCCTTAGCTAGAGAGTGCTGCCTTTGTGCTTTACACTTCAAGAAAGATGTGGGCCAGTTGGAGGGACTCCAGGGGGAGGCAGTAAAAATGATCAAATGATCTGAAGTCATTTATCTGAAATACCAAAGGCTTAAAAGGGGCTGATGGGCTCCTGATAACCACCTTCTTGCTTTGCAGCACATCTTTGAAGAAAGGGTTTGCTCTGTGTGGAGCAAAACTTGATAGATTATGATAAGCAAGACTTGGATTGAATTTTAGGACAAATGAAGACTATGCGCTATTAGATTACAGGACAGGTTACTAAATTCCCGGAATTTGAGATCTTTGGGTGCATCAGACATCGTTAGCCTTGATGTAACTCTAGTTGGTTCTGCCTCAGACTGAGAAAACAGAGTAAATGATCTGCTGAGTTTCTTCAAGGCTCATGAGTCGGTGATCATAACACAATTTCCTTTTTTCACTGCAGGATGAAAACAAACAGCAGGCACAGAGCTAGTTAAACCTTCCACCTGCAAAGATAAAGATACCTTCCAGAAAAAAACACCAACTTTTCCAGCACCTGTTCTCGACTGTAATTTAGTATTGTTAATTTGCCTCTTTCTGCTTTTCTTACAGTTACGAAGGATACATTTTTAGCAAAGGCTCCTGTTGATATATGTGAATTCTAATGAGTATCAGAACAGATAAACAACCCTCTCAACCTGCATTTGTTCATTCAGATCCAGTCATGGTCTCTCTGACTTTCTTTTCTGGGGCTCAAGCCAGAATCGTGCTCCTTAGGAACAGTTTAGTCACATGGATGCCTGGTTGTCCACCAAAGACTGGTCTCACAGCAGGTTTTCATTACTTAAGGCTGGCCTCCTTTGCCTTAGACTGCACTGAATCATTTAATACTAACTCTTGACTTCATATGCAGCCTGTTCCCCTTGGTTATGGGCAAAGCTGGGTTTCTTTATGCTGATGTCAGTCTTGTAGGCTTTGGGTTCTGCTTTTGTGGGCGTCGCTGGGATGAAGCTCTTAATCCAAGTAGCTGCCAAAAATGTCCCGGTAGAGATGACCAAGAAGTGCTGCTAGTGTATCCATGCTTTCTCACAGGATTTTACTTTTTCAGAACACTGTGTATGTGGTTCCCAGACACGGGGACCTGCACCCTACTTTTGGCGTTATGGAGGATGCTGTTACTAATAGGGATAGCTGATGGAAAGCCCGTGCTAATTCCCTGACCTAGAACCCTTGAGATCTACACAAGATCTTGTATCATGCTATATTACATTAAAAACTCTAATGAGAGAATATTGAGGAAACCAAAGAAAATCTGTAGTGTAGCCTAGCATGAAACAGCTGCATTTAAATCTTATAAAGCAGGTTCCACATTGTTAAGCACAAGCTCTTAGAAAACCTTGAGAGCTCCAGGACCAGTCAGGAAAGATCTATGTTGCTGAATGCAGATTTTTAAATGTGTTCTATATCATCTATGTAATTGTATACTTTTAACATCAGGACTCCGTAAATTCCATTGCATTAAAATCAAACTTATTTGTAAATCTGTCTCTTGATTCCTCTCTTTTTTTAAGAGGAAGCAACTGAATAAGTGACAGATTATTTATGGGTTGATTGCAAATAGATAAGAGGCTGCAAGATGAACTTTGATTTCATTTTATATTTTCAAGCTTCAACATAATTGCTTGGCAGTTTTCAAGAAAGTATTTCTATTTAGCTCTGCAACAGGAATAAGAAGATAAATGCTAAATTCCCTTCATCAGATGAAGGAGGAACAAAAGAAACTGATGAGTCTTTCCCTGACATTTATGGTTGTTAAACAGATCCCAAACTGACAGATTGCTCCTTCTGTCTCCATTTAATTGGTGACAATTTGTTAAATATTTGACTAGAACAGCCATCCATACTTAAAAAGCAGTGACCCAGCTATACTCAGTTAAAGGTATATAGGTATATCACCTGATATTATCCACAGTAAATAATTACTGTAATTCATGAACAGATCCTATCTTCTCTGTCAAGTTGTGAATTTCAAGGATGAAATTTACATACTTTGCATACTAATTGTTTAAAAAAACACTAATGGTTTAAAAATGTTTTTAAAAAGAGAAACATCTCATCAGAAATTAATAACTCCCTTAAAACAGATCTTGATGCACAAGTCTACAGATGCTTTTTGCTGAAATTATTAGGAATTGTAAATAGTTTTAGGCTGCTGTCAAAAATTGTATTAATTCCGGACTTAATAAAGCTTAATACAATAATTTGGAGCTAGTGCTGTTTGTTAGTGACAGGCAAATTGTGATAAACTCTTTGCATAAATTTAGATGCTGTGCCAGAAAAAAAAAAAAAAAAAATTATATGGATGAAAAGTGAACCTTATTTCAGGGTTTGACCCCAAGTTAATATATATTGTAAAAGCAATAGATGATTATTTGAATCTGCCCTCAGGCACCTGACTGAAAGCTTTACTCAGTCCAGGGTTTGTAAATATCCACTTAACTCTACCTGCTGCAAAGGGTTCGCTGGAATCTAGATAGGGTGAGCTGAAATAAATGTCAAGTGTAAAGGCAGAAAAACCTCCAAGATTATATCGAAATAGTCTGGTGGAGAGAGTAGAGTGGCAGGGATAAAGGACTTCTCTTGGTTTCCACTAGCAAGATAAAGCACCACCTTCCATGATGATCTCATTTCCAGATACTTCTGCCTCATGTTGAAAACCTTGTGAATTATCAGCAACAGCTGAGAGAGGAATTCCATTTTTTAGCAGATCAAATAGATCTGCAAGGCAAATTTATTGCAGTAAGTCTAATTTCCTTAAGAGCTTGAGTTAGGGGGAAAAAATGGGACAGAAGAGATCGTTTGGTTTCCGGCTGTTCTCAACCCATTTGCAAAAATACTCTGAATTTATGGCTGTTCTCACAAGGCAGCCAAATATGGCTACATCCAGCGTTCTCAAGCCCTGTGCTTTCTTTAAAGGCTGAGTTAAAGGTTTTATATTTCATTCCCTAATCATGAAAGGTTGATGGTACCAGTGTATCTGCCAGAGCAAAAATCAGAGATATACAGGGTAAGCATCATTACTGCGCTGTTTTCCTCCCCTCGTCGCAAAAGCAGATTTGTCTTGCTCTCAGGAGCATTGCAAATGCTAGATTGGACTTGGACTAGATGACCTCTACAGGTCCCTTCCAACCCTAGCCATTCTATGATTCTATGAAATGTGTGATTACCAACCTCTCCTCTCAAGCTTAAGGAGAGCAACTTCACTCTTCCCTTCTTTCCTGGCTTGCCCCTGGCTTTCGAGTGCAGTTCTGCTGCAAAGTTTCAACTGTGCTATGAGGTTAAACAGGTATTTTGCTCCTCATCTCTTCAGCTACAACCTCCTGTCCCTGCATCTTTCCTCCCCACCACATCCCCTATGCTGGGTTTGCTGAGCAGCAGTGTGGTTCTCATGGATATGCATCTGTTCTAGTCTGGGATTTGGAGCACACCCAGTTAACAGCAAATACATTTGGATTTGCACCATTTTCGGCTGCTAATGCATTTAGCTACAAAACTCCTCCAGCTGATGCGAGGCTGGTAGTGAGAAAGTGTGGCCAAAGGCAGGGAGGAGAGTGGGGTTATCTTTGTTGTGAGGCTTTGATTCAGCATCTGACAGTCTTGAAAATGCAGCTGCCCCTTGCTTCTTATTCTGAAGCCCTGCGCAGTCCAGATGTTTTTTCCACAAGAGAATAAAAGGGCAGGAGTGAGGCTGGAAGAACAACAGCAACAAAAACTTGGGTAAGAAAAGTGCTGCTGACTCACAAGAACAAACAGCAAGAAGACAGCAAGGCAGCATAGTCTTTAGCAACCCCTTTGTATCACATCCAGCCGTGCAGTCACTCGTGCTGCATGCAGAATCATTCCCTGCAAGTCATAAATGATCCCATTGTAACTAGCCAGATGGTGCCTGTCTTAATCTAAAATACTGATTTTTAGTGAATCTAGATCTAAAAACTTTAGTAGTGGGTGCATCAAAAGTGTACGGAAACTTCCTGCATGAACAAGAAGCCCGTTTGCTTGTGTTGTGTCAATGTAAGCACGTGCAAACATTGCATGGAAATGGGAGAGGGGCAAATGCACATGGACACAGAGTCTATGTCCTCCCAAAAAGAGTCAGGCACGGTAAATTGTGTTCTTAAATAGCAAGCCTTGTGTTTCTCTTTTCTACCTTGCTAATCTTTACTTTTTCTCGTTTATAATTAACTGTTTTAACGTGAGCTGTTTACAGTTGATGTATTAAGCTGCTCTTTCTACAGTGGCAGAAGTGCTTGCTATAATTCTCACAGAATATCAGTATATGTCAAAAATGAAATCACTTTCTCTCTCTTTCATGCTGGAAAAATTGTCACAGTATGATTTAATATATTTTTAGTGAAATTGAATCCTAATTACTGCTTTAAAAACCAGTTAATTGTGAATAATTAGGAATGCTCCCTGCTGTTTTCGAGAGAAATTTTGATATATTCTTAAGAATTCCTGTTGTGGATTTAATTCATTTCTATGTTGTCTAGTAAATTTATTCCCAAGAAATTTGAATAAGTATAAAAATGTAGAATAAATGAAGGTTCTAATGAGACTCCAAGTGTATTTTCCTAGTTTGCCATTTCCTTTCTTTTCAACTACATCTGAGGAGACTGTATCTTGAGGGCTGCCTATATGGAGGTAAAAAAAAAAAAAGCAGTGGGAAAAAAACCCCAAACATCTAACTGCAAAGGTGAATGGAAAAGATTTCATTTATGTGCATGTTAGGTGTTCATTTTGCAAAATTCTCCAAACAGAAGAATAACTTAGCAAGATATGTTTGCAGGCTTTAGGAAAGATTACAGATAAGGTTTCACTGCTGTCATAATGTAAATCCAGTGTTCTGTCTACACTACCTGCATGCTGATTGCTTTTAGAGATGTTCTGACTGCCTTGGAGGAATGTTAACATTTGGACCATAATCTTACTTCCCCATCACCTCCTCTCTGGTTGGAAGTGCAAATATTTTTCCTTGACCAAAGAGCATAACCCTGTATCCTGTGAACAGATTCTTTCCTTGCTGTTATAGCACAGTGATTTCCACTACAGCATTTGATTGTCATGCACAAAACAAAAAGGAAGAAGGAACTGTGAGAAAAAGAGTTTAGGAATCTGAATTTGCTTCTGGACAACTGTAGAGGCTAGGGAATCATAATTTAGCAGAAAATTCCTGTAATATCTTTTTTTTTTAATGTATTGTGGACTCCCCTGAGTTTCAGGGGTGGTTGTGATGAAGCCCCTTTGTCTGAAATAAAAATTGCTACCTTGCTACCCCAATATCCTAAAGGAACAGAGAAGTGAAAGAAGGTGGCGGTGGGTAGCAAGCTTTTGGGGAGATCCCAACCTTGTGCAATATAGGGGTAAGACACCTATTGCACCTTGTGCAAGAGGGGTAAGAGATAACGGTGTGGTAGATGAATTTTAAAATTTTATGTGGTTCCTATTGGCAATTTGCAAGGTTTGTGCTTGAAATGAAGACAGCCAGATGGTTCTGTCTGACTTCTGTGGTTCAGATAGCAGCTGAGAAGCTCCTCCAGAGCCTCTCCTATGCTGAGCCTTAGCTAGGCACCATTCTTCCAGACCTTTAGTCTTTTCAGAGCTGCTTGCAGCAGTTTGGATGTACATACGCTAGGATATTAAAGATATTTTAATCTCTATGGGATCACTGCCTCTGTCACTCTCATCTAACAAGCAGTAAAAACAAACTTCTGCAGAGGGTTTTGCAGTTATATGGTATTATTACAGTGCTTTTAAATTTAAAATTTTAATTTTATTTAGATTTGATTTTAAACATTGCACTTATTTAAAAACTGCGATGAAATTATTAAAATTCTAACTTTAGAAATTTAGAAATCACTTAAAAGTAAAGTTCTAAGTATGTGGACATAAAAAGTATGAGCTGTGAGATTTTAGTTGTTGTTTTCTCTAAAAAGCTTTGGCCAAAATCCATCTCCATTCGGAAAAGCCATGAGCCTTCTCTCTGCATAGGTTATGGAAGGACTGATTGCCTCAGAGAATTGCACAGTGTTCCTGTGCAATAGATGCTAATTTGCAAAGAAAGGATTTTGTTTGCTTTCCGTATAATCACAAGTGCTGAACAAAATTCAGTGATAGCCTTTCCTGCAAGTACGGTGGTGTTCTCGGTGGAAATGCTGTGTATGCTTTCCAGTTAAATCCTCAATATAGGGTAAATCTGAATTCTGGCCATCTATGCTCGTTCCACAGCGTGGAAGGGGGATGCACCAGTCGGATTAAGAAGAATCGTAACAATAAGAAAAAGGCCATGGGCAAAAACAAAGGACAATATCTGTATAAGTAGCCAAGGGCATGAGTGCATAATGACGTGTATGCACTGCAGTGGCGACTGCAATTTTCTCACTGTGTAAGATGGCTTGAAAGAATATTTTTCCTACCTGGTGGCATTGCACATCATCTTTATTCTATGTGACATCATCTGGGAAATAACTGAAAACACTAGATATTTCTGAAAAAAAAAAATGTCAGAAACAATAAGGCAGATGCTTGAATTTTTAACCCGAGGCCACCATAAAGAGATGCTAGATAATGATAGTCTCAATTAGAGTTGGGGGGAAGGTGGAGGAGGGTTGTTGATCGAAGTCCAGGCCCTTAGCAAAAGAACACTCTCAAGTGATACTGGAATGGGGGCTGAAGTAGCAATTAAAGACTGCAAAGAAGACAGAAGGCTATTAAGTGTGTTCTGAATATTAAAGTTTTATGAATCATACGCCAATTTAGAATAACTTTCTCATCTGTAGAACAACTACAAAATGTAGTTAGATTTTATTCATATAACTCCTCCTGGTGTGGTATGAACTGTCAAACAAGCCAGGGATAGGAATGGTTAGAAGAATTTACTCGGATAAAATGATCTTTGCATCTACAACACAGAGGAGAGATATAAAGTGACGTTTCCTATGGTTGCGATTAATAGTTTCTCAGGAATTGACTCCAGTCCCCAAGACAGACAGACAAAGAAAGTGGAGGAAGATCAGCTAGTCCTTTTAGCATTTAAATTATTGTGAAACATATTTTTTTTCCAGTGTATTTCATTTTTGTTTGTGCAAAATAATAAAGGAATTTGGTATCAATAATGAACATTAATCATAAATCACAACGATAACAAGCCTATTAAATGCTCACGGTTATTATGAGTGCCACTTTTAAATGTGTCATGTAGCTCCTCCAGGAAAACTGAAATTGGCAACTAGAGACTCAAGCAAAGGGGCAGGAGGAGTTATTCCCTGCTGCGCCTCTGTTTATAATTAACCTTGTTTCCATTGGCTTATTCACATAGCTCTACTGCACTACCTGTCAAAACAAGTCAGTCAAATGATACCCATCAAAGTGCTCTCTTTACCCATGTTCCTTTCCTTCCTCTAAGTGGAATCTGATTAATTATGAGCCTGGGTTGGACTTTATTGCTCCAGGTTTGATGATTTCATCAGCATGTTCATCAGTATGACATTATTCTGCCTTTCAAAGGAAGAAGAGACTATATTGGCCTGTAAACTGAAAGAGACTTGGACAGTAATATAGCACTGAGATGTGATGTGTTTATGCTGGAGAAATAGCTGGTCTTGGGAAAGACAGGAGCTAATAACTTCAGTTTGGGTTTCTCTTTGCCTGCTAGAGTTGCTCAAAGCAGCGTGAGTTGGTAAGGTCAGAGACTGAGGCCAGGCTTGCAGTTCAAGAGAAGGTGATTAGTAGAGCAAATGGTTGCTTTGGGGCTTTCTGCTTGTATTTTCTTATTTTGCTGCCTTGAAGCAGTGTCACAAAAGCCCCAGGACATGGGACACCAGCTATCGAACCTTCATCGCACACATTGGGATTTCATTGACCAATGACAATGAACTAGTTTTTGGGCAAATGGTTTCTACCCTCTAGAAATCCACAGTTATAGGAAGATATATACATACATATATATATATGTTATAGAGTGGTTCTTTACTTCAGAGTATGATTTTCTTCATTCTGCGTTAATCTGAGGCAAAGCTGCAGCTTGCTGTGTGTCTTTGTTTGGTAAATACACATCTTTATGGAGAGCATTTGTTTTCCTGTTGGCCTTGCAGGCATAAGAGTGGCTTATGTCACATGCTGTAACCTTGCTGCCAACCCCCTGTTGTTACAGCACAGACTCCTCTGCTGACAAGACATCTGTGCTGTGGTCTTAGCAGAGCTCAGGCCTTCGGGGCTTGACCGAAACAACCCATTCTTCAATGTTATTGCTAGGAATGGTGTTCCGAGTTATCAATAAATGCCTTTCTGTTAACCCTTGTGCTCCTTGTTCCTTCTTCTGGTGCTTACACGTGCTTGTTCAGTCATATTTCGCTCATATCTAGTCCCATATTTCCATTATAAATCGGCACATATTTTAGCCTCTCTGTAGTCAGCAGGTCTGTTTTGGTGGTGTTAAGGGATGCTTTAGCAAAGTCAGGAATCTAGCAGTCAGGTATTATATAGAGCACACTGTTTTGGTTAATTATCCAGAAATCACACTTCTCATAACATTTTAGGTTATAAACCACCTTAGACTTGACATTCTTTGAGCAAGGTTCTCAGTTAAGACCATGAAACTCTTGTTGGGCTTACCCTCTAAAATCCTCCTTCTGTTGATTGGCTTAAATTAAACCTGTCTGGCTGTGTAGCATAGTGACAAATTCCAACATCCCTTTTGGGGTACTAACGTGAGATTCGTTTAACTTGGTTTTAGAAAGTTAACATTATCCAGCCCAAATTGGTCTTGTAGGCTCTGCCTGCAAGGTTCATTATGCTTCATGCAGATTGTACATGAAGTAAGCAGGAGGTGAGAGGGAGGGCATTTCCCTGAGGTTTTTGGCAGTACGATGACAAAGCCTCCCTGGCTATAGCAGTCAATGAGGAAAAGGTTCTTCACTTAAATATATTGTTTTATTTCGACTTTTTGGGATCAGCAAGGGACAACAAGAAGGACCTTGATTAGAAAACATACCTTGATGTGTTCCTGTAAATTAGAACGTTTCTCAAGAGCCCTTAATGAATTTTCACTGGTTATAAAGGTAGCATAAATGATCAGTGTCTGATGTAATTTGGCCAGATGAATCCTACCCAAAAGTTTTATTGTAGTGTATTTTTCTAGTGTCCTAACAATTAGCATAAATTTTTCAGTTAAAGGTGAAGGTAATTATTGTTTCATTCCTCATTCTTCCCAAGAAGTGAGCTTCTAAAGCAGGAAAGTTTAATTGGTATCACTACATCATTAGAGGAAAGCTATGGAAACTCACCTTGTTCAAACACTTTCTCAAGTGTTATGTTATATAATATTTACCATTCCCTGCCTTCCTCTTCCTCAGTTGTGTCTCTCATCCACCTTCCTTTTCCTGTCTCAAACATTGTTACCTTGTGTCTTGTTCTGCTCTTTTACACCTTTCTGTACTCAGGAGTATGTTTGGTGATGCCAATGAAGGTAGCCCCGTTTTACAAATGCAATATAGCCACAAACATTGTAAGGCCACAATATAGCCAACATTTTATGTAGACTCAGAACACAACATTTTATGTAGACTCAGAAAGAGAAAAATATACTCCTCTCTCATTATAAACCTCACTTTTCTTATGTGGATCATAGGTTATAGCCCTCATTTTTTAAGGTTTCACACTTCAGTTGTTATGTATCAGCCCAAGCAAATAGCAAACACAGTTCTCAGCACTGCAGGTAAAGTAACAGACCGTCTTTAATGTATTTTTGTGAATGTGTTTTTGCTTCCTTGTTGTCAGTCCCAGAATAATGAATAAATTCTTCCATGCTAAGGAAGTATAATCTTTTTGGTTTTGCAGTTATCCTGTCAGTACCACATGAATAGCAACAGCGGTCATCAGCTTTAGTTGGAAATTAAATTATGTTTTATTTTAATTATTCCATATTTCTTAATTAGCTGTATGTGTTATCCCATACTTCTTAATTAGCTGTGTGTTGCTAATAGTCATCATAACTAATTAATCAAATAGTCTTCCAATTTGAGATATAATTTCAGAGGTTTCTTTCTGTAATTTACTGTTCTGACAGTATCCATTAAATAGTCTCATATATTATCTGACCTTAACTTTTTAAGCTAAAAATAATTATCAAATAAAAATACTGCAAGAAAAAAAAATCATATTTTTTCAAAATTATATCGGAATAGTCAATTAACTTTAAAACCCTTATCTCTGTTCTCATTCAGCTGCTAAGTAAGCGATTGGATAATAAATACACCCTACCTTAAGTTTTATTGCAGAAGCAGTAAAGCTGGTGAGTTTATGATAAAGAAAAAAAAAAACCTGTGTTCCAGGCAACTCATTTGTCCCCATTGCATTCATAGCTCAGGCTGAACCTATTACTATTATGTTTGCTTTGAGAATGATAAAGCATAATATATTTCACAGATAAAACTAGTGATTATTCTTTAGATAGATATAACTAGTATTTTTCTGCACTGCTAAAAGAGATATGCCTGGTTGAAGCAATAATCTAAGCGAGTTATTATCAGTAACAGTTTATTTGTTTAAGTGGAAGTTCCTGTTAGATATACGATCTATAAAAAGAATCAAACCTATAAAGTAGTTTTTTTATGGAAATAAAGTACACTAGTTTCTATCTTTTTTCTGATTGAGAGATAAAAATCTTATTATGAGTGAGAGCAATGATTTGTGTGTTTACGCAGTGTGTCAGAGGATGGGGAAAGAGTACAACTCTCTTTCAGACTCTAATGTCTGTTTATTTTACATTAGCATGTGTTATTGTCGCTACTCCAAAGCTTGGCACTCCGGGTCATCCTCTAGGAATGGCACAGATCATTGAGCAGAAGTTATGTGTGCACAAAGCACTGCAGCTTTCGTACTCCGTGTATCAATAGCCTGTGTTAACTGTGTGCTAGAAAAATGTGCAGAGCGGAATTACATCCAAATATCTACACTCTTTAATCCCTCCAGACCTTTCGCTGTGATACTACTTACAAAATGTGCTGTACGTGTCTCCTGCTATTTTTCCAGTTCTGTGGATCATAAGAATAACCTGCATTTTATTCTAATGGGTTGTGATGTGTTTTATGTCAATATTTAACAATATAAACTCCAAGCTCCAGAGTTTTGTTACTAGTCATAGAGAGACGTCCATGGCAAGTTATGCCGTGACTTCCGAGTGTAGGCTGCACTGCCTCTCGGCAAGGACAACACGTTGGTGTAAACATTTGATTTTTTTTTTTTTTTGTCTGTATATTCCTGAAAATTACACTAACATAGGAAAGAATGTTCTTTATTTATTTCTGTCTCTGCCCTTCCAGGAAAAGTGAGTGAATTGACCTCTCAAATATTTGTTGTTTGCAGTTCTGTAAAAAATACTGTTATTGCAGAGTATATTAGAAAAAAGTATACACTCTCCTTGCACTCCTTTTTATTTCATATTGTATTGCTAATATTTTGTTTTCGCTATTTTTTTCCAGGTCTAGGTTTCAGTATTGCAGGAGGGGTGGGAAACCAACACATTCCTGGGGACAACAGCATTTATGTCACCAAGATTATTGATGGAGGAGCTGCACAAAAAGATGGGAGATTGCAGGTTGGAGACAGACTTCTTATGGTAAGTGTGACAAATATTCAGCATACTTTTTACTGGAGAGCCAGGGGAACTTCTGTAACATTTATGAACTACATTTCTGTCATCTTTATTTTTTTCTTATTTCTTACATATATTCTTGAGACTACAGTTAAAAAGCATTACAGTGGTAAAGAACATTTTGTGAAGATGAGCCAAACGGTTGTATTACATTGACAGTCTAGCTGAGAAGAGAATAAATGCATTAATCACGTTAGTGACAAGTGAAAATGCAGTGGAAAACTTTAAAGGAAAGTTTAAGATAAAGTGTTCGTTACAGCAGTACTCATTCTACTCACCATTTTCAGAAAATGAAAGGATGTAAAAAGGTCCTAGGTAGCTATGTATAGGCTGTTAGATAGATTTTATCTGTAATATAGTATATGTATGAATGCTTAATGTAGTCTGCATATGGATTTTCCATCTGTACATTTTCCAGAAACATATTTTCCGCCTTTTTTTCCTGAGAAAGTATATTTATTTCTCCAGTAGATCTCACATTAGGAAATTCTTCCTGATATTTGCAGAGCGCATTGCTCCCCAGATATAATTCTCTCCCACTCACAGCTTGTTTAATTCTTTGTGAAGGGGAAATCCTGACCCTGGTGAATCAGCAGAAGTTATTCTGTGTCAGGTTGCATTTGCGTCAATGCATTTGCGTAGCTTTTAGCAGGTAGAGAAAACTTTTTGGAATCAGTGCCATGAAAAAAAAAGAAATACTGCCATAGCTGTGTTTTGTGACATTGTATGTAAGCAGTAAAACATTGCCGTGACCTTTCTTGCTGCCTGCAACACTGTGTCTGGTTGGAGATCAGCTTGGAGCACTGTGTTCCAGTCAGATGTGAAGGTGACTATTCATTTTATACAACATATGAAAGAGAACATTGAAGGAACTTGGTTGCTGGGTTGGTGACCCTTTTTTTTTTACTTCTTCTTGTTAACCTAAGTGGATAGATAGAACTTAAACTGTAAATCAAAACAAAAGACAACCGAAGAATTTTATCATCTTTGGTATATCATTTTTTGCACACTCTTAGCACATGGAAATTAAAGTCACTTTTGTATAATGACTCATCTTATTTCTGTATCGAAATTCATATTTTCCTATGTTACACTTTTAATTTGTTGTTTTACACCTTATTTCCAATTTGCTTACATTTTGCTGTTGTTCTTTCCTGTGGAAAGAATTCTTTGCAGTCATGAAGAACTGCAAATTTCTGTTAACCTACCATTAAGTTCTCATCAACTCACTTAAGATAATAAATAACATTTGCCAGGAAAAAAAAAAAAAAAGCTATATAAACCCTGCATTCCCCACCTCCAGTGTAATCCAATCTATTCATTATGAATTTGAATTGACAAATAATTTTTTTATCCACCATTATGAATATATGTTTTTTGGCAGTATATGGCTGTTAGGAGGCTGGTCTGTTCTCACTCTTGCAGTTATTTCTCACTGTTATCAAATACAGATGTTTGCAACTTTTGCAGATTTCATCATTCCGACAGGTTTCTACTCCTAACCCGACCTCTTAAAATGACTAACACAATTCAAGTATGTTTCACGTGCCATCTCCTGACTGCTTCTGCTTTAGTCATGACCTGTTTATTACCTACCCTTGTCTCCTTTTAACGCTACATTTCCCCATTCATTTAAAATAAGGGGAAAAAAAATCCAGCATAATGATTCTGTCAATTACTCCTCTACTTTGAGACCAAGCTTTTTATTCCTTCATATTTGCAGGAATAGCATAGCATATAACATGCTATTTGCATACCTTCACCCTCACATTTTTGGAGATTAGGTTACAGGATCAAAATCTATTTCTAAAATACAGGCAGGTTGCAAGTGGTTTTGTGTGCTTGTCTGCAACAAAAGAACCTTCAGAGCCTTCAATATTTTTTTCTTCTACCTTGAGAGTATCTATCAGTTCATGATATTTACTTCGTGTTTCTTTGTGAGCAGTGAATGAAAGAATTCATTCCTTTGGCAGTGTTACCACTTGTATCAAAACAATATTACCCTTGTCATCTATATGATCCTACTTCTGCTTCACTGACTCCTTATTTATTATATATTTGGACACTTCCTTATTATTTTTCTGCTCAGTAGTGGATCGATTCTTGATCTTTGCTTGTCCCATCATTCCCTGTAAATTTGCTAGAATTTGCCATCTTTCTGGAATTCATCGGGGAATGTTGTTTCTTTGTATCTGTGCTCTATGTTTGTGGCCTGAATAATGCTTTCCAGTTGTCAAAGAAAATGCAAATCAAATGATTAAAATTTAAGAAGTAAAATCAAAGCAAATATTGAAATCTAAAAGAATGAGGTTCTGTCTGAGCTTTTCACAGTTTGATGTCCCTACTGTTATTATTAAATGCAGATTGCTAATGGTGTGTTAAGCATTCTGAGTAAGTATTATGTAAATACTCAACATTGTGATTATTATGAACTCTGTACATGGGCAGGCAAGTGCAGTTCTGTTTCTGTAGCCCTGAGCCTTCAGCTGAGGGTTATTATCGTGAGTACTTCCACAGAAGAATGCTCCATTGTAGATTAAGTCTGAGATGCTCAAAAGGAAAATTACTGGAGGAAGCTTAAGGTTCCTCATACACAAACTGAATTTAGGATTTTTGCTAAGTATATATGAAAGGAACAGGGCTGTTCTGAAGATTTGCAGGTAGGAGGAAACTATTCCTGTGCTGTAACTGGTGGTGATGCCTGTGGTGGGAATATTGCTTCAGTGATTGTCTCAGGTTGCTTTTCTTTCCACTGGAAAGCAGCAGGGGGGAATCGTATACAGGGTATTACCGGATCATGGGATAGTTGAGGTTGGAAGGGATCTTGGGAGTCTCTAGTCCAACCTCCTGCTCAAAGCAGGCTCATCTCTGGGATCAGACTCAGTTGCAGAGGGCTTTCTACAGTCTTAGCAGCCTTCAAGGGTGGCGAGTGCCTAAACTATTTGGGACAACATGTCCCACTGTCCTTATGGGGAAAACACTATTCTGGTCAGAATTTCTCTTGTTTCAAAATATGTCTGCTGTTCCCATCCCCACACCACGTGCCTCTATGTAGCACATGACTCTGTCTTGATGACTTCTGTCCTGCTGTTTGGCCAACTGGAAATGTCCTTTCTCTAGCCTGGACAAGCCCAGCTCCTCCAGGCTCTCTCACAGACCAAGTGCTCCAGCATCAACCATCTTGGTGGCCCTTCACTGGGCTCTCTCCATTTGTCACTACCTTCCTGTGTGGGAGGCTCCAAAACTGGATGCAGGCCCTAAAACTGCAGTCTAACAAGTGCTGAGAGATCGCCTCCCTGTATCCTATCTTTTCTACTGGCTCTGCTTCTGTTCTTCCAGACCAGGAAGCTCATGCTCTACAGGCCACCTACCAGGATCCCAGAGCCTTTTCTGCAGGGCTGCTTCCCCAGCCCGTGAGTGCCCAGCCTGTGTTGAAGGGAGATAGTCTTGCCCAGGGGCAAATCTTAATTTTTGTTCTCACCGAACACCAGGAGGTTCCTGTTCATCCCATTCTCCAGCCTCTCCAGGTCTCTGGGAAGGGCTGCCCTGACCTCGCTGGTTGCCACAATGTGCTTTGCCTCCTCCAGGTCATTGATAAAGACAATCAGGGAGAACTGAGAAATGTTCTATACCTCTCAAATGACAATAATTTTCTTTATATTACTGTGGAAGAGGTTGCTGTATGGCAATATATATATATGATGGAATACAGAGTGAATAATTGAGAAATCAGTATAAAACTGTGCTTATTGTAGTACAAAAAATTGCTATTAGCAAGGGATGTTTTAGAGAAGGTTTTCAGAGCATAAAGCTTGAAAAGAATGTTTAATCAAATATTTATTTCTTATTAGTACTCATGTAACTTTTCAAAAAAAGTATTTGAGACGTTTGTATTAGGCAGTTGCTTCTTGGACCCCAAAGACAGTGTCAGACCTTTGTAGCGTCACCTACAGCCAAAAGTGATGTTAGTCACTTAGGTTAATTCACCTTTGAAATTGTTTTGGTTATATTGTAGAGTGGTCTGCAAGGACACCATTTGGATTTTTTTGTCCATTTTGGATATTTTGTTAATATTTGGATATCGAGCTATCCCAGGAGATGCTCTCCAGAAGCATTCCTTAAGCATTCCGGCTGCTCCCAGGCTTTCAGTCTGCAGAACCAGACTATCCCAAAGCCGCCCCCTTAGAACATGTATACGTGAGCGTTATGTCACGAGGATCTCTGTAGCTGTGGCTTTGCTGTGAATCCTGCACGCCGGGTGCTCAGCTGGGTGCGCTCACAGACCCAGCGCGACGCTGTCGTGCCGGCTGCAGGACAGACACTGCCTGGTTGGGCATAAAGGCAGTGGGAACAGGTAAGGCCTAATTTGTAGGTTGTACTGGCCAATCAGCACAAAGCAAACTCATTAAGAAGAAAATGTAATGCTCTGAAATGAGGAATGAATTTGTGCTGGACTGACTCAGGTAACACCCAACATCCCTTCTGACGCAGCGCTGGGCTCGGAGCCAATTTATTCTGTCGCTGACTCTGGTCTTATGATGCTTTCTGTAGCTTACTGGTCTTGCCTGAATAAAAGCAGCTTTGCCAGTCGGTGCTGCAGTCCTGTTGTTTGGCATTGTCCCTGGGAAGAGCAACTCTTCCTCCAACTTCTTCCTTACCTACACAAGAGACAGGTTCCTCGGAGGGGTTGGGGAGTCTCCATCCTTGCAGATATTCCAGCCTTTGCCTGGAAATCCGTTCCAGCCCCAGCAATCCAGTGTTTCTATGAAGGTGATAACTCCAGAGCAGCCGTACTGTTTCTCTTTTTACTTGATTGAAAAGTGGTTATCATATTCACTGGCTTCAGCCAGAGCTGTGATTACATATTGTTCAAAGATAGATTTGCTAGAATCAGTAAATTATCAGCATCAATAGCAATAAGTCCCCCATTTATTCGCTGTCATGATATTCTCGTTAGCTGACTGTCCCTACACAGCTTCATCATCCTCATGCCTTTGTATTATCCTTAAAAACAATTTTTTTACCTGAATCAGTATGAGCTGGGACTGAAAAATCAAGATCAAGGCTGAGTGTTACTCTCATTGCACAAGCACACGCTGCCTTGAGCCCATTAGTTCAGTCTCCCACTTACCTGCAAACCACAAACTCCTGCTTTACTCTGCAAAAAGTAGTTGTATTTTAAGACTTATAATCTAAGCAAGCTAATTTAAGACAGTGAGAGATAATGTGACCTGCAGATAGGCAGCTAGTCGAAGGCCATTTCTTTCTATTCACAGCCCAGCTGCTGCACAACTGACTCAGCAGTCCAGGGGATCTTATCTAAGAGTCCAGGCAGTTAATCCAGATAGATGGACTTTCTGTGGGCATGGTAGGGCTTCAGTATGGGAGAACCTGTCTCTGCTGTCTTTGAAACCATGCTGAGTATTGCAAAGGCCACCAGCAGTCATAGGCTGGGTGCAGCTGCCAGGTCACAGGTGCTCTCAGGCAGATGTTCACCCAGGGTGTGCTCCTGAAAATCCACTTTCTAACCCAAACTCAGGATATAACACAAAAGCAAACATGGCCACTAAACATCACCTATTTCTCTATTTTTAAGTGATTCAGATCTCATTTTCTCTAAATCAGTGGATGAAAGGAACAATTTTCCTTTTTTTAAAAAAAAAAAGTAAACGAATTAGGGCACACTTATTCCTCTTGAGCTCTTTTCTTCCCTTATCAGCTTATGCTCTTGTGAATGCAGTTATTTTTTAGAGCACTTTAACGGTCATTTGGAGGATTGAAGGCTTTACTCCAGCTGCTTTTGTTTTCTAATATGAATCCAAGATTTTGTTTTTCTAAATAAAATAGTTCTAGCTTAGGTTTACAGTTCATTGCCTTCATTATGCTACTTAAGAAAAAAAAAAATCTATCTATGTCTCTTTGGCAACATTAGTTAGTGATTTCCCCCATTATTCAAATATGCTCTTTAATTTGACTTGTAAGTATCTTTTGTTTCTTCTTCACTGCTATATTATTTCTTCCTCTTATTCTTTTCCTGTAGTAGCAGCATGTCCTCTTACCACACGCTTTCTGTTTATAGAAACTGCTTTCCTGGCATCCTCTTTTAATCCAGGTGTTGTCTGCATTTCTGCCTTTTCTGTGTGAAACTTTTCACATCGGGGGAAGAGAAAAAAAATGAAAGGAAGAAAGAAAAAAGAAAAAAAAACCAACTTGTCCCATACTTATTTTCTATGACTTTTGTCTTGCCACTCCCATGGCAGCATGTTGTGACTCAGGTGCCTGAGTCTTAGAGCTTAGATTGCCACCTCCTCCAGCTGTAGCTTCTCTTTGACCTTTCCACACCCATTGACCTCTCAGGTAAAAATGTTTTTAACATAATTTTTAGGTTTTTTCCTCCTACTTCACTGCTTCTTAAATTGGCTTCCGAGAGCCAGAAGGACCCGTCGTGCGGGACCTGATCTGCCCACATAGTGTATGTCAACCCTTCTGCACAAATGCTTCAGTATCTCAGAGGGTGTGTGTCATATACACTTTGTCTAATTTTGAGCACCCTTCCTACTCTTTATCTTCTTTACTTCTGACTGAACTTTTTCTTTTTTTGTTTTTTTTTTTTGTTTTGTTTTTTCCCCAGATTACGGCCTCTGGTATAGTTTTTTCAACAGCAGGAATTGAACTTTGTTATCCTACGTTTGCTCTGCAATGGTGACTGGAAAACAGACAGCGTAGTACCTGAAATAGTTGATAGTTGAAAGAGTTGGTGGCAGAAATTCTGTTAGAATGGATAACTTTTATGGAAACAATGAAAAACTCAGGAAATCTGTTGTGGAGTCTGTATGTGAGGTTCTCCTCTCCCTAACTCTCTTAGAAGGAACAACCAAAATACTCTATTTCCTAGTAATCACCATCTTTGGCATAGGACTTTGACATAACAACATAATTCTTCAGCATCAGGTTTCCATTTTTGTGTATCAGAATGCATTTAAACGTGTTTATTCAGGATAATGTCTTGTGAGTAGCAAAAATTAGAAGATTTATTGGTACGTGCATATACTATGGGAGCTGCAGATCCAAAGCAATCTAATCATAGAATGGTTGAGGTCCCTCTGAATGGCAGCACATGGGAGTGCACTCCCTCCCCTCGTCCAAGGCCTTGATGAACAAGTTGAACAGCTCTGGGCCCAGCACTGACCCCTTGGGGACACCGCTGGCCACAGGTCTCCAACTAGACTCGGCCTCATTTATTATGACCCTCTGGGCTCTGCCATCCAGCCAGTTCTCCATCCACCTCGCTGTCCGTTCATCTAACCCATGCTTCCTGAGCTTCCCCACGAGGATGTTATGGGAGACGGTATCGAAAATCTACTTTAAATGGTTTTTTTTTTTTTCTCAAATTTTCTTCCATCAGTCTTTTCTTTGAAGCTTTCCTTTGTATCTTCATTTCATTGATGTGTTACCTTCTCTCTAATTCTACCAAGCCTCATCACTGTCCACTTTAGTTTCCCACAACATTCTTAAGTTTATATCCACTAGGAAATAGAAAAAAAAGTCCTTCATTTTACAGAACCTTTGCAGTGATACTAAAGATGTTTAAGTGAATAACGAAAAAAATGTATAACTAGTCAAATATTGAGTCTTAGTGAGAGAATTGTGCACTCTTTAATTATGATTTTAAGATTTGAGCAGCTTTAACAAATACCTATGAAGTTATTGTCAGACAGGTCAGAAGCAAGACCTGTCAAAGCAAATAGAAGTTCTATATGTACCTTACTAAACTTCTTTTTCCTTTTTTTTTAAATGGTTATTTTTTTCTCCCCAAATTGCACAACCGTATCTTCTAAGTATATTGTAATGGAAATATGAGAGTCCTGCTGTGATTTTGATCATCTAGATTTCCATAGGATTAAAAAAAAAAAGAAAAAAGTTTGAAGAGACTGGAACAAGTCAGTCTGTGTTTAAATTGTTTTTATAAACTCTTAAAAGAATCAAAAATCCTTTTTTTTTTGGTAGATAATTTTATAGGTTGCAGTACTATCACATTTTCCTTCTATTTTTTTTGAATAAGAACTTTTATCATTTGCAGAAGTGTAAAGGGAGGTTATGTGAGATTTTCTCTATCTCAAAAAGCCCCCATCCTGAGTTAGAATGAAACACGAGAAAATATAATGTACAGACGGTGAAAGAAGAAAAAACATGGTTATGTTGCCAGTCTGAATTTCCAGTTTTTAAATGTTTAATTTCAGTCAATTCTTTTTACTATTAGCCTAGTAATTTAAAATAAATTTGCTTATTGAAAGTGTATATGTAGGCTAATGTTATTCATAACAAAGAAAAAAGATAGAAATTTGTGGAATACAGAGGACTTTATATATATATATATATATATATATATATATATATATATATATATAAAAAAAGACCTGTCAAATTACTCCATACAGTGTCAGCAACTCTCTTCTGAGTGTTAGGATGTATCATTTCTCTCTGTGTCAAATTATCATAATATGCCTGTCATTGCTTCTTCCATTTAACCTTCAAACTGAGTCTGGGAACTATGTATAGATTCAAATGTAGACAAAATCCTTACATTGAGCAATACTCTGCAATATCAATCATTCCCTCTCTCGGTTTTGATGATATCATCTTGGAATAAAGCATCCTCCAGTACTTCAGAATATCTGGATTTCTTTCCAGTTGCCAAACCCTATGGCAGTAGCTTGTTATCCTTTTTCACAGCCAAGTCTCTGATAATTTACAGATACTGATTTAGTTATTGCATTCTGTGATTTACAGCTATATTACATCCATCCTGGTTGAGGAGCTGCTTTTGCTTCCATCTTGCGTAAGCTTTACAAGGAATGCTTGCAGTAACTGTAAATGTTCAAGAATAACACTTTAAATCACTGTAAAATGTTTCATATACGTCCTCTTTAAAAGCAGGCTTTCCTGTAGGCATACACTGTAAGTCTGAAGCTTTAGTTACATTTTTCCTCTCTCCCATAAGTTTCTGTTTAGTTTGCATGGTTTTCAGGGCAGGAACCAGTCACTGTTCTGCTTGTAGGACCTACAGTTATTGGCCTGTGGATACGGTGGATTTACATGTGAATAAATTTTATACTTCTCGATAATATACTATGCTTGAGCTTTTTTTTTGGTTTTTTTTAACCTTTTTGTTTTTTAAACTGGAGTTATACTGTAAACAGCAAGACTTACTGTCACCATCTTCTTTCTTTAATCTATAGTCTTATCCTCTTCGCTTATGGTTAAGTATTTCTCTGTTCCAATAAAACACAGAACTAAAGCAACATCTCCTTACCATTTCAGTGTGTTTCCTGTGCATTTCCTATGCTCACAGAAAACCAATAGTCCTTCACATTCAAAATCTCTTTTCTCCCTTGCATAACTGCCTCTATTCAACTGTCAACATAATATCATGGGTGAAAAGATGTTGGGGTGGGGAGTTTGTCTGAGGTTTGGGCAGTTGATCTTGAGATGTCAAATAACATAGATACATTCCATAAATGATGTGGTGCTGAGTTATTGAATTATTTTTAAATATAATATTATGTTAATGATGATACTAGCAATGGAATATAACAAAGGAATTTTGTATTAACAAAACCTGCTGCCATCTCAAAATATTTAGATGGACTATTATAATTTTATGATATTATCAGAACTGTTAAAACAAATTCTATAAACTTCAAGGCCCTTTTTCTACAGTATTTTTTCTAACATGGTGACAACTGCAAGGCAGTGTGACTTTTTTGAGTCTGTGTTTTGCAACTGAACTCACCTGTCTTATTTTTCCTTCCAGGTAAATAATTACAGTTTAGAAGAAGTGACCCATGAAGAGGCAGTCGCAATACTGAAGAACACATCAGATGTTGTGTATCTCAAAGTCGGAAAGCCCACCACCATTTACATGACTGATCCCTATGGCCCGCCAGATATTACTCATTGTAAGTGACTTTTGCAATTCATTTTGCATGAGACTTCAGTTTGTCAGATGAATGTGTGTTTTCTCATAGCTTGTTCAAAGTACTCCATTAAAGTTTGTGAAACATCTTGGGAAGCTCCATAAATGAATATTTATTGCCACATAAGCATGCTACGCTAATGAAATACTATAAATAATCTCTACTGTAAAATACTTCTGCAGCAAAAGTGGCAATGTAGAAAATGTACTGCTGTGCTAATTACAGTCAACCATTGTCCAAGCAAGCAGATTGAATGGTATCTCTTATGTCAATTAATGTGATAAATATATGCAAATATATTCAGAAATATTATTGGATTTATAGACTGGTCCTCTGACCATTGAAAAATTAGAACAGCAGCACACCATCCTGTACAAACTTACCTGAGGAAAAAGCCTGAGGAAAGTGAATATAGTATTTGGATATTTACTTGGAATTTAAATTACTGCTCAACGCACACAAATCTACCAATTTTCTGTGCTTATCTGCTTTCTAAAATCCTCTCCCACTTTGCTTCATTCTCCATCTGTCTTTATATATGTTCTTCTGACATTCCGTTGCTGAAAATGAAGACACTGTTTGTTCTTGCATTAAAAAAATGTTGTTGAAAGAGTTTAGCAAAGCTCAGTGCAAGATCTTACGCAGAGGAAAAGGTGTTTTTTTTCTAAAACAGATTAATACACCTCAGGTTTTCATACATTTTTCATAGTCTCCTACTCGCAAACTCATTCAGGTTTCTCAGCCCAGTATTCAGGTACAAGGACAGATATCCAAATGATGTAGCCAGGACTCCCTGAGACAACTGAGCACAAGGAAGGCTGGCTGTGTCGTTCCCAGTGTATATACAAAGGAATTCTTAGGTCGACTACCTGCTTTTGTGCCTCTTAGGACATGACAGCATTAGGATCTGTCTTATCCCACCTCGTTGGGATAATCCTTGGGTTTGACTGGTGTCCTTTGTCTCCTTATCTATGCATCCTAGACTCCAAATTCAACCTTTATCGACCCCCATCTTCTCCTAATGGTTTGAGTCTTTGCTTTGAGTATAGACTGATCTGTTTGTCCTAAGAAAGTGGAGTTTTGGTGAATGTATTAAGGAGCCATTGAGGTGCCATCAACAGGTACCTATTGTATAGCTGCACCTTCCTGCTATTCCTCCTGCTGTTTCCACACCCAGCCATTCCCATTCGCTTTTCATTCACAGCAACCTTAAAATATTTCCACTGCAGCTCCCTATTCCCCCAGTGCTTGCAAGGCTGACCAGTTCATTACTGGAACTCCCTTCCTTCATGTACGTGGTGTTTAAATACTGTCTGACCGCAGTTCCACTACCAGCTGGGACCAGATGCCACCATCGAACAACTGGAAGGCAGTTTAATTTGTGTCAGTAACTGATCCATATCCAATTAGACCATCTGCCAATAATACTAGGGGCATTTAAGGCCAGGAAGCCAACCAAGGACTGGAAAAGTCAGCTTTTCCCTGTAAAAAAAGCAAAAAAAAAAAGGGGGGGGGAAAAAAAGCAAAAAAAAAAACCAAGCAAAGAGAGATTAAATTCCTCTGTACTTCATGCTGTTGCTCAGCTGTGGACTGACAAAGCTGAGGAGAAATAGAGCTATCCATAATCCTCCTTATTCAGACTCCCTGAAAGCAGGAGGGAAGGTTTTGTAATACGCACATCAGGTGGTATACTCAACTGCGCTGAGGATACCTCTTTACTTCGCAAATGTTACAACAGATGGCATGATTGTTCAGCAACAGTCTGGTCTGGATCCTGAGCAAAGCTTGAGAAGTAAAACAACTAAACATCCCCGTCCAATCTCCTGCATTATAGTGTTTTCTAAAATAATAACATAGGGGGTTCTAAAACAGTATGTTTTGTTAGTGAGATTATAGATCAGCAGCATAGGAGAAGATGGAAGCGGTTCTAGAGGTTGAAAAGGGTTGAAAAAATTGCAAAAACCCATCCCTGGCTGTTGGTTCATGGAGATTTGTTTATCTCCTGGGAAGCTTTCATTATACCTACATGTTCAGAGTATTTCAGAGTGGATAATCCTTTCCCCATAGAGGTATTTTGTTTTGAAACATTACATATCTAAGCATCTGAAAGAACAACTAAGACTAGGAAGTTTAAATATCTTATTTTGATGAGAAAATTATATCTCACTGCAGAAGTATGTCTTTATTTTTCCTATGTGTCATTTCCTTTTCAATTAAATTAGCTAGAGATTTGAATAGAACTGTTATTGCATCTCTCCATTAATAATAATAGTATCCCTGGTAACTTCAGAATGGGAAAAGGCAGACAAACAACAACAAAATCCAAGGACGCAATATAAAATTAGACTTGTATTCCCCTAATTGTCATTATTAATCATGGTATATATAACATTTGAATCTGCTTTCTGTTTCATATTCAAATTTACTGAGATCTGAATGATGATTCCATTTATATTGGTACTGAAATTTCAATTATATTAGGAAATTGACACTTTAATATCTCCCAGTTTTAAATATTCATCATACATAATCCTTGCCATACCTAAAGTTCCTGCACTGATCCCGCATTGAGCTCTTATTGGATTATTCCCACTGATTCTTATTGGAGCCAAAATTATGAGTGCATTTTTTATCTCATTCTTTCCTACCTAAAATGCCTTTTTATAGTCTGTCCTAATTAAAGAAAACGTTTGTTTCCTGTCTCCCAGACCATTCTTTCATGCTCTGCAAAATGATTTAGTAACAATGTTATTGTTGACATTATTATTATTATTTTTACTGTTATTAATATTTCAGAAAGATCCCAATTGTTCATTGTTTTACTGCCATGTTAAATTTTAATCTCTCTTAAGCACAGGCTATTTTGGTGTTATATGCAGCAAGGAGCACATTGTTGGTACTTTACTGAAGGTGTTGTTGTGACATAACCAAACAGGAACGTGGCTAACAAGAAATGCTTGTTCTTACCAACAGCTTATTCTCCACCAATGGAAAATCATATACTCACTTCTGGGAACAATGGCACTTTAGAGTACAAGGCATCTCTGGCCCCGATCTCACCAGGAAGATACTCACCCATTCCAAAGCACATGCTTGTGGAGGACGACTACACCAGGTCAGATGCTTGTCTTTATTTACTGTCTCTCATGGCAATTGCAGAGAAACAGAGCTAAAACAATCAGTGCAGCTCAGACAGAGTATGGCTGTTGACATCCGTGTTCCAAGGAAGATGAAATGAAACTGTTACAAGCAGGGAGAGAGCTAAAAGAAAGATCAAAGAGATGAATGATAACTTGAGGTCCGTGATATATGGATGCAGTCCTGCACCAGTTCCTAAACAACATGGTTGCGTTAGAGCAGTGCTGAGATTGAGCAAAATATTCTGCTGCTTAACAGGTGTAGTGGCTGCAGTAACTCCTTACTAGCAGAGCTAGGAGATTTTAGAATCAGTGACTCATCTGGCTCACTGCATGTATGGGTGGAGTGAGTGTACATGTGTTTGTACCTGCCCCTGACGGTGTGCCCTGGAAGGTCTGGCCTGCTTAGTGTAGTGAAAACAAACCTGAAATAGGCTGTGATTGCTCTATGTACATATATAGAAGGATAAATGCCACAAAGAGTAAAAAATACGGGAAAACAAAAAATTCCTATAAACTGGCTGTGAATAGATTTAGGTGGAAAACTGAAAAAAAAAATTTAGTCATAACTTAGTCATTAATCATAATATGGAACAGCTTTCTGTGAGAGAACAGAGATAAAAAGAAAACTACATATGCAATCATACTTGATATCTTTATAAAAGGGATTCTTTGATGTGACTGTCTGCAGTAGGAAGAGACTGAGTAAAATGACCCTGGAAGCCCCTTCTGTTTCCTTCTATTTACATTCCCAAAAGAATGGGGGATGTAAGGTAGCGAATTTTATCCACTTATTTGGTTTCCAATTATAAAAGACAAAGAGGGAAGTGTTGAGAGGGTCCTTTTTTTGCCTCGTGCTGTGTGAACACTGAATATCATTGATAAAATGGCTTATGTTTTTTTATTTGTTTGAAGAGAGCCACCGTCCACTTGGAAGGCAACAGTTGCTAAATGTGTGAAGTGAGTTCTCAATATAATGTCTGGTGCAGCAGAAAATACTATTTTTTTTCTTGCACTTCAATATTTATAGATTGGCTGTGTTAAAAGCTAGACTAGGGCTGTTCTGATGATCTTACCTGGCCTACTGGGTATCCCAAGCCAAGGAATCTCATCCACTTATGTATTCATCAGCTTCATGACCTACTAATTTGCATTACATTTTTCTGGTTACTTCTGATTAAGATCTCAAGCTGCTTAACTTGTTGGAGCAGAGAGATTCAGAGTAACTAAATCATGATACAGTTTTTAATCAGAACATAAAAGTTTGGAAACCACACCTTGCTTCCCTGGCTTGGATAAATGAATTTCTCCTTTGTTTTGACTAAGCATATAAAACCAAGTGCTTTCCTTCAATTTATGAGACCTTTCTTTAGGATGATTTTTTTCTCCCAAGGATTACAACAAGCAACATATTTTAATTAATATTTAAACCAATTATTTCATTAAATTGTGCATCTAGGCCTTGCAAGGCTTATATTGATCTCATAATTTCTAAAATGTATGTGTTTAGAAAAAATACTAAAATAATCTCTAGGTTACAGTAATGAAGTTTTTATCAGAAAACCGGTAAGATGGAATTCTGAGAAAGGTTTGGGAAGGTTTACAAACAGCAAAAATTGCAACCTCAAAAGTAGATAATAGCCTAGGAGACCAAAAAGCTGCAGAGTGTGGAAGGAATAATCCTTTAGAAGAGAAAAGCTCCGCTGAGCGTGGGATAACCGTTCATTTCGGAGAGCAGCAAGGTATTGCAGAAGTACACTTGTAGAGACCTGTGTTTATTGACATTTCATGTATTGTTTTTAACTTACTAATTAGTTCTAATAAAAATAAAATTAAAAAAAACTTAGAAGAGATGGCGATGGCACTCCTAGGCCCTTGGTTCAGTACGTATCCAATACAAAGCACACTTCTTTGAAGAATGCTGCAGGAGATGTATTGAAACAAGTTGCGGGAGATGTATTAAAACAAATTCTTTAGGAAGAAAAATTTTATTTTGCTTTTAAATAGTTTGCTATTTTATCTCTTTATGATAAACCAAATACTGATACAGCCCTATTCTCTATTTGTTCTTAACATCAACCTCCATTTTCTGTTATTTGGGAAGAATTAATGCGACTCTGTGCCCCATCTCTTAGATGTCCTTGCTTGAGCAGGGGTGCCGGATTAGATGATCTCTAGAGGTCCCTTCCAACCTCAGCCATTCTGGGATTCTCTGAATGAATACCCAGCAAAGTATGGTATATCATATTCTGTGAATATTCCTGCCCTGTGGTGTTCTTGCTATCTAGATTTTCAGAATAATGTGTTTTATAATGGAAGTCTGATGCCCAAAGTTGTCTGTAATATTAGCACTACTGACATGAAAGGCTGAATTTTTCTACAAATGTGACTTTCTGTGGCAGGCATCTTTTAAGGTGTCAGAAATTAAGATGTCAATTAATTGGGGTAGAATCTTGAGTAGGAATGAATTACCAACCAAAATCTTATTTTTCTAACCAGGTATTTATTTCAGCCTATTGAAGAGGATACTGAATTTAGTAATATTGGTGATAATTCCTTGTATGCTAAACTGATCATTAGAACACAAAAGCACAAAGATAAAGAGAATATAATGTGTTGTTATTAAAACAATGCACTTTTCACTGCTATTTCCTCACTGGCCATACAACCATCAGCACTGTCTGAGGGACACCTGAACATGAGTCAGGAGGCCGGGTTCCTCCCTCGACTTCCATGGTGACCTTCAGAGGCAAGCTATTTAATCTTTGAATGAGGATGAGCCCTTTTTTATTTAAATGCCCTTGTAGCTAATTATGGCATACTGAGTTAAGTAGGAGATTTAGGAAACCAAACACTGTTGAAAATCCTACAGTTAATCCTGACAGTGATTTTCACACCTATCAGTTGGGAATAGTGATAGCACTCTCTTTTTGCAATGCTGTAGGATTTACTGATGAGTCTGCCTTTAAAATGCAAAGGTACTCGGAAAGTCTTTGGTACTGACCAGTTTAGAAATACTTAAAATCCTTTGGGAAATTAATTATCATATTGATAATTCTAGTGGCCCTATAGATCCCTTGATGCATCATTTATAATTAGGTTTCCTCACATAATTTTTTATAATTAAAATGATTGCCAACTACTGCAGTGCTATCCATTAAAACTACCTGGTTCTCACTCTAATAGGTTTTCAGAGGTAATTTGCATGGTGCTCACATAGGGAAATTTATTACCCATGCAGTTATAATATGACAACACTTTTGGCAGATTTCATTTGTGCCAGCTAAAAATATTTGGAACAGTAACTTCTCCAGTAAGAGAGGCATTTGCAATATCATAATTCTTTGTACGTGTGACTTGAGAAGCTGATGGCAGACTTTCTTTTAACTTACTGTAATGAATTTATCTGTAAAGCTTAAATGGTTGAACATTTGGCATAATCTCTCCATTTTTTCTCACTTTTTTTGTTTTGACACATTTTAAATTTTAAATAAATTAACAGAATTTCAGTTTAGTAGAACTGAATAAAATCCATACCGGTAACTTTATCAATACAGTCATCACATTCTGCAAGTAAGTCTTTATTTGAATTAATTTTTTAATAAGGTAGTGATTTGCAGGCAATCCAGGTGATCAGGTGGTTCCTTGCCTGCATTGATAACGAATTCCTAATGAAAATGCATGTGCAATGAGATAAAGAGGAGTATTTTTCTATTTGACCTGCTATTTACCAAAGGGAAGAACTATTGGCAAATATGACAGCAGTTAAGATCAGAGTGGCTGTGAATTGGTTCATTGCAGGATTCAAAGGAAGTCTGGGAAGACAGCAAGTTAGTACTGTAGTTTTCCTAAGAGCACACTTCAGCTTTTATTAGAGACTTGATAGGCAAAATCTCTTTGGATGCTGCCAGAGGTACAGGGTCCAGGAAAAATGACTGGAGACTCTAGAGAAACCTCATGGAAGTTCAACCAGAAGTTATGCACCTGGGGAGAAATAGCCCCATGCGTCAGTTCAGCCTGGGAAACAAACAGCTGAAGAGCAGCTTCATTGGAAAGATCAGGAGATCACTATAGAAACCAGAGAATTTAGGGGTCGTCTGAGAACACTCTACAAGTATTTGACTACAAACATGATCATAGAAAGATCCTAGAAAGGTCATAGAATCATTATGGTTGCAAAAGCCCTGCCAGATCATCAAGTCCAATCGCAAACCCGTCACCACCATGCTTGCCAAGCCATGCTCCTACGTGCCTCATCTACACATTTCTTGAACACCACCAGGGATGACGACTCCACCACTTCCCTGGGCAACCTGTTGCAGTGCTTCACCACTCTCTCCATGTAGAATTTCCATGTAGAAGTGATGAAACCAATGTCTTCTCAAGCGATGGCTTAGGGATTCTGATTGGAATTTAAGAAGGAAAAATGTTCACCAGGTGGGTGGGGTAACATGGGCATGGGTTGTTCAGAGGGGTTATGAAATCACCATCCTTTGAGGTTTTAAGATTTGGCTAGATGAAATTGCAGCTGACCTGATGTAATGTCTCAATAATTCGGATTGAGGCAGGAGGAGGGACTTGATAACCTCCAGGAATACCTTCCAACCATCTTTTCTGTGAGGTAAGGAAGAAGAAAACAATCTGTTTGCGCCAGAGTTTTTGTGGAATATTCATTACTCATAGACCTGAGAGTAGTTACTGTTTATTCTTTAAAACATGTTAGGCTGCTTTTTTTACAGAAAAAAAAAAAAAAAGAAAAAGAAAAAGAAATTATAGTCTAAAAATCCTATAGTTTTTAGATGTTCATTTCTTCTGGCTTTCATGAGCAACATATGCAAAGGACCCATAAAAATAAACTACCATGTTGAGTTTTTACTTACTCCTAACTTCAGAAAATGGTACTATCAAACTGTTGTGCTTTGGCTGATAAAAAATTCACTTTAACATTTAATTATGGCCAGATATTAAAGATTCATGGAAGAAAAAGCTCACTGAGTTATCTGTAGTGCTCTGAAAAGCATGTTTGGTTTTTTTTATATGCATCTTTGCAAATAACATTTTATAGAAGGGAAAATAGGAGGGTAGAGAGAAAGGAGTAGCATTTAGTTGAAGTCTAAGAGAATTTTTTTTCCTATATTGAATGGAGCTTTCCTCAACTGTTTCTTGTTTACTTGCATAAACTCGCTGTCTAGATTGAGAACATTTTGTATAAAACCCCTTATAGTTGTATTAATTATATATTTGATTATTTATGACTAAAACTTTACAATTAAGTTTACGTTTTGCATATTACAAAACTGTGGATAACAGTTTTCTGACGTTTGGCTTTTGCTGAGCCCAAAAGTAGGAAAAAAGAATTTCAGATTTTAGTAATGAGCCTTGAAACCTGCTTCTTTGGGATCTGTAGTGAGTTGACTTAGATCAGCTATTGAAAATATGCTCTGCATGTTGCAAAAGAGGGTATTTTGTTGAAAGGAGCAAGCTACACTTCCTGTAAGCTTCTGTGAAGGAACAGAATTGAAATTCTTATTGCTGAGATGAAGAAGAAGGAGTAATATAAGCAGTATTTTCAGATGGTGGATTTTACACCATATGTTTTACCCAATGTTACTGTACAGATGATGAATAAAAGATAATTAGAAGTATGTGGATTCAGCTGTATGAATATGACAGGTAATTTGAGCTCTCAAAAGACGTATCACTTTATCTAACCCTAGTGAAAAAGTGATATACCGTAGTATATCACTTAAACCTTAGAGGAACTGAATTATATATGGGAATTTGGGGAAGCTGGTAGTGCCTTTTATTTATTCTTTCTGTTAAATCTCTTGCAACATTGACAGACTTAATTGTTCAAGCTAATATTTTCATGCTCATAATTTGCCTCAGGCTGGCTTTGTTTATCTGGGTATAGCAAAGGTTGCATATTAGGTTTTGGGTTTAAATTTATTAGAAATTTAAATGAAAATAGAAATATCTATTATTTTAAAAGTCATTTCAATTAATCACTGTTATTATCAAATTAAATATCATTTATTTTAAACCATATTAGCTTGGTCATTTAAAATATGAAGTGAGGGAAAATTATATGGCTTAGTTTATGTTTAAAATCTTGATGACCTTTTAAATACTGTAATATCTCCATAACTGCCATCAAAGTGTTAAAATCTGGGAGCAATGCACTTGAATCCATATATTTCTACTTCCTCTGTGAAAATCTATTAAAACACCAACAAATATGTCTTCAGAAAAAAGCTACATATGTTCCAAACTGTATTTCTTATTTTTGCAGTAAAACTCTAAGATTCTGTCCTTATGATATATCCTATCAAAGCTTCTTGCATCTTCATAACAGTGACTAGGTTGTTTAAAAAAGCCAGCATGACTGAGCACAGCATTATATGGTCAAAGCCTATTTTTCCCTATACTTATTTTTTCCAGCTTGACATAGAAACACAATGAGGAGTGAATCTATTCTGTGCTCGGAATGTCCAGTTCTCTTGGCTTGGAGCACTGAAGAGATTGGGAGAATATAGGGCGAATATTTGGCAAGGAATTGTGGTGAGACCAGCTGTGAAAATGAGTGAGAACTTGTCACTGGTTGCGTCATGATAGAAATCAGAAGGAAAGGCTGGTATTTGTTGGACAAGAAAATTTAGATTTCAAAGTGTAATGTAGGGCAAGAGAGAAAGTAAGTATAAAAGGTGAAGAATCCTGAAGAAGCAGTGGAGCAAAATCACTTGGAGGAGGGCAGGGACGCTGAACTTAGACCGTGCTCCCTCCCATGATGGAGCCTGATGTTCAATATAATCAATATTTGTGCAAAAAGACCAGACCAAGGGAAAAAAATATTAAAGATCAAGGCGGGAAAGGAGATGACAAGATGCTGAGAGAATCAGGCTAAGGCTGTTTCTCTGGGGAGGAAATAGCAAGATTGCTGGAGTTTGCATGACGTACATGTGATCCCTGCTGGCTGAACGTTAAGTGTTCAATTAAATAAAAGAAAAAATAATAATTTGCCTGTACAACCTTAATTTACCTCCTTGGTGATACACAATGTTACAGTATTTAGTTACGCTGTCATCTAATAATGTCTACTTATGGAACTGTGTCATCAGCATTTCAGAAAAAAGGTCACAGTTGTATTTCTTAGCTCTTATTTTGTACTTGTATTTCTTATTATTTTTTCCCTTCAATGAAGCATGAATTTTCTAAATGTCAACTGTTTTACATTTCATGGATTCAGTACACAGAAACTGTCTTAAACTAATCCTTAAACTTCACAAATTTTAAATGATTGCCTATCTTAAGACTCATTTTCCCTTCACCAAATTATTTTTATGAATATCTTAGCTTGAATTATTCCACGTCAAAGTAAAAATTTAGTTAGCCTTATGTCACCAAACTTTCTATTGTATTCCGAGTAATTTATATACATTGGTTGGTTGGTCAAAGATCACCAGGTAATAGGCTTTGACTATTTAATGCATTCAGTGGAAGCTACTCATTACTTATAGCAAAATATAAATTTGGAAATCCAATTTAGGCCTTGTATGAAGAGTTTTGAAGTGAGTTGATAGGACTTTTAGTCAAATATGCACCAAAAGGATAAGTAATGTTTAGCAATGCAGGGAAAAATAATCCTAACTTCAAGTTATACTTATCCATGGACATGAACTCTTAAAGTAACTCAACTCACTGTTTTCATAAGTTCTGTGAAAATACCAGCTCAGTACTCCAGAGCAGCCAAAAGGGTCCAAAAAGTAGTAATTAGGTTCTAATAGGATAGGAAAAGAATACAGAACATTATGATGCTGCTGTGTGTGATGCAGCTAAGTCTTGAATGTGGTGCGGGGACAACTGGCAAAAGCTACAGGAAAGGGTGGCAGAGATGATCAGGGTGTGCCATGGTTCCAGGTGGAGCTAAATAATCAATAATTCCTGTTTGGAAGAGAGAGGACAGAGATAGATGTAACAGACAGCTACAGAAGGGCACCTATCAATTTTAGTTGAAATGAGCGTGATAGGAGTGACTAGGTCTTTTTTCAATTCCCACTGCATAACCTCTGAAATAACATTAACTTGCATTTTTAAATGCATATATTGAACAGTAAGGTATATGGTTCTCCTAGCAGGTTATAAGACTAAGAAACTAAAAGAAGTCAAAAGGCACACATATGCAAATCATTGCTGATCAGAACTGGAAGACTTCATTTGGATTAAACTTCCACTGGCTTCTTTTAAATAGTGATGTACTTTTGAAGAAAGCTCCTTTCACACATGCTAACAACATTATGATGGCAATGCTAATGTCTTAGTCTTCTTTATTGAACTTGGATAAAATTAAAGATTGCTTAAAAGAGAAAAAAAAAACTATTGGAAACTTGAGGCTTTGTGAGCTTTATTTTATCTTTGAATTTAGCATTTCCTGGCTACAGCCCCACAGCCTCTCACAATATGTTGTGAGAGCTTAGCAGCTTTCCTTCCATATCATAAAAGATTTTTAAAAATTAAAAAAAATGAAACTATTAACATTTAATGTGCTGTGTATTGGCAACTGAACCCTACCAAACAGAATTTTGCAATAAAAAAAGCTAAAATTAAATTGAGGACGCTGAATTATAACAGAGATAGAACAGTTTTAATAACACCTTTTTCTCCAAACTTCCCTTGTGACATAAAACCAGCCTAAAAAAAAAAAAAAAAAAAACAGTCTTAGCCTGCATACAGAAAAAGAAAAAATACAAACAACTTGAAACTCTTGCATTCCTTACACAATCTGTTGTGAAGTAATTCAAATAAATAAAACCAGATTTGGATCACTCTCCAACCTCCCACTGCTGCTCTTAACTTTTCCACCAATTAGTTGTTATAGCTTTCTGTAGAAATCTTGCCTCGTTGCAACTGAGGTTATATTGATTAACAATTCTAACCTTCAATTATTTTTGTGTAGAAAAGCCATCTATGAATATTTGCTGTTGCTGTTACCAGTGACAACACTTACCCCGTGGCATCGACTGATTATTGTTATCTAGCCTATGTTTGAATTATTTGCTGTAGCATGTTTAGGAAAAGCTGCACTGCTACTTACATTTTCCATTGCCTTTCCTCTGTTACGCCCAATTGTCATGCTAAATTATTTGTTCTTGTCCATCTAGACCTCATAGCTGTTGCTTTCATTTATCATAGAGCCTAGTTTTGGCTCACAGAAAAATGGACAGAAAAAATGCGCTATTAAAAAAAAAGGCAGCTTGAGGAGCACATCTGCTAAATAAGATTTTACATTAGCAGTTAGTTGTTTTTCAGAATAGAATCATATTAGAGAATTAGGTAGTCTGCTATGCAGGGTCCCCTCTGATAGCTCCTGCCAGTTGAAATCTAGGCTGTAAAATGCATCACTATAATAAATGCAAAGCCATGGGGAATCATTTTGCCCCTTGGGATATCCCTTTGCCCAGGATGTTTTTCACCCTCCTCTTTGTACCTAAGAATGTTTTGTGGTTCTTCTGGTGAAACAAAGAGAAACCACTTTGCATGATTTACCATACTCCTCATGTACAAAGTAGGTAAAAGAGGAGATGAGATAGATCCTTCTATTTAAGAGCTCTCTAAGATCATTAACTTGTATTAAATATACAGAATATCATGGAGATGAGTGCCAGTTGCTGGACTGTCTAATTTAATATCATGTAACTGTCATTTTGAACATTTCATGCAAATCTATGTCCATTACTGCTGCAGACATTACTATTAATTATCAATCTATTTTTATGCACCTCATTGAAAAATATTAAAACAGATCTTTTTATAAGAAAGATTATTTATTAAAGACAGCAAACAAAAAAATAGAAAAAAATATTGTCAAAAGTCCTCTAAAGAACTATTTGTTTATTGAGTTCGAGAAGGAACCATGAGATCATCTTGCTGACCTTTTTGTATTGCATGTCATTATATTCTTCCTCGTTTCTCCAAGTGAATCTCAATAAAATCTGTTTGGATCTTCTATACATTATATATATGTATAAATTATCCAAGACATAAAAGGCAATATTCACCTTATTTGACATTTTGAGGAGATTTTCTACATAAGCAGGAGGAAAAACAAGGTAATTGTCAAAATACCTTCCATAAGATACAGTTTTATAGTTTTCCTTGTGTTAAAAATAAAAAAAAAGTATTTTAATCATGATAAATGCTCCAAAGCTGTACCTGCTGTCTCTGAAAGTGATTCAATTTGAAATAAATTACTGTGAATCAATCCTTAAAGCGTATATATCCATCTTTGACATTTTTATTACAGCATGCTAAACGAGCTGCTGCGTGTTTTTAAATTCATCTGAAGAATTAATGCATCATAAAATAAGGCTTCCGTGTTTATTTTCAGCCTGTCTCTCAATTGTTTGGCAAAAGCAGCTGAGCTGACCTTGGCTGTCTTTTTCAGAATGGCACTTTGGAAGCTGTTTCTGAGTATCAAGCTTGTTCATTCCCTTAGTCCCATCCTGTGACAGAGAACAGCCAGTCACAGCCAAAAGTACCAAGGAAACAGGAATGGAGACAGGGTTTTCCAAATAGATTGATCCATCAGAAATTCTTCTCTTTCCGTGGAGGAGAAAAGTAAATGATAAGACAAGATGCTGTGATCATTTAATAAAGCTGGTGGACATCAGAATTATCTTTAGATGTTTGTGATTTTCTTTCTTCTCAAGAACTAGTTACTATTGCACCTAAGTACCCATTTGTACCTGTTTAGCAACAGAGAAGGTGGGAAGTCCTGGGTAAATTTGTAGATGACTCTGTTGCAATAAGTGTTTCATATTACTTTTAAAGACTAATAGCCTTCATGTAGCACAGTTTGTATGACCAGAACAGTGATGGCCTGAGTACATTTTAATTATTCCCCTTCTTTCCATTATTTATGCTAACTTTCAATTATTTTTACACTACTTAATTTATACTTACTAAATCAAGAGATTAAATAGGCTTATACTGATCTCTTACTGATGTGTTTATTATGTCAACATCTGTTGAGGTTTCATTATTATTTTTCAAGTTTGGGCTTTTCTGAGCCAATTGAACATGCAGTCAGGGTCCAGCTATGCAACTGGTAGCATTAGCGTTCAGCAGGTCGTGAGACTGTGTGATATTGAGGTGTTTAAGGCGTCATTTTCATCCACAGTCTTAATGACTTCATCTTAATGACCTCATCTTAATGACCTGAATGACACCTGGTGGTAAACAGGTGATTCTGATGATCTCAACCGAGTTTGTAGGACTGAGACCGTACAAGTGCAATAATAATTGGAATTACCTAATGCCCTGAATGTTTTTCCAAGCAAAGAGTCAAAGTATCAAAAGGGCAAGAAGGCTGAATTGCTTCTGTTGAGCTTGAGCATTGTCCCTTCAGCTGGGCTTCAGAGAGCATGTTGGCTGGATCACAGGGCCACTTCCATTACACCACGCGGGTGCTCGGACCCGAGAAAGCCTGTCAAAGTACGTTCCAATTTTATTTTATCCTCCCATCCAGCAAGACTGAAAGGAGTGAAAGCTGCTAAATATTTTCAGATTTGCTGGTCTTGAGGAGACATTTTGTTTATACTTAAATTTGAATTTTGATTTAAATATTGATTTAAATATCTAGCTAGCTGCTAAACACGTGTCTTCATTCTGCTCTCTGAAGCAGTCTGAAGCCCTTGGTTGACTTGGCAGTCACTCCTGTCCATTGGTCTCTGTGGCACGATGCGTGTCTCAGAATGAGGTTGGGTGGTCCCTGACGGCTCAGTGGAGTTTGAGCATTCACAGTAGGTTCAAGAGGTAACAACAAGCTCATAACCTCTGCACTCAGAGGAGATGAACTTCTCTGGTTTACCAAACAGAATGTGAGCAGGTTTGTAGTTTAAGCAAAAGGAGAATCTGTGGTTTGCATTCCTGTCTCTGCACTGGGGCAAAATTCCTTCAAATTTCATAACGGTACCGTTTGTATTTGATATTTGTGCTTGTTCTTTAGAGTATTCCTGAGAAGCAAAAATAAATCTTGGGGGAATAAAAGCAGTGTTATGGTCTAAAATAAAATAATAGAAGTGTGTTTTTTTTCCCCTTCTGAATTCTTGATATTACAAGCAGCATTGATTTAGAGTAATATAAATTATTCAATCTAGCTCTCTGAAACAAGTGTGAAATATGCTGAGAAAAAGCATTGCTACCTTAAAGAGATTGAACTGAATGCTTGACAGAATGTTTTATAATCAAATGAGTGACAAATCTGCTGTTTTGATACTTGCTTATCTTAAATTGCTATTTTTTTTTTCAACTGCAAGGTTTTCCCTGGGAAAGTCAGGTTGAGAGAGTTCTCAAATCATATGTCAGATGGCTCTGAATAATGTTATTAACATTGAGCAAGACCAGTATTTTAGGTAAAGCAGCTACTCCTTTTCCCCCAGAGGACAAAACCAGAAACAACAAAGGGAAAAACATTTTATATTTCTGCCCTTGCAGACACTGCTGTAATAAATTCTAGCGCCTGTGAAAGTGGTAGGGAAAACCACACCCAAGTGGTAGGATAGCCAGAAGAACCAAAACAGTTTCATTAACTGCTTGGCCTCTTGCTATTTCGGGGTTTCTGAAATAGGGTTTTCAGGCTAACGCTGTATTGCAGTGATTGCAGGCAGTGGTATGTGCTGCATCTTCTGGCAGGAGCTGGGGAACAACAGCAACTCCTTCTTGGCACCCCTAGAGCAGAAACTGCAGGAGACTCTGAGAGTCAAGTTTTACTGTGTCAGTGAGCCCAGAGGTGTCTGTTGGGGCCCACGCTGTAGTTGGAGAAGTTGCAGGAGGGGAAACGTCCCAGTGTGGGGGATCCTTCTGAAAGCCATTTTCTGGCTGGCTCCTATAGCTCCCTGGCAGTACTAAAAGCTGCTTCCTGCCTCCCCTCTCCCAGGAGGCTCTTTGGGAGATGTGTGGTGAGTATTGCCTCTCCAAGCCAGTATGTCTTTGCACAGCTCTCACACCCAGGGGCGAAAGAGAAATGCTAGATGACCTGTCAGTGTTGCTTTGAGCGTCTTGTTTCTGATACCCACCTTTACAGGATGCTTTATAAGGAGTAGCCGTGCAAGGGCGATTGCAGCCACCTTGCCAGCAGTGTTTGCTACTCGGGATGTGGTCTCCCCAATTGACCACTGAATTTTAGAAGAGAACAAAGAAGTCACAAAATGAATTGCCTTCCAATGAAATTAATTGCTTACACATTTTTTACTATATACACAGTATTGTTATTGGATGTGGATATCTTTGACTACAGTTTCACCTGCAAAGTCTCACTTCATGGTCAGGAGTATGTTGTTTTAACAAATAATCTGTACTGCATCTTTATGGTAAACTAATGGGAGAAAAAGACTTCTTTTCAGGTAGTAAATTTCATGTCTTTTAAGTAGTAACCTATGCAGTGCTTATGTTAATAAGATCATATAAATCTGTACAGAAATAGCATTGTTAGACTGAGAAGAAAAGATAGCACACCATTTGGAAAAATTCAACCTTGAGCTTCAGAGATAGGATATTCCCTTTCAGAGCCACACTTCTCGTAAGTCAGTTTTATGGCATGCTTATATCGTGTATATCCTTTTATGCAGTTGCTTGTATGCTGTAGTACTGGGTTATCAAATTCTAATGTTTCCATTAACAGCACACTTGTCACAAAAGCACTGCTGGAAAGTTCTTGACAGATTCTGTGCATGCTTTGAAAATCTGATTGCTGTTTTATCTCTATCCTCAGCCACTAACACACGTCTGACCTTTTACTCTTGTCTCTGTATCACCAGGCCTCCTGAACCTGTTTACAGCACTGTGAACAAACTGTGTGATAAACCACCTTCTCCTAGGCACTATTCCCCTGTCGAGTGTGACAAAAGCTTCCTCCTTACAGCTCCCTATCCCCACTACCACGTAGGCCTGCTCCCTGACTCTGAGATCACCAGGTACTGCATGCGCTTCTTCCTCACCTCCTCTCTTAGCGTGCATGGGCGTCACTAGGTTTATCTCATAGTGCACATCTGCCTTTTCTAAAGCTTGTGCTTGTTTTTAACCATGCTCTCACTTCTGCACCACTGGAAGATATGTGCTGCCTCAGTATATAATTTTTGGTCATCCAAAGTCTATGGGCTATGTTTGATCCATAGGAATGATGCTCAAAAACAGGTCACATATTATGTAGTATACTTTACAACTTCACGACTAAGAGATCACTGAAAGCTGCAGTAATTAGCTCAATTCAATCACTTTATTTCTGTTTTGTGCATAGTCTGTTCACTGGGCATCTTTAGAATTAGAGGGTAGCCTTCTAAGCCATTAAGAAGAAATTGAGCAAAAATAATCACCTCCCTCACCAAGTCATGGCTGAGAGTACATCCAAAATTTGTCATTCCCTAGACTGGCTGTGCTCTAAGAAGGCAGTGAGTAAAACCTAAAATGATGAACATTTCCATAACTGAAGTATAACTGGGTTACACTATCACTCAGCTTGGGATGGTATATTTTCATTAACTAAACATTTCTCAGGAGGTAAATCACTGATAATATTTTATGGCAATGTCTTTCCTGATTTTAGTTATGAAAATGTTCATCATTTTAGATATTATGATAGTAGTCAACTGTTCACACACAGGGCTTGAGAGGCAGAAGAAGAGTTATGCCAGTTTTGCAAGAGGGGATTCAGTGCTTCTCTCTTTGTGTGTTTGCCTCCTTTGTCAGAATCCTTCACAAGGGAGAAAAAACATGATCCTTTATATTCAATACCAAGAGAAAAGTAATTGTATTTTAATTGTATTTGGAGATTTGGTTATAGACATTTACCACAGAAAGCATTTTTAAAAGAAAAGAGTACTAGGGGAAGAGGAGAGAAGCAGGTGGGGAAAAAGAAAGGTAAATTAACATAGGATACAATATTGGCAAGAAACCGCAGGGATTAGAAAAACAGCTGTGAAAGGCACTGCAGTGCTATGAAATAGAAAGCTGAATTAAAAAAGCAATAAGCCAAATACTAATGAAGAATTCTACAGATGTGGTAAGACCATTTTATTAGTTTATTAGAGTTTATTAGAATGTGTGGCAGTTTCTTAAAAGGTTCTAAAAAGGCTTCTAAAATGTGTTCAAATGCTTAATCGTTGGAAAACGGGACAACGCAATTAGTCTAGCTATTCAGCACAGTGAATATGAGTGAAAAGCATTGAGACAGACAGAATTTTATAAAGGTATAAATAACTCTAGAAATGGCAGGACTAAAGGATCTGTCCGTAATATCTGAATGTCTCTGCAATTACAGTCTTAAAGGAAATAACTAGCCAAAAAGCAGTAAAATTACTTCAGATCTTCAAATATTAGAGAATAATTTATCTTTATTCATCACAATATGTCTTCATGTTTAGAGAAGGAATACAGATAAGATCATTAAAAAAACTTATTTACTTCTAACTTTTAGAAAAAAAAATTGAATAGAACAAGTGGATTCTAGGGAATCTGTGGCTATGGGCAATTCTGGGAGGAATTTGTGGTTTTAGAGAAATTTCTGATATATTTTTAGAACATGAGTTGGGCTGTGGCTTGCTAACTATAGACATGTGCAATCCCTTGCTGAAAAAAAAATGAGAATGGTGATCTCTAAGGACAGCGTTGAAGGGTTGTGATGGGGATAATGTAAGTTCTGTTAAGGGGACCTTCTGCATTCAGCTACTGAGATGCCAATAACCAATCGACCCCTAGAGAGTGTGAATTATATCATTTTTGCCACCTAGAGGTATATTTTCTACCTCCTTTTTCTTTACTGTATGATTTATTGAGTTTTTGGTCATCAGACATTTGGTGACCTGACATCAGAGTTTTAAAAGCTATTTTTTGTTCTGCTGGGTATCAGTTAAGGATTCTCTTTAAAGACAAGTTTTATTTCTCTTGATTTCAGGCTGGGGTAAAATCAAGATGTAGTCCCTGTATATTTTACCAGTTGATTTGGTTCAATGAGCTGGCAAAAACTGCGGAGAATATAAAAGATGAGGAAAAACATAGCTCGTGGTTGAATGCTGCACACTGTTCTCCCCTCCATGCTGCGATAGTAGCAACTGATTGCTATAATCTGTGCATTCTTCCCACTGTGAAATAACATTCAGACAGGAAACCTGACAGCTTTCAATATTGTCAAGTACTGTCATCTTTTCCATGCGACTCTGAATAGCTGGCTGAGGAGGAAGATTCATGAAACACTTTTCACCAAGTACCTTTTGTGAAGAAAGGGCTTTACAAAATATACAAGGATCAGATTTCCAAAAGGATCTATTTTGGGCCTGGCAACAGTTTTTAGAAAAGTAATAATCCCATTTAAATCCTACAGCAAATTGCCTGTTTTTCAGAAGTGTTCATTGCCCCGAGCCTTGAATTTCACAAAGGCGACACTTCTCAGGGTTTGAATATTCGTCCCCGAATCTCATGCTGCTTTCCTGGGCACTTGAGGCAGCTAATCTATAAGAAGAGCTTGCCCAAATTCTAGGTGGGTAATGCTATGATCTCTATTTCTTGGAAGCACCTCTCCTCCAAGTTACCTACTTTCTTGCTCTCCAGTCAAATACAACATTATCCCTGTCCGCCCACTGACTTTCTTGAGAGCGTTTTTTGTCATTATAACTTTAAGTCTCAGATCTGGGGAGGAAAAGGGCAGGGATCTGCTTATTTTGGCAACTGACATCATTGTGGAATATCTGTGTGCTCCAGTATTCAGAATCTGCTGGTGAACTGCAAGAAATTTGGGTTAACAGATAGCTCTTGCAGAGAGAGAGAGGACCATGATGCTACATTCTCACCCCAGTTGAAATGCCTCCAGGACAGTAAGCACCCTTCAGATTGATGCTGCAGACAATTTGTTAGCTGGACCTCTGGTGATGGTTTTGTCAAGGCTCGTTAGCTTCATAGGCAAAGAGAATTCATAGGCCAGAGCCTTATTTGAATAAAAAGTTCAAGTTTATAACCCTTGTTTTTATGATAGTCTGTCTCCTCTTCTGAAAAGTCTGGAAGTCTAGAACAATATCCTCCCATTTTAAGATAAAACTATTTTGTTTCTAGGTTCATTCAGCTTCTAGGTTGAATCATCATTTCATGTGAATTGATGTTAACAGGGCTATGTCTGTGTATGATAGCTAAGAACTGTGCCTCAGAAGTCAAGCTCTGTAGAGAGAAGGTAAAGACAGAATTTGGGAGTAGTTGGTTTTCCTTAGAGCCAAGTGGGAAAGGACGCATGCTATTAATACCATGACATCTGTCATTAATGACAATTAATGTATCATTAGAAGATTACTGGCAGCAAAATAAAATTGGAGCTCACAGATATATCACTCTGCAAATGAGGGACTTGGTTGCTGAGCTATGTAACAAGAAATGTGCTCCCGTCCTTTACACTGGCAATATCAGTCACATTCACCACTGAGTAAATGCATTTCAAAAATGCATCCGTTCTGTCCAGAGCTCTGTATTTGTGGCTTGCCAGCCTTCACTGAAATCCTTTTAGCACTCCAATTACCAAGATAGGTTTTGCTAAAGGGCAGTCCCAATACTGTTGTTTTGTGAGTTCTCATTTTCATCAATATTTGTTTCTTATTTTAAACTTTGATCAAAAACCATGTGATTCCATCCATAATTCGGATTTAATATAGGTGGAGGAATTAAAGGAAGGATTTTAGACTTCATAGTAATGGGAGAAAGAAATTGAAATGTGGCTCTTTCTAAGAAAGTACAAATAGGTTAAGTCTTGTTCAACTGAAGTTTAGTTTTTGTGAATTTGCAGGTCTTCCCTATGGTGTTTCAGTGCCTGGGTTGGGAAAAATTAACTTGCTTTTTAAACCAAGATTGGTATCTTGAAGCCAGGCCAAGTCCTGCCTGAGACTGTGATCTGCAATCTTCAGCAAGCGAGTTAATTATTTCGTGCTTTGTTTTCCCAGTCTATGAAATGGATTTCATAATGATATCATAGAGCTACTCCAAAAACTAATGATATCTGAATAATTTGCATTCTATTATTAGAAGGGTTTTTTTTTTTTTTCCTGAATGATTTTAAGGTATAGATGAATGCAGTTAATGAGGTCATTTCTTGGGGCCATCACTGCTTTTTCAGCAGTGGGGATTACGAAGAGAAGATAGTAATGGCACAGGGCCTTAGAGCAAAATCTCTTGAGAAGAACAGCATATTTTCATACATATTCAGTGGTGACTTAGTATTGTGTAAATATAAAGAACTAGACAAATAACATTTCTTAAAAATAGAAGTGCTGAAATATATGTGATACATAAGGAATATATCAAGTCCAGAATTCTGATAATTAATACATGGGGCTGCTTGTGGATGAACTCTCACATAAGCACAGGGGGGGACCCTGCAATCCAGTAGGCATCAGTAGTGCTTAAAATCATCTCGCTTAACTTTAGGGATCCCTGAGACTCCTCCGTAAGCAATATAGGGATGAGATTGGGAAGGTGCCCATCTCTCCCCACTATTCTTACCAAGAAGATAAGGTATCTGCACTTCCAAAACCAATAGGTTTGAGTGGTGGGCCACTCCAGTGCTTATTTTAATAGTGTTATTTCTCATGTTTCAATAACTGTAGTGCTTTTTTTTTGCTTCACAATACTCTGCTGGAAACAGGCATTTTGTCAAAATGATGCATATAACTGTAAATATAACTGAGTGGCAAGGGTGCCTTCCAGCCATTACTGAAATCCACGTTGTACAGGAATAACCTTCTTCCCCTTTTAAATTCCATTTGTTTGATATGGTAATTATACCTCCAAAAATACTTCTAGCCACATATCAAGCTTTCTGAAATGCCTGACAACCTGAAGACGGGACCTATCAAGCAAGCAATAAAAAATGTGGAGTTTATGAAATTCAGTCTGCAGCTTGCCCTAGATAAACACAACTGCCTTTCTGAATTTAAAATAAACTTTGTCTTTTTAATCATATTCATTTCCTTAGTTTATGAGGAGTTTTCAAATGGTGATTACAAAATTGGAAAAGATTCTGGTAGGGGCAAACGAGTCAAAATATTTAAAATGAGAACTGGAGCAAGTCTGTAATTTTCCCTCTTGTAATACTATGGAAACATTTTTTGGATAAAACTGCTTCTTTCAGAAACCCAGTAGAGACAAATAGAGTGTATGTGGTGAACCAGGACTGCTAACTAGCAGTCTCCACAACTGGGTTGTCTTGGTTGTAGACTGTCCCTGCTTGTGAATCAGACCCTTGCAATCCCTACATTACTTAGGATCTTTTGAAAATGGTACAAATTCATTCAGTTTTATCGTTTTTGTTGTAACGTTATCGTTTTTTAATTACCAAATTAAAAAATTGGAAGTCTCATATGATTTTTTTTTTTAAACCTGACTCAAGTATTGACATTTCTTAAAGTCAATGATTCATGATAAAACTGCTACAGTTAATCAACAACAAAATGATGCTGCCTTTCAGCCTCAGCCTTCGTATTATTTTGCATGGATGAATCTCTGACCTAATAAGCACCAACATTGTAAACATTCAGATAGATGCTCCTATGCGCTTTCTTTTAATGAGGACTTTTCTATCTTGAACACTATTAGTTAAAGTGATTATGAAGGTGCTCCTTTTAAAAAATCAGAGAGATGACTGAAGGAGAATCCTAGCCTGAAAAGGCACAAAATCTTCAGAGTAGGAGTGTTTAATTAGGTGAAGCTACAGCAGCCTTTCCGTTTAACATAGGGTGCTTCTGCTTAAAGTTTCTGGCTTCCATTCCAGCTGTGCTGCTGACTAATTTCATTCAGAAAAAGAACATAATTCTATTTGTTTTGCTTCATCTATCAGTAAAATAATGTTCTTACACAACCGAAGAAGATAACTAATATCATTAAGTGGAATGAATGAAAAATTTTAGTGTGAAAAATTAAGTCGTTTGTGTTTCCTCGTTTGGGGAATGTTTCATTGTAGGAATATACAGTTTGACTTTCAGAGTGTTTTCTTTTTGTTCATGTTCTGCTCCCATGGAAATTAAGCTGCATATTATTATTAGCTCCTAAAAGTGACAGAAGCATTAACAAATCTTAGTTAAATAGCTCCATTTTCCTTATAGTGCCTTTAAAAGAAACAATGTCAGTTAGTTCTTGCTAAGAAAACATCTATACATTGCATGAATTAAAACTTGCCTGCAGCTATGATTGCAAACAGAGGGGCATCCTGGGATAAATGAAGGATGTTTCCCTCCTTCGAAGCCTATAATCAAGCTCTGAAAGGAAATTTCCAAGTACAAGAAACACTCCTCAGGTATCAAATACAAGTTCTTAATAGTTTTGGGGGGAAATCAATGGGGAAGGCTGGATCCAGAAGGTTAGAAGAGCATCAGGCTCCTTATAACTGGTTTCTGCTTGAGGAATCTGGCCAGGATAGCCAGGCAGCCAGTGCAGGAAGCTGAGGTGGGCCATGACCTTGGAAGGAGAGATTTTGCCTGGTGCCATTCGCTTACCTAACGCTGGTTACAGCAAAGGAAATGGCTACATGCAGTGCAGAACTGAGGCTTCAAAGAAATATAAACCCACATTTTCAATGTTGATTCCATGTCTGACTCAGGCAGATTCCAAATAATTGACAAAAAAACTTCACAGAAATCGTCGCTCTGCACTGGACTGCTGTAATAACAACTTAATGGAGCCATTCGCTAACTCAAATCTTGTCCAAAGTGATGAAAGTCAATAACAATTCTTACTTGACAACTGTCTAAAAGGCCAGGGAGAGAAATGAGTTGGGAGATTTCAGTTTCATATCTGAGGACAAGTTTCTACATAATAAAAATCATTGCTACATCTGTCACAGTAATTGGCTGAGACTCTTGGCTCCTCAGGGCAAAAAAAATGAAAAAGGAAAAAAAAGAAACAATTTAAATTTAACTAGGAGAACAAAGCTCCTCTGTGGTTATCTATGTTCTACCTGTGAGAAAAAAATTAATTTCCAGGGTAGGAGCGGCCCACAAAAGAGGCAGAAAACCTACCAGTTACAGCAAAGGTCTGGGAATGGAGAAGTTCGCCTCTATAACGGATACATCATTGGCCTGCAGCAAATTAAGACTTTCCTTCAATTTTGTCCTATTGTAAAATACATGATGTGTTCACAGGCTTCAACAGTAGCCCAAGGAGTTAAAAGATTTTTCCAGCAGGTGCAGATATACTTGATTTTTCTGCATAAAAAAAAAGAGGGATCATTAGTATCGAGTGGAGTGATAGGATGCATCATTGAGTGTAGGTGGGACCTCCAATCACATATGTGTCATTTACCATTAAAATAGTAGAGATGTTTAATGACAGTGATAATGAACCTCACCTTCGCCCTGTGCTACCCTTGTTTTACTACTTTAATATAGTAGAATTTACTACTGTAATTTCACTGCTGCGTCGTAGTGTTGACTCAGTCTGCGAAATAGTTTTGTATCTAGGAATCACCATATATCAATGTTGACTAAAGGCACATAGGTAAATACTTGCAAATATCTCAGTTGCTGTTGGCTTTACTGAGTCAAATAGGGTCTGACTTTAGACAGGATTTGTCTAAAAATGTACACGTGGCATAGAAAACCTTGTTGTAAAAGGAAAAGTAGACACCATTAGCAAAGTCTAAAACAGCAGGAACAGGTTCTTTTGCCTTTTTTTTTTTCCTTTGCTTTTTTTAGAGCACAACCAACTGGGTTGGGAAATAGTCATATACATCTCTTGTTACTGCAGGAGTATTTATTTATTATCGTTCATAGCATTTCCAATTTCAGTAAAATATTTTTTTCTTCTCAAAAATATCAGCTATAGAATTGCAACCATCTGGTTGCAGAGACTTTGGTGTGATATAAGTAATGATAGGCAAACCATAAAAGCTTAATTTGTTTATCTTAATTTTTGCTGGACTGAAAGCCTCAGAAGAGACTTTGGGGAGGAGTTTCTGTGCTTTGCTTCTTGATACAGTCTGGCAACAGAAATGCTGCAGATTGGCTTATGAAAAGAGCAGGGAGGAAAACAAAGCTTTGCAAAACTGAACATACTTTTCCTTTACTTACATGGTGTGTTTATGTACAAGGGTTGAATTAAGTGAGATGTTTTTAAATGCACGATAGGTTTTGAATAAACAGGGTCTTTATTTTAGCTTAAATTTTCATTTTAGTGTGGAGAGGAGTGCTGAACTGTTTCTCATTGATTTAAGGTTTTTTTTTTCATTTGAAAAAGTGATAGAGATATGTAGCATTTACTAGACAAAAAAAGTATTGAACAACATTTTGAAAATTACTTGAATGATTCACTAGCCAAGTGACAAAATAGTTTCTTGTAAGAGGCGAGATAAGCTTTCATATGCACTCGTAAGTCAAAATCCAATTGATTTCCAATAAAATACAGATCTGGAAGTAGCTAAATTGTATTTGAAAGTAAAACACGAGCTACAAAAGAAATACAGACCAAAGACATATAGGCAAGTATCTCTGTTAAAATTCTCTAGTTTGGCTTGTAATGATTTGCAAATGATACTTCCATTCTGTGTCCCAGTTTCATGGCTGAATTTTCTTTTCCCTCAACTGTAATTTATTTTTTTTTTTAAATGGAAAACAGGCTAAGTATATAGTAACAAGAAATCCTTACTAGCCCTTTTGCTTGTTTATTTGTTTCTTGTTTGTTTTTAATTCTTAATTAAAGCAATTTCTGGCTGGTGGACTTTTTATTTTCTCACCTTCCTAGATGGTGCAAGAACGAGTGGCACAGTCCCTTAACAAGAGTATTTTAAAGCTCTTATTGCATTTCTCAGGTGTTTGAAGTTATTTGATGTTTGTCTACCTAAACTGAATGGGAATTACTTAAAAATTCTCTCGTAGTGTCATCTTAAGGCTTTATTTTTTCTTTTTTTTTTTTTTTTTTAACTGTAGACTCAACTTATAACGATATAACCTGTAATGAGGTCTAAATGTAGCTTCAAAACTTCAAAATTTCAAAGGGCTTCAAAATGAAATATGTTTTGCATTTCCTGATTACTACAGTTACTATCCTTACCAGAGAGAGAGAGGCTACATCTCCTACCAGTAGGAAAACTGAATGAAAAATCAAGGTCCTTGCCAGTTCTAACATACCAAAAATTGATTTCACAGCTAACCCAGTGAAAGGAGAAGATAGGTTGACATTTGAAGTTTTGACCAAGTTCCACAGTTACTGTATTTTACAGTTTCTAAAAGACCAGAACCTCTATTATTTTGAAAAATAGCACTTGGTTTGGGGGGGGGAAACAGAAAAGAGAGGGGGGGAGTCAGGCTCATTTTTCCTTCTCCAAATGTGATTTTTTGGTAGGAGAAACTCAAAATGGCAAGACAAAACTGTCACACATAAATATACCTGCATCTGTGCAGTGATATTCAGTACCAATTTGCAATAGCAGGACAAACTTGACATGGAATTTCATCTTAAGCTTCAGTGGTCCTAAGGTGCTATTTCAATATGAAGTTAATGGGAAAAGTGAGATAGGTTTGACTGAGAAAGAAAGAGCTGCATATTACATGTACAGAAAGGGTTATAAGGTCTAAATATTCCTGATCTTTGGGAAAGTCTAGTTATGCAACTGACCTTTCAGGGCTGAGGCTAAATTTAACCAAGTTGTCACATTTACATGCAGAGTCTAGTAATGTGTGGGGATGTTCAACAGTTTACTCTTTAAAAGGTATATATTTCATTTTTAATAAATAGTCACAGAAGCACAGAGCATATCCGTTTTGCTTTGTTTTAGTAATGCTAATAGAGAATAAAACTACTGCCAACATTGCATAAAAGGTGACTGGAAGGATTCGGATATTAAAATCAGTTTTTCTAACGGACAAAGGGAAGGAGAGGCTGATTTAATGGCACTTTCAAAATTAAAATTTCATGTTGTTAAAAAGAGCAGACACATTACAGTCCCTGAAGAGGCGCATAGGGAATTTCTTTTTCCAGAATATTTCCATATTCCATGCAGAAAATCAATCATTTCACAGATAATTAGACTTTCATGCCATATCTTTTGAGGGTGATTATTGGACTTGGCTTTTACACTGTAGAAATCACTGCATTGTGATTGAATAGGAAGCCCAGAAAAGAACATAAGCACAGAGTGTGCAGCTATGCTGGTGTGTATTGTTCTACACACCAACACACCACAAATTATTTTCTGTCTGATTACAAAGTTTTCTGACATATCGGAATTCTAAATAGCAATAATTGTATCTTAAAATAAGTAAATAAATAAATAAAATCCCTAAAAGCAGTGTGAAAACAGCCGTATTGGATTCGGCTGCATGAAGAGGAAAATATCCACATGCATATCTGAAGTGCCCTAAAGCACGTATGGGGAATGTGCATTTATTTCCTTAGTCTTCCTAGCTCATAGCAGAAGTGTGCCTGCAGCACCCAGTGCGAGACCATTCTTGCTTCTGAGGGAGCTCTAGACAAGCCGGCTTCCCTTCCAACCAGTGCCCAAACTGAGTAATAGCTCACTTGGGTGTAATCAGCAATATGTGTCGCTGCTGCCCTGGGTGAGCATTGCACAAGCTGTAATCAAGAGTCTTAGACTGTTCAGGATACAGCTAGAAAGAGCGTCGAATGGGAAGATTTATGCAATACCTGTGGCAGAATGTGGCTCTACAGGATTTGGGAGCAGGAGGCATAAGGCATCAGTAGGTACCGGCTCTTTTAGGTGCTGTCATTGCACCGTGCAGACACACACTTGGTTTTAATGCTTACGATTCAGCAGTGCACATGGAGGTTGTTAATTTTTCATATCAAACCTTTACAGCCATTTTGCATATTATACTACCTCACTGAAAATGTGTACAAAGTAAGGTTTTAAAAAGATATCTGAAGCAGGCAGGGTTGTTTTATATGATTAAATTAATGATTCTCATTCTCTTATTGGTATCACACATGCAGTCTAGAATCTTGATAAGGATGACAATGTTGACAGATTAAACAAGTAACCAATGTGCAGGAGCAAAGTAGTATTTTCAAGGGACAGAACCTTTAGTTAGGTGACTAATAAGCGGAGTTAAAATAGATCTTAATAACAATTTGTAAAACACTATTGACATTTCATCTCCCAAGCAATCAAACTATTCTGTTTAACTTGGGTACAAAAATAAGTATTTATATCCTGCAGTGAGTGAAAGAACTTTCTTTGGTTTTCTTGATGTGTATATACCCAATTGTATTTTTATAATTACCCTGGTTAAAAATATGGTTATTGAAACACATTTTTTTTTAAGAGTAGATGTCCTTAATAAGATGGAAGAGAGTCATAACTTTGGATAAAATAGATTATCAAAGGAATTGTAAACACAGATTCTATTACCAAGGAATTTCCTGTCAAACTTGCAAATGCAAGGTTTGAAAAAGTGGATGACCATCCAATACATGGGCTTTATCCTCACGCTGCCATCACTGTTTTTTTTTTCTTTTTTTTAGTATCAGCTGAGTAGTTCATATTTTATGTGTGAAGTGTTCCATTGATTACAAGGATCTCAATAGAACCGCTTCATCCATAAAAGTAAAGCATGGGCAACTGGAGCAAAAGTATGCCATGCTAGCACAGCTCAAGTACACAGGATAAAGATGAGCACAGGATGCCCATCTTCAAGAACAGCTTCCTTGCATGACCCTTTCTTTTCACAGTGCTAAATGCCAGTGCAATTCTGGTTTTAGTCCTTGCTGAGACTGGATGAGTTGCTTTTATATATCCACTAGTCACTAGATAACATAATGGAATTTGAAGTGCTGCATCACTTCCTTTTGCTTCCCTGTTGTCTCTTAGATATCAGTGAGGTTTTTGTTTGTTTGTTTGTTTATTTGTTTCTCTGCATATCTGAAGTGCAATCAGGTTTGGCCCGTAACTTGCAGGAACTAAAGTACAAAGGTACTTGCAAGGAGAAACACTTAGAAACAGCAGAACAAGATTTGTTTGTAGATGTAGCTGTTTATTTAGAGTGGAAACTGAAAATAATAGAAATGTGGTAGCATCTTCACCCTTACTGTTCAAGTAAGCTTAAAATAACCCAAGAAACTTGAGTTTGGCTGATTGATGAGAGGATTATAATTATAAAATGTAATCCATAATTTCAGAGAAATGTTTAGAAAGTTTAGTGAACAAAATGAAGCTATGATCGAGGATTATGCTATTAATTGTATTAATGACATTAAATCAGTTCCCAGAAGCTTCATAAATTGGCTGTTTATCAGCTGGGGCACATATGTGTGCTTGCTAACACTACAAATCTTTTAAACCTAATTCCAAAATAGCTTTAGTCAACTGATTTGTTGGTTGGCTTTGTGACTAAACAGTTCACTTGAGTGGCTACCACAGATTAAAATTCTTCTAAATCCATTTCACAATTCTTTCCTAAACAGCCAAATTTCTCTTCAAATCATGAACTTAGTGAACATTTTTAAATAAATAGTGTTTTTCTTTCAGTCAGTGTAGATGTATAAGAACTTGTGTAATGGATCGTATAAATAATCTCTTCCAACATTTGTCTGGCTTTAATCTGTGACCTATAATGAAAGACAGGCAAAATAGATTGCTAATGTCCTTGGACAGTGCTACAGGCCTGTACTATGGGAGGTATTTATGTCTGACCCTCCTACTCTCAATATCCTCAGATTCATAATGATTTTTAGCTTTTGCAAACCCTTCTTGTATCTAATTCAAAAGTGAACCTCATTCTTAGACCTGGTAGTGAAAAAGCTGAATGTTTCCCATGGAATGCCAAATACTTCAAACTTCTGACAAATTCAAAAGATACTTGAATAAAGGTTTATATGTAAGAGAGATTAGAACCAGAAGAGCTTCAGCTGTTCAATTTCTTTGCTACTCATCCCTCATTTTGCGTTTTCAAATTATCATTCACTGACCTGTTTTTTTTTTATGTTAGACTATCGCTTTTGTTTTTCTGTATGCTTATTTTTCCAGGTTTTGTGATTTTATGTTTCATATAAACTGCACATGCCCACATGCATGCTGAGCTGGTCTGAATGACAGAAAGTAAGGTTAAATAGCAGTTTATGTAGGATTACATTCTTGCCTCTAGCCCACCAAGAACGCTCAGATATGCAACCTGTGTTCTCAGCTGTCTTGCACAGAGATAATGTATATCCAAGGAGGAGGAGATTACATTATCAGAAGGTATCACACAGGTGCCGTAAACACTGGATCAGAAGTAGCTACAGTATAAAGTGTGCTGTTCTAATATACGTTGCATTGTATTGAAAACTTAATGTTCCTTCTGTTGTGATCAATCTTTTTGTTTTAACGAACTATTTGTTTGGAAAGTGATTACACTCCTTTTTCCATGCTTTCACCTTGAAAGATAATTTAGATCATTGCAATGCGTACAAGAGAGTTAAAAACTGCAGAAGAATTTATGCAGAAACAATACTAAAACTTAAACTTCTGTAGAATTGTTTTTATTGTGCAAACATAATGATATAGAATATAATGGGATATGGAAGCATTTTTTTATGGCATGCCATGATTTGGCATCAGTTTTTTGTTGTTCTTTTAAGTCACTTTAATTAATTGTCATTATGCATATATTTTCTCTTGAATCAGAAAAATTCATCACCATAAATGCACTATGAGAAGGATTCATGTTCTTATTTTTCTTTTGATGAAGATAGGTAAGAAATCCTGAAAAATAGCTTAATAGACTACAGTTATTTGAGATTCAGCCTTAGTATTATTTATCCACTATTTCCCTACTCTTAAAAAAAAAGTAGATGTGATGTAAAGGCCTTTGGGTTACTTCTCATAGGACAGCCCCATCTTCAGTGCAAACAAGTGCACTGGTGTCTTGCAGAAGAAGCAGCAAAGCTCTGCTTTGTTAAGCACAACATGCAGTATTGCTGAATGTCACTGTAACCATTCAGACGTACTTGCTGTCCATTTTGCTAACAGCCCGTCTGCTCTTGCAGACTTTTGTGTTAAAATCCTTTTAAACTCCCTTTTTAACTTCCTGGTTTTGGCCCCTGAGTTGCCAACAGGTCTCTAATTCCTGAGGGGGAGGGAGCTGTCCATGTTCTTACAAGTAGTAGTAGGTGAAACCTTTGAGGAACTTCCAAGGGCAGTAGCAGAAAAGTATCTGAAAATGTAAGGCCTTCCTATAATTATCTGATATCTGATTACCTAACCAGTTGTTTTCTTATCCTTTCTTTGAACACATCTCCTATGAAATTGAACCTTGGCAAAAAGAATTTGGTTAATCTAAAATCTCCTATCATTACCCTTTCTGAAATTCAAGCCTCACTGACTGTTAGTATCAGTATGAACAATTTACCAGTTTACAGCATTTCACAATTCCTGTTGTGTCTCCATGAGTTTTTGCTAGCATGTCTAAGATATATTTGATTTCCATCTGATCTTTGTGTGTCAGACTTCCTTAAAACTTAACCTGTTTTTCAAGTCCTTCCCAATGTCATTGCACCTTGGCTTGGACTGGAAAGGGATTTTGACATGGACACTTGTTTTGTCACTCGCACAGAAACCCAATAAACTTTGTGTGTAATAAATATGTTTCATGAGGAATGCAGTTCCCAGCCTTTGGAATATGCAGCAGCTGATGGACACTGGGCTGTGTCACCTCTGAAGGACAGCTCTGCTGCTGCAGCTCAGCTGTGGGGGCAATAAACCACCATGTCCTTCCCTTGGTGTGGAGGGTAAATGCGATCATACCAGCTGTGTGCGAGGGCAAGCAGAGTATTGAAACTCAGAGAATCTGAGTTTCTTTTTGCCAACTCACATTCCCTGCTCTTATTCACGTACGTCAAAACCCAAAGAAATTGTACATGCCTTTCTACAAACAGCATTGCTTTCAATTTTTAATAGAAAAAGTAATGACTTTTGAAATTAAGCATGGCAAATACTGATACACGTAATACAAGTGGGAAACTAAATGACTCCAGCCAGCCATATAATGCCACAAGCCTTGGCGTTCTGCCTTTAAATTATTGCAGTGTGTTCTGATTATTTAGTGTCTCCAGACACTCTTAATAGATATTTTATCCCAAAGTAAGTGTTTCTTTTTATTACACTACAGAAAACATGATTACTTCAGCTATTTTGCTATGCAGAAAACATGCATTTTCCTTTTGGAAAATTTCTTTTCTTTTTATCCAGCCAGAGTGCTTGTTGTTCTGCCACACAGAGATCAGACTGCCTCAAATTCTCTTATACCCTTTGCTATTCGTTGGAACGTTTAATGCTTGGAAAGGGCTAATGCCAAAAGAGAATTAGGAATGGTATCAAGTAGTAAGTGAAGTGTGGCATGCGAGGGTAGCAGGATGGCAGAAAAAGCCTTAGTGATGTTGAATTACAGAAGCATCATCTCAAAGAGTAGGGGGGGTTATTTTCTTCTTCATCCTGACCCTACTCATGTTTTTCACTTGTTGCAAATACCTTGACAAGGAAACCTTGGTCTTCATGTGATGTAAATTCTCAAACTAACTTCATCGATGAATATCTGAACTGTCAAGTGGAGCCTTTCTCATTCGTATATCCATTATATTAATATAACCAACAGGAATATTTTAAAATGGAAGCTACTAGAAAGATTTGAGATTGCTGGGGGGAGTTTCTTCAACAACAGAATGTTATGGAGACTTAGATGTCCCACTTCTAAAAATCCAAATTCAAAATATGAGGAGAAGATATGAGCATGGAAAGTAATGTATAAGAATGATGCAATGAAAGATGAGAAATCAAGCAAAAGAAAAAAAAAGTATGATAAAGCAGCAATTAGTACTGAACATGGAGGTTAGAGCAGAATTGTCCAAAAGGACAAGGCAACATGCTTGAAAAATTAAAGCTTGTTTCAGGCATTCTAAGCATCCATTACATGTAATTCCAGATCATTTGCCATAGTATTTTTCTTATAGGTTCTATTCAAGATGTCTAGTTTTCTCAGTACTGTTTTCTTCCTATTTCTTAGTCTGGTTTTACCTATGTAAATATATGAAATTTTATCCAACAATATAACCCCTCTGCTTTTTTTTCAGTAATATTGTTAAAGATTTTCATTCTCCCACCATACAGTTCCAATCTTCTTCAGAAGTTCAAACTATTATATTTTGGACTAAGATAAAAATTCCATCAAAGATAAGGATATTTTTTTCATATATTTCAAAGCTTATCATTACAAAGCGCTGACAATTACCTTAGCAATAAGGAGTTGGTTTTTATATCAGTGGATGTTTCAGTGCTTTGCATGCAGGTGTTGACCTGGGTGCATTGCTAGCAGAGGGGTGTTATTAGTTGAATTCTGGGAACCACTGCATTACCAAAGCCATCCTTGGAGTCACAGCTCCTCCTTGCAGTATCTCTACACTGATGCTAATTTAGTGTGCACTAACTCAAGCATTTTAAGGTAGGAAATGTAGGAGGTAGGAAAACCACCTCCCTTTGGTTGTTATTTGGAGAGGGAAAGAAGAGGTGAGCAGCACTGTGGTCTTCACATGCTTGGGAGAAGACAGTCCAGAGGACCAGAACAGAGATGTAATGTGGTTCTCCCTCTCAGTGAAGGATTCTCAATGAAGGATCCTCTCAAATGGAAGGATTAAATCCTTCATTTCATGTCTTTTCTCTTTTCCATGGACTATTTAGCCGAGCAATACTATTTGTAGAAAATATGTTGAGATACCATTTTAAAAAATGAGATGTGGTTGCTAATTCACTCCAAGGTCCCTGCTGGATGTGCCTGTGCACAAAAAGACTCTCTTGCATCTCATGTGTGGCTTTGTTGCCTGAGGGTGATCTGTAAGTAGCAGGATTGAATGTTCTTTTCTCTGAAGCTTCCTATTTACTCCTGATGAGAGGCTGTTTGGTTAGTTTGATGCTTCTGTTATGGGTCAGTGACTATGAGTACTGGATATTAGTAAGCTGTTTGTAGCTGAGATAAAATTAATACTGAGAAAGCACTCTCTGGTCTTTTAATTAATCCCGTAGGAAAGCAAAACCTCATTTAGGTTAGAAGTTTAGCTGTTGGCAGCATCAGAAAAAGCTGGTTTCACTTCACTGAACTGAATTAAAACTCTGCATTAATGGAATTAAAGCATGCTGCCCAGTTCTCTGCTTTTTATACCTTTACATCCATCAAAGCAAAGGGTTAGAGTCTGTATAAACAGCCACTCTGCTCCCTCCAGTCTTTGACATAAAAAACAGCATGCAGAGAATACATCATGAAAACAAATATTAGCATTTCCATCACTGCTGCCTAAGAACTCTTCCAGTATTTTTTTTTAATATTATGAATAAGAAAGTATAACCCTTAGCTCTGGTATTATATTGTTCTTTTGACATGGAATGTATTGATAGATAGACAGAAGTAGTTTATATAGTTTTCTTTTGGGTGATAGCTTCAGAATTAGGAACCCAGGAGCACTGTTGGAGCCCAGTGTTCACTGGTGTCTATGTCCAGTCTGGAGCAAGAGCCAGAGCACTAAGTCTTTAGGAGAAGACTCTTCTCAAGAAAACTCGTCGTCAATAGCTGAAATAACTACTTTAGGAAGCAAAGTCATTTGGAAAGAAGTAAAAGAGGCAAGTCTTTTGCAAGAAAACAAGGAAACTCATTTCAAGCATTCAGTTTTGTCTCATCAAGGCAAAGATATACTGGAAGGAAAGAATTCCTAAATCAGGGTTCTGGTAAATGCAGAATAACGTCTTGTTGGTAGGAGGTGGACTTGGAAGAGGAAACTGATGACTTTTCTAGTATCCTGGGTGTAATTTTAGGACTTGTGGGAAGATCTTGCTTCCACCTTCATTGGATGAACTCCGATCAGTGTCGTGCAGCAGCCTGATCCCATAATGCTGGTTCCTCCTTCTTTTCAGTTGCCAGATTGCATTACATAAATTTAAAACACAGTAAACACTCCCTAATGTGATTTTTTTCACCACAGGTGGTGGTGTCATTGGTATATCCTGTAGTGATGAATGGAAGAAGGTGCCACAGACGTGGTGAGGGGAAGGCATTAGTGCCTAAAAGAGGGAAGAGTTAATGATGTCACCTCCAGTTCCAGCATCACTCATGCAGCCAAAATGCATTTAAAGCAACCACAGTCTCAAATAGAATTAAAACCAAGGAGACAGGCTGCAGTGCCAATTGCTAGTATAATATTATTGACATTTTTATTTTCATAATAATAGTTTAAAAAATACGTTGGCACCAGGCTGCTCTACCTATTCTTAGTTTTATACGAAGACATGAAGCAGCAGGTCTTGCTTCAGAAAGAGGTTTAAAGCAAAGAAGAACAATGAAAACACAATAAAAAAAGAGACAAGGTATTTTCTTTATTATTTTGCCCATTATCTTTGTATTTAGAATCACATCGTTCCCTCACTCATATAAACTGTCTTACACAAACTTACACAAATAGTTTATTCTCATTGTTTCACTGAACTAAGATTAAATGAAATTAAATATAAACTGTAATAGCTTGCAGGAATAAGAGTTTGTGAGATTGATTTCTTCTGGGAAAATTCAAATTGAGTGGCTGGAGTACTTACAAGTAGCCTATTGATTATATATGAATATATGATTAAAGCTTTTAAGAAGTTAATTCTGTAGCATTTGAGAGAAAAGGTAAGCATTTTTTTAAAAGCCTAAATGGCAAACTTTGAATACTTAGATCTGTGGGTTGAAAAACAATCTTCCTATCTGCATGTCTTAGGGCGATTGTGTGTCAATGTGTAAGCACTTATGGCAAACGTTGGTGGCAGTCACTCATTAGATATTTATTTTATATTGCACGGTGTGTGGTACATGAGCTTTGGCACATACACAAGCATGTCAAGCATTTCTGCTGGTTCCACCACTTTTTCAGAAGTCAAAGAAGTCATTGGGAGCTTTATCTTTTAAAATCAGACAGTCAGACAGTTAAGAACAACAACAAAATGTTGTTGCTCTCTCTGATTGAACAGCCACTTCTGTCAAACAGTTTATTAAATCGCTCAATTGTGTTTTGATTTTCAGCTGGCAACGTTCATGGTAATGTTTTGGAAGGCGTAAACGTGTACTGAGCATCACATTTGATTAAAAAAAAACCTCAAAGAAGAGATTTAGTAACACCAATTAAGAATTATTTTTGCAAAAAAAGAAACCAAGGCTTCACTCAAAGTGTACACCACGAATACCTAGTATTTGAAAACAGTGTCTAAGGAGAGGAATATTGCCCATACTTGAGCTCTACACTCAGAAAGAGTAAGATATAAGGTTCCTTGTGTCATTCTACCTAATTAGATGGTAATTCCAGTGAGGGATACTGAAGACATCTAGTGCTTGTGTGCTTGATAATTTCTGCAGCATACTGAAATGAAATTACAGCTTTTATTCACACTTGTTATGGGATTTCATTACTTAATAGAGCATCTGATAGAAAGCAGTGCTGACATCTTAGTTGATTTTTTTCTCTCTACTGTTGAAATGCATTGAGGATTTTGGTTTTCTCCTGAATCTGCTCTTCCCTCTAAATGTTCTTGCATTCTGCCAGTTTTGGTAACGCTTTGGTTAATTTGATGTGGCTGCTTCCTACCCCAACCACAGCAACTGCTGTGCCCAGTAGGAGTGATGGTCTGGGGTGAATGTTCAAATATACCTGCAGAGAGTGATTGAGGATTCTGGGTACCCTGCTCCTCCGATGGGACTTTATATATCTGATTTTCTGGTATGAATGAATTTTGGCAAAGCAATCGACTCTCTGGAAATGTTTTAGACTAGGCACCCAAAGTCAAGGAACCTGCTGTTCTTAATCATATCTGAAAATGTTTGCTCTCGTTCCAGTTTTACATTCCAGCAATAATATTCCTTAGCAAGTTTCTAGTTAGTATTTTTGACAACCTTTGAAAATAGTAATAGTATGTCTTAAAGAATAATAGTTTATTTTTATAAAAATGTTGCCCAATGAAAACTGGAAAACAAGAGTGAACTTATGAGTGCAAACAGTACATGCTTTAGGTCTGGGTCAGTATATGGGTGGAGAGGCAGTTTGCTCCATTTTGAAGAATGTGCAGTGTCAAACATCAGTTCTTTTATAAACCCATTATGAATCATAAATTGACAAAGCTCTCAATTTTTATTCATCCATTGTATAAAACAATTTTAAAAAATGTCATCTGTCTGAGAGGTTGTAATCTTTAAGTTTCACACTAAGTAACCTGGGTTAAGTATCAGTTCTCAAAGTCAGTTGAATTCATGAGCAAAAGGTACCATTGCTGTTAAGGTGACTAAGAGTCTAATGCAGGCATGAGATTGGCCCGTTGTTCATTTTGACAGTTCCAATGGCGTTACTGTCAGTTTATATTTACATACAGGTAGTCAATAATGCTCTATAGGTCATAGTACAATGCTGAATTTAATGTGTACTGCATAATATACTGGGTTTAGGTAAGATAATAACAATTTCTGAGGTTTCTGAGTCATGACAACACAGCATGCAAGAGATGATGTTAAGCCACTAGGCCTCAGGTTTTAAAATCAAAACGATTTTTCTGCTTTTAATGTAGTTCTCACAAAGGCTATTTTTTCCTTAGCAAATTTCATGCTCTTTCCAAATGTTGTGCCTTAGGTTGGTAAAATGTTATGTGGAACAACTTAAGCTATCTAAAATCTCATAGAAATAATAGGCATAGTGAATGTTGATTGAAATTTATACAATTCAAGTTATCCTGTCGTGCAGTTATAAGAAATATTAAGCATTCTGTCTGGCAAACACTAGATTCAAAAAAACCATGTTTTCCTGTTAGATTTTTCACACTCCAATCAGTTTTGTATTTTATGATTAGTGCATTTTTGAGAATAACAATGAAATTCTGAATTATCTAACTACTTAGCAAATTACTCTCCTTCTTGTCTGTTTTTAATGAGCAATGAGACCTGTTATTAAACAACAGATCATTGGGTTGAGCCTTTTTTTGAATAGACCAGCATTACCGAAGTCAAAATGCGGTAGGGAGGGGCACATAAAATAGTGGGGCTGTTATTTCTGTTTTGCTGTTAGCTACATTGATAGAAATAAGAGCTAGAGAAACCTCTATTCCTTTAACAAATACTTCTCTCTGTTCTTCCTTGGCCGCACAGTCATTCCCAGCACAGCACGGTGACGCGTCCCCCCACGGTGAGCTTACAGCGGACCATTTCTGTGGAAGGGTAAGATGATTCTCTGTCGGAGCTGCCTGTAGAGTTCTCAGAAAGCACTAAGCCACAAACTGAATTATTCACGTAGACATACAAGCTAACGACGTGCATTATCGCATGCCACGGTGGTCGAATGTGTCAGATGTACAAGTAAGCATCAGCGTGTTCGAATCACTGTTAGTTCTCTTGAGATATTTGTAGTGAAAGGTTTGGCCTTCACAGAGGCCAGAACATGTGTCATGGGGACATGCTGCCTATTGCTACTTCAATTCACCTCACTTGCCTAGAGTTAATATTTACATATGTTAGCTCTGAAGTGATTCCCACTAATCATGGAAATCCCTCAGGGCTTTCTCCCTTGTCTTAATATTTGCATGAGCTCCTTTTGACAAAGCTAATAGTGTCTAAAAACTAATGCAGAAGCACTGATAAAGAATAATAATCCCATACTAGTCTGTGTGTGTGTGTATATATTTATATATATAAATAATGCCTGTGTATGGATTAATTGCGTAAGCATAGATTGGAGTACTTAGCACATTAACAAAACTACTTTGGTAAAATATGAGTTATTCACAACTGTAGCTAACAGCCTTGCATCTTTATGACATCAGAAAAACTCATATTAACATTGAATCAAATTATCCACTCCCTTTTTTTTTTTTTTTTTTTTAGGTACAAATGACCCAATAAGCAGCAATCCCTGGCCTTTTTTATTGTGCTTTCAAAACTGAGCTGTGTTAGACTGTTCAAGGCACTCAAACAACCTGCCCCAGTTCTTTAACGTCTCTGCCTTTCATATCAAATGCACACAAATCAATTCATGTTTTGGATTTGTTAATAAAATAGGGTTAATAATTTTCTGTTGAAAAAGATTCGCCAGAGCTTTGCCTGGGGGCAGAGGGCATGATTTGGTGAGGCATCCTAAATCAGTGAATGTGAGCCTCCAAAAAAAATGTGGATATTTTTGATTATTTTGTAGGCTTGGGTAATACCTTGTCATCAGCTACCCTCAGATCCTATTTTAAAGCCTTTATTTGCTGTGAGAAAAGTAGGAATCTAAATTTTCCACACAGGAAAGATGTCATCTTGCCTGTCTTCTGTTTTATGTGCTTTTTGTATTATGTTTTTATGTTACATCTTTATGGTAGTGAAGTCAGAAAGTAAAATGATAGATATGTGTAAAAAAAAAAAACAATTCCAAGTGAAATCCAAGACACTTTCCTCACAAGTGTGAAAACAAAATAATTTTTAGCAATTGAAAACCAGATATGGAATTATTTTAAGGTTTATTTTAAACACGTGGGAACTACTGTATTAATTTTTCACTAAAAACAAGATAGAATAGTGGAAGTTATGACATGAGAAGCCTGGCCAGCTATAGGACTCCTCTCTGGAAGGTAACTCTATAAATGAAGCCTGAGGCTCTGCACAGCCCCCCTGTTCCACTACATCTGCACAGAGGTCTCTCCTCCACCCTCCTTGCCCAAAGCAGAGATCACTTCAAAATTAGGTCTCGTTGCTCAGGGCCTTGTCCAGTGGAGCTCCAACCATCACCCAAAGGCAGAGGTTGCACAAGCCCTGGGCAACCTGTCCCAGTGTTCAACCAACCTCAGTTTGAACTTCTGTCTCTCCTGTCGCAGAGGGACATCAGAGAGACAGGCACCTATTTTCCTCCCATTGCCCTTTCCTCAGATCAACTGGCAAATAAATTGGTGTTAGAAATAAGAAAAAGGGGTTCAATGGCAAGTCTGTCAATTAAAATAGTGATTGCTCCCTTCCCTCACCCCCTAAAAAAATTGCTAAATGGAGATTTAAGGAAAGGCATTTTATGATGATGTCTTTGAGTTGGTCTGCTGGACTCCAGAATTCATCAGGAACCCTGTGGGTTACAGTTCCTATCAGAATTTGGAAATTTTCAGTCTTCCTACGTGAATTTTTTGATAAATTGTGGTCTGTGCTGGCCATGCAGACAGCTTGCATATATTATGTATGATTCATTAGAGCAATTGATATTGCAGATCTCCTGCTGTTGGAAAGATAGAAAAATATGTGGCTTGTAATTATTACTAATCAACTTAAACTGAGTCATATTTCATTTTACATAGGAAAGTGGATCTGTTAGTGTGTTACACTGCTGAGCAAATAGAAGTAATCAGCTCATCCCTAAATATTTCATTATAGCAATGCTTGATTCACGCTAGTGTTTTGGTCAAGTCTGTACTGCTAAATATGTTTATAGTTAATAAAATTTGTTATTGCCCTCCTTTCAGAGCTGGGCTTCCATTCAGCCCTCTATTTAAGTGATTCCTAATACTGCTTTTGAGGTGCAGTTTGTGGCTGCTTTGCTTAAGAGGCTTTCTGGCACATGCTTAGATATCTGGCCTGCTTGTTGGCTATATGTGGCTGTGTAGCTCTAAGTAACTGTTCTGAAGTAGAATAAATGAAATATGTAGACGTAGAACTGGAACTGAGTGGGATAAAGAAATATACCTAGAAGTGGATTCACTGGCACTTACTCATTTCCACTGTGTTAAATATGTGAAAACTGAGCTGTATAAAACGGATTTTTAAACCTAGGTAGTGACGTCACGCCTAAAACCAGTTCTTATTTTTAACGCATGCTTTACACATAGCAAAAATTAGGTAGCAAAGTAAAATAAAGCTCAAGACGTCTTGAAAGCTTAAGCTTGCTATATATTCAAGCCATATATCCTTCACAGTTCAATAACAGCACATGAGGTTAACAGATTTATCATATGTATAAAAGCACGAACCTCACAGGTGTTTGCTGTCAGTGTTCATTGGAGTATTTTCTAAGGTTAGCCCAGTTTCATTGGTGATATTCCTAATGTTTTATTTGCATGGTTTAAAAATAAGAAAACTGTACTGTTTGCTGTGTTCATCTCATTTTTTTGGAATGATTTTAATGAACAATTTTAAATGTAAAAATATAAAACAGGGAAAATACTGGATGAAAACAAAAACTGTCTGACAAAGCTATAGTTTTAGTAGTCTTGTAATAGTTATTCTTTCTGCAGTAGACATTTGGACTAAACTGTATCTTACACACTACCATTTAGACCAGTCTTCTCTTCACTGAACTACTTAGAAACTGGGGTTTCAACTTCTCTCAGGAGTGTTTGGATGAAAATTTTAAAATAATTTCTCAATATGACTAAATATCTCTCATATATATATATAAATATTTCTATATAAATAAACAGCATTTGAACCATGACCAAGGGTAAGAATTTTTATTCTGAACAGGAAAGTCATTCCAGGCCGCTTTGCGTTTCCAAAGTATCCTGTGTGTAAAGTAATCCTGGGTGCTTGCTGCTGAAGGGCTGTGTATTGATATTTCAAAACATTGCTTAGAGGTGCTGCTAATTTTAGATATTCTCTTAGCTTTTGAATTGTTCCTGTCTCCTCACAGCGTGATTCAACTTGCCCATCACCATTTCCATTTCGTCAAGCTTTGCTTACAAACTCAATGCTAGAGCATTCATGGTAAATAGAGCCAACAACTCCTGAAAAGCATTATAGAAAAGTGGGTTTGATGTGTAACTGATAGGTTTTTTTGAAAGTGGAGTGTAAAGCAGCCTTTCCAGTGTAGAGTTGCTGGGTTGGTACAGCAGGTGGAACAGAGATGCAGATTTCAAAACTTACTGTGCATTATTAGCATGGAAATAAGGCACCTTCTAGACTGTGGAGAGGCACATGCTTGCGTGAGACAAACTGTCAGTGAACGACTCTACTGGAATAATCATCTCTCTTCAAAGTTACAGAGACTGTGAGCTGTCCAGCATTGTCCCTGTAGAGCTCACTCACATTTCTCCAATTTGGGAGACGCGCTCCCATGGCGTTTAAGATGAATGTCAGGCATCAGGGTAAAAACATAGGCCAGCTTCACTTTTCAAATACGAAATTAATCCTATGTGCCAGCTCCATCGTGCTGGCTCCAAGCAGGAAATATTGCCTGATGTGCAGCCTTTAATTTCTCTACAAAGGACAAAATGAAAGACTGTCCAAGTCCAGAGGGGTTCCCACAAAACAAACAAAGTTGAACATGTTTAAGCCAGTGCACTCATGCATATATCACTCAGGTTGAAGCCTGGCTCCCAGTAGGTTCCCTTGTATCAAATGTACTTCAAAGTTTGTGACAAGTTAGACAGGATGTTTGGAGAATAACTGCATAAAAGATGCAGTCAGCCTTAAAGTTAGGATAAAGTATTGCTTCTACATCTAACACCGACAATCAATCAGCAAGAAATGCCAAGGAAGCGGGAATCAAATGGCCAAGAAAAATACTCCTATCAAGCAGAAAGGATAACTATGCCAGGCAAAATTATATTATGCTGTGTGATATAATAAATGAATATCTTATAAAGATCTGACTGCTTTAGCTGCTGGTACATCAAAAGGAGAATATTTAGTAAAATGTAATAGTAGTTCCTATTGCTTCTCTGGACAGCGATGCTCAGTGTGACAGCAATAGATAGGAGGAACATTTATTTTGTTGTTTTCAATCATAGCTAAAAACCACAATAGTTAAAGGCACAGGTAAAGGATCAGACCCTGCAGCGTCACATGCAACAGGAGTGTATAAAATGTTAAACCTGTCCTGTTAAAGTGCAGGGATCTGGAGGAACAGCAAGTTTGCAAGTGATGTCTTTAAAATACAGGCATGTGCATACTCAATGCCAAGCCTTCAGCCATTTCATATTTCAAATTTTGCCTTGTGTGATTAACCATATTTTAAAACATCTTATGCGAGGGCACATTCTCTGTTCATCCTCGCTTCCACCATTCTGTGCAATTCAGCAGAATCTTCTTCAGAGAAGAATGCTGTCTCTATCTGAATTACCTTTGTCAAGTCCACGCAGTCTTGCTGCCTTCAGCTATCCAAAATAAACATGCAAAGTGATTTATTAAAATATACTGAAGCACTAGAGGAGAATTGAAAGTCCTGTATTGCAAATGGCCACATTAGCCCCTTGAGTGAGAAGGCTCAGTTCAACACTCACCTTCCAGTACTGGATAAAGGTCTTTGGAGCCAAGAGATTTAGCTTTAGCTTTTTTCTCTTATTCTGCTATTAATGCGTGGCCGTAACTGATGAAATTAATTTCAGTCTATTTCAGTTTTTTTCTCCTGCTACTGCTGCCTGTAGTTGGAGGTTTTGTGTTGCAGTACAGGGGGTGAGTGGCCTTACTAGGGGACACTGAGTGCTGCTGGGACAAAAGCAGCATGAGAAGTAACTATCCTGATGGGCGTTATATGAGGTCCGTTAATTACTGCAATACTAGACCATCATGTGCATGTAATAGATGTAGCATTTCAATATCCTAATGAAGCAAAAAGCCTTTTTTTTGGGAGGTGCAGGGATGAAAAAAACTGCAGATGAAGCAAGATCAAAGCCACATTTCTAAGTCTTCACTAATTTGAGGTTCCTCAGTAAGTGTCCTAACCTGAACAAATATCTAGGGTCTACCATGGTGTTAAAAGTACCTAGTGGTCTTAATATTCCTCTGGAGATGCCAAAAAAGCACAAAATAGTTTCAGCATCCTAATTTTATATATAATACAATAGAGATATGTAAGAGTGAGATGAATAATATAGCTAACTATATTCTTTTACATAGCCAGTGATGTGAAAAAAGCACATTAGAAATGTATTTTCTTTCAGCTAGCTATTATAAGAATTGTTTCCATAACTTGTTTCCATAAATTGTTTCCATGCCCCATCATTTATCAAACCATTTTTTATTCTCTTAAATTAAATCCTCAATTACAATTGATTCACAAGCTATAGAAAATGGCAGGGATATTCATGTTTTTATTACGTCCTTTCCTTACTGTAAAAACAGTCAAAACAAATACTCAATACAAGTGTATTAGATAAAAGAATAAAACAAACATAAGCAAAAAAAGTTTAATCACATTTTTTTATGAAAAAAAAAGTTTCATAAGTGTTAAAGTATTTCCCATCTGAGTTTGTTACTACTAATTGCTTTCAAATATTAATTAGCTAATACTTCACTCTTACATCAGGCCTGCAATTTATAATATGCTTTACAGGAAAGAGATTGGACGCGTTGCCTGCAGCAAGTAATCGAGTCTATCCAACCTGATTCTCCCGTTGATTTCCAGGCTTGGAAAATTGGGTTGGATTGCAGCATTTTGTGTGCAACTTTGCTTCTGTTTGTGATTTCTACAGTGAATCTTCCCTTCCTCTTTCTCTGCATTTTTCACTTTTTATTCCTTTCCTATTTTTCCTACAGACACACTCTTTGCTTTTATCTTGCTCCTTTTTTTCCTTTTTTTTTCCTTTTTTTTTTTTCTTTTATATTCTTTACCTTCGGTTTCCTTCTGCCAGTGCAGGAGTGTTTTCATCTCACTCTCTTTATTAATTTCTGCTTGATTTCTCCTGCTGCTCTTCTCTGCTTGTGGATGCTATGGAGCTGCGGGAGGGCATAAAATATGCACCCAGCAGATTAAGGAGCTGGTGTGCTTTGTTAGCACCTAGAAACTTACCTCCACCTGTGCTTATCGCAGAAGAAATTGTGAATGTGCTCACGGGTTAAAACTGGAGGCAGAGGCTCGGTTTCAGTAAAACCGTTCCACTTTAGTAGCTGTAGAGTGCCACCTATTGTCCCAAAGAAAACATAAACGATGACTATAAATTTATGTACCACATGAATATATATGTCACATGCTCATCTTTTGCCTTATCATAGATTTTTCCTTTGAGTTCAAGTAAAGCATTGCTGCATAACATCTACAATACTCATAAGAGACCACTAAGTCACCTGCTGGTTTGGTCAAGTAGGAAACGTTCTTCCTACTCCAACTTCATAACATGCTGCATAGTTTTATCATCATTATTAGTTTCAGGCTAAGTGCATTAGGCATCCGTGAACTGCTTTTGTTATATATATTGGTGAACGGGCATATACTTTCTATTTTCTGTAGTTTTTGCGATACAATCATCGCCAAAGATTATTTCACTCATCAGGACAATAGCACTTGCGCATTGTTGGATCCCCATTTAGATTCCACTAGACATTCAGAAATGAAACAAAACTGAATGTTTGGCACCACTGGCCAGTCTCTCTGTTCAGCCAAATTTCAGATGTGGCCAAATTGACCTGATTAAGCTTAAGACCGAGAGCCAAAAACGGTTGTGCTCTAATCGCAGCTTCTGCCACGTCCCCGTTATTGTTTGAGTTTCCTCCGAACACAATCATCCAAGAACAAAATGTGAATTTTGCTGTCAAATGGCCAAAATTACAAACCAGTGCTGACAGCGTTTCAGGCAGATATCTGCTGACTTGATCGGACACAGGGATTAATAACTGAGCCAACTTGTTGTTGAGCTCTACGGCTGAGTGTTCAGCGGATACCCAGTTGTATTGACCTAGTTTTGCCCATAACACTGACTGCAAAAATCACTGGCTTTCACCACTAGGATCTAAGCTGTCTGTCATATCTGGAAATACTCAGTCTCAGTTTTAAAGCTCTTCTCATTACCTACCAGCAGAGAATGCAAATATATTTATTTGACTTTACTTCTTTTTCCTCCACAGCCCAGTAAATAATAATGGTAGTAGCTCAGCTTTCACAAAGCATTTTTGATCTGTAGAACTCAAGAAAACCCAAGCATCACTGTCATTGTGAGGAAACTGAGGCTGAAAGAAATGAGTGACCTGCCAAGATCATTTAGCAGCTCTTGGCCTAAGCTGGAGATGGAACCTGCTCCTCCAGTTCACTGACCTAATCCTGTCCCAACCCTTAGGCCACTCCTGCTAATTAAAACTCTATGTAGACTTCTTCCTTCTGGGTTACATTGTACCTAATCTGCACCTGCTGAATTGTATTAGAAGGCAAATCAATTGCAATGATCTAAAAGAGAAAAAAAATCCTTTTCTTGTTGTTTAAGAATACTTCAAGAATATACAAATATATCTCGATAAAAATAAAACATATTTTTCTTAGAGATGTATTTTTTAACATTGTTTTATGGCCGTATAAAGTTAAGAAAGTGTTGTAAGATGGAGTGCCATGTAGAGTAGGACTAACACTTTCAGTAGGGCTGGCAATCTCCTTTTTAAAACACTATCAGACAATATTCTTTAATTTGTTTCTTTCAAAAATAGCAAGCTTAAGTATCAGCAAACAGAGGTGTTATTTAAAGAAAGATCCTGATGGAGCTGAAGATATTGTATGAGTATTAACTCTGGGAAAAGCTAAACAAATTCCTACTGATTTTGAAATTATTCTATAAAGACTAAGTTTCCATTTATACAACCATAAAAGTTTACACACATCAAAAAGAATATAGCTTGGTGCATCACTTTGCTATATAGAGCCATTATTTGTTTAAAACCATTATCTGGTACATAGTAAATACTAATACATTCTTGAATATGTTTCCTGGGAGCCTTTGTGTGTGTGTGTGCTTATGCTTGTCCTTTTGCTTATAATCACTATTCAAAAAAATAATTCAAAGACGATTCTGTGTTCTTGGAGAAATCATGGATGAGTTATGGCTACGTGCCTGTGAATATTTGCAGGACTGGGCCTAAATTTTTCACATATTCATATAACAACCTGTGCACTCTTTTTCTGGAGAGTAAATTTGTTAGAAGGATTTGAAATTAGGTAAGTACCTGTAAATACGGTGCGTGTTTGCATATACCCTTGTCTGTGCTTCTGTACCCAGCAGAGAGGCAGGTCTGAGGCCTTGTGCATACAGCAAAGACTGGAAATCAGGTCCCTGGGACACTGCCTCGGTTACACTACCTTGATTGCTAGGAGAGTCGTCTTCCCTGTCTGCTTTCCCATCAGTAAAATGCACATTATGAACTTTTTACTTCCTTTGGGACATACTTTCAGTCAACAAGTGGAAAGTACTGTGTAACAGTTATCATTTATTGATTTCCATCATTATGAAGAACTTTTAAAAATGGTAAAAAGAAGCAAACGTCCTTAATCTTGGTTCAGCAATAACACTGTTACGTGACTTTACAAGTGCGAGTTCCTGATGATGTCAAACCAGACCTTTGCATGAGTTTCTTCTGTATTGATCATATAAATGTTATTTGCTCCAAACCTTGGATTGAACACGCTTGCTATTTCCATGCCTAGATTTTTTGAACTTCTTTGTTCATTTATTTGTTTAAAAAGCAAGACTAGCTCTCAAAATCAAAAAAGGCATTGGCTCAAGATGGATTGTGTTTGTGTGTACAGTATCACTATAAATAAGATTATAAAATATCTTCAAAGTTCTTTATTTATTTACTTACTTAAAGAAATTCACTGTTTAACTAAGTGAAAACTGCTGCAATTGAAAGGAGTTCACAGAGAAGTTTGGATTCACCCATGAGTTAAGAAAAAGGCTCCTGGTGAATTCCTGCTTTCTCTGGTCTCCAAATGACATATCTATATGCTTTATTAAGTGATTTCCTTAGGTAGCAGCATGCCCGCTGAGTCTTAGATAACATTTACTAGTATGCAGAAGTTGTCTGAAGAGATGCACACTCAGAGTTTTGACTGGATGAACATTATCATTTTGTTTCTATACAGAGAGCCTCGAAAAATCATCCTGCACAAGGGCTCCACAGGACTTGGTTTTAACATTGTGGGCGGCGAAGATGGGGAAGGCATTTTCGTGTCTTTCATCCTAGCAGGCGGGCCTGCCGATCTCAGCGGAGAGCTGCAGAGAGGAGATCAGATTTTATCTGTAAGTATCTATCTGCCTTGGGTTTCACCAGCCCATTACTTTTTTCTTGTTCTCTGTATTGCATGGGACACTTAAAGAAGGTTTCCTGCGGCCTTCTGGGCTTCCAGGCTGTGCTATTTCTTGCTTTAAATGGTAATCCACTGGTTAGTTAAATCCAAGCTGGTGAGAGCTCATCCTTGAATATTTTATTTGTTTGCTCTTGCTTTTCATGTAGTTGCTTTTTCTTGCTTTTTATGCAGTTGCTAATGGTGGTGGCTGTACTGAGCTCAGAAGGAAGCTCTTCTTTGCTTGTTACTACCTATGGCAACAACCCAAAGAAGAGGTCAGCAGCTATGGAGATCTCAGCACCTCCCAATCCTGGCCATTATCCATTTCCATTTTGCCCGAAAAGGCACCACTGAGTCCAAAGATAGTTCTCAGTTTTAGCATTTCTTTGAGGAGTAAAAGTGATAGGAGAAAATCATCCAGACTGTGGGTGCCATCTAGCGGGTACCAAACCTCTTAGCAAGTGTTCCAATACAAGTAAAAGATTCGTTAGATTAGGTTAATTATCTCTACACCTCTAATGACTTTGATGATCACATTGAAATTCATTCCCAGATGTTAGACAATAAAAAGGCAATGTAGCCTGGGGTTATATTTGGCATACTTTGTTTCAGAATTGTCGTTTTAATTTTCTTTTCATGTATATATTGCTAGCATGCAATTCAAGAACAGAGCATTCACGTTTTAGGCTGTGTCAAATATTTGAACATCTGACTGGAACAATCTGAATGTAAAGGAGTTTGGAATGACAATGAAGGTCTTGGAAAAGTAGTTGAGTCCTTTCACATGATGCCACCTTACAGAAAAAGAGGGAAACTGTGCCAGAATGATGTAGCTGTGACTTTCTTGTGGAGAACACCAACAGCCCAAAGCCCAAGGACTGAGGCCCAGGAATTATTTGTCTCAGATGAATGTGCTGCCACGAGGCTGCTAGGCCACCCGTCATCCCCCTGAACAGAGTTATGTCCCTGTGAATCACACAGGGACCTGGAGATGGTTCAGAAGTTCAAAGCTTTGCCATGCAAAGTTGACTGCTGCTGCCCTGTGGCATGTGGAACATCTGGCTAGTTAGCACCAAAGGAATGCAGTAACCTGAAGCAGTGAGGACTCTAGTGACAGGTTTTAGCTACATCTTCTCCTTACAAATATAGTGAGAAAGAGCAAGAGATGTTTTGATGCCCTCAAGACAAGCCTAAGTAGGAAGTTCATAGAAAATTACATAAATCGCCATTGAGATAGACTCCTTCCTGGTTATTAACACAGAGGCAGGCAAATGTTTGTGCCAGGAAGAACACAGACAGGAAATCTGAAAAAGAGAAATGGAAATTTCTTCAAGGCATTTATGTTGTTTGTTTTTTACCTGACTAGATGGCCTCCAGAGAAGGCTGATCAGAAGACAACTAAGACAACATTGTTCTTAGAGATCTGTAGATCGGAAAGAACTTTAAAAATCCATTTTCATTTTTCCTTTATTTCTAAGTGACCATAAATTGCACTGTGGAGAGCTCCTGCACTTGAATTTTGAACTCTGGTTTTTGTCTTTTTCACAGCAGTGTTTTCCATAAGTTCTAATTAAACTTGCCACTGTAGCTGCAGCCTTCGCTTGTCATGCAAAAGAAGCTTATTTGTTCATTGAGCAGAGTGAGATGGAAATTATTACTAAATTAGACTGCATGCATAACCTCAGGGAATCACCAAGTCAAGTAGTGCTGACTTAGTGACAAATAACCATTATTACTCCATTTTCCATATTCAAACAAAACAGATTTCATGCACAGGCTAGTTTTAGAGCTGATTAATCTCAGATAAGTGTCTGGTGAAGAGTCCCAGATACCTTAATTTTATAAGGGCTTCACAGGGTAGATCTGTTTCTTTCCATTTACTCCGTCTTGTCTCATCCATTAGAAACATTTACATCCGTAGTGAAAGAGATTTTCTGTTTGCTTCTTGAAATATGACAAATCTGATTTACCAAGATTAAATAGTGCCCTCAAAGCTAGTATTTCTAATTAACTGAGGGCTGCTCACGTTTCTTTCCAATAGGAAATGCAGTAAGTGATTTAGGCTTTGGAGACCTGGATTTAGTGTCTGATTTCTCTGTAGCCCATCAGTTTCACCGTGGGCAAGGTAACTCACATTCCTAAGCTTCAGTCTGCTACGTGGAAGAAGAGGATCATGGCACATTCTTAATTCCTGTGCTGCAAATATGGGAATAAAGAGCTGAATTCACCATCCAAATGCCATTCCTTTAACATGTTGCCTTATGTACAGAGCAGTGGAGTTTGATGAGACTTTTACTTTGTGGGTTGTATGGTGGGGAAGAGCCCATCAGGATTCGTGTGGAAGCCCTGACTTAGCTTTGGCCACCTGAACAAGGCCTCAAATTCCAGTTTATTTTTCCCGAATACCACCAGATGGCATCGCAGGATCGCGGTGACAGAGATCTGCCTCTGAAAACTAGGCAAAACCTTAGGAATAACAAGGATAGCCATGTTTTTATGTGTAATTGGCTGAAAATGTTTATATCTTATCTCAGAAAGCAGAGAGACATTCAAAATGCTTTTGTGCAGAGAGACAAAATGAATCATGGCTGAGCCCTGAAAGCAAATAGAGGAATTTATGGATTTCGAATGACAAAGTGTTTCAAATAGCAAAAAATGAATTAAATTGTAGTGTTATATTTATGATAAATTGTTTTTCGCTTTTTGTTTTTTTCTCAGTGTAGGATCTTTTTAATGCTGTTTTCTTCTTGCTATAATTCACTATACTCCTGTGATTAGTTACTGAAAACAAATCCTCCTTGATTCTGTCTTTAAAATATAGTAATATAAGCGTCACCAATATGATTGAATATATCCTTCCCAAAACCTATTTACTTTATTAAATCTAATCTAAATATTATTAAATAGTATTTAAAATGCTAATTGACTATAACACTGGAAATTATATTAACTGACTTGTTAAAATTTTGCAGAAAGTGTGGGCCAAGACTGGAGTTAGAGGCAACCTGGACTCTGATATGACCCAAGTTCTCCGTCTATTAGGGAAATACAATCTGTAGTATGAATAAAACACGATGTTCCTTGATGTCATCCTTGCACTTGAATATTCTACTTCCCATGCTAAGTTACATGGCCTGTCAAGATTGGGCAGCATTTTGTTGTATAATGAGAATCATCTGCCTGTGCACAAATGATTTGCAAGAGCTGTAAGGCCACACATTGTGCAAACATCCCTGCTAATAGGCAGTAGCACAAGCCTAGTATTTTTAGAAAAGAGGTGAATACTGACTATGCTGTATTTTTTTCAGGGAAAAGTCCTAGAGGAGAAAATATGGTCGTATTCAATCAAAAAGTTTGACTGAATGTGAAAGCCACATCAAGAAGCTGTGCTTTAATACTTGATATTTATAGTGCTTGATACTTAAATGTAGGTCTCTACATATTTCCAGGTGTCTAATTGCAATGCAGTCAATGAAGGCTAGAGATTGATTCAGCTGGCCAACTACAAGGGGCCAAGAGTGAGTGTAATTGCTCCATAGTCTTCATTGACTCTCTGTCCATTGACTTTAAGTTTAAACATTTACTATACATGTGCCTGCCTGTACCTGGGAGTCTTAAACACACACTGAATCTCACCTTTCATGTGTGTTTGCCTTCGTAAGAGATGTTGGGTTATTCCTCTTACTTGAGCACAGAGAAAAGTTAAGTAAAATCACAGACAATAAAAACAGTATCAGGTTTAATTTGTTTTCCTGAAGGAATGCTTTAGTGCCTTATGGTTCACAATAGCAAGACAAAGCATGGCTCGGAAGTAGTACCAAGAGAAAAAGAAGTGTGTTTGCTCTGAGAACTGGGAAACTCCTGGTGCAGGAGTCTGGAACAAGCCTGGGGCAACACATCCAACCATCCACCCTGAGGAAATAATAGGGTGCAGTAAGGACAGAAGAGAGAGAAAAACAGGTTGCACTGTGGGAGAACAAGCAGGACTTAAAATGCTTCCATTTTTCCTATTGCCTAACCTGAATTGGGTATTAATTACTGAATTCTGTATCATTTTCCTCTTCATCTAGCATCTTATGCAACACTGGTGTATGAACATCTCAGTTCTCTGTTGCCTCTGGTCCATCTGCACAAGGCTCTCCCGTGTAGAGGGAGGGTGATCTCTTACACTGATCAGATTTTGTCTTGTGTTAGTGCATTGTCATGCTATCATTTTTGTGAGGAGGTGTTTGCTTTCCCTCACAAACCGTTTAGACTCTTCTCTTTCCGCCCAGTTCCTATCACTTCTCCTCCCACACAACTCCTACCCACCATCTCACTCACATCTGTAGCAAAAATAAAATATGCATTCAAAAAATATAATGTTCTGTAACTTCTACTCCAAAATGTGCTGTATATAGAGCGGAATAGAGTATAAGGACTCTCTGCCTTTTTGTATTTTTGTATTTGTGGTTGTAAATATTTATGCTTCCTTTTGCTGCAGTTGGAAGTGACCTTCAGTTTGACTTCCCTTACTCTGTTACAGAGAAGCTTTCAGGTTTTCTAGTATAACCCCACTTATTTGCTCATGGTAAAAGCAATAAAATACTCAGGGCAAAGACTGTATTTTGTTACTTAGTTACGAAACTAAAAAAAAAAAAAAAGATAGTGTCATCTCCACCTACTGAACCATCTCCACTGGGCACATCCCCAAAATGGGCCTGAGGATGGAGATCTCTATAAGGCCTGAGATCCTTTCTCCAAGTGACATCAGCCTACTGCTTTTTGGCTTTGTAAATGGTGTTAGGATTTTGTATATATTTTTATATATGTGTGTATATATATGTATTCCCAAATAAAATCCTATCCAAACAAGCCAAAAAGCTCATAGACATTGATATAGAATAAAATGTAACTAGCAATTATAAAAAGTAGCTAGAAAATATTGATGAGAGAAAAAAAAAAGAAATAAATGTATTTCTAAATACTTAGTGGAAAAATATTTAAAGATGAGTTTAGGAAAGTTGAAAAATTTAGTGTTTTTTTTTCTTCTTCTTCTTTAGAAAAGATGTTCATAAACATCTTGTTATCTCATATCAACATCTTCATCTAGAGATGGACCACATGTCCTCCAAAAGCTAGGGAGGAAACGAAAAAGTGTAGATGCTATCATGACAGGATTACCCCATAGCAATATCAGAGGAATTTGCTTCTGAGGAAACAGGAGATTAGTCTAAGCTCAGGCTTTGTTCATAATGTTGGGACTTTCAAGGATTCCAGATGAGTCAGAAATGACAGCAGGTTTCTAAGAGTGCTCTACCATTTTTTTGTGGGACTTTCTAGATGAAGGGATGGAGTGCTCCCTCAGCAAGTTTGCTGATGATACTAAGCAGGGAGGAATAGCTGACAGCCCTGAGGGCTGCGCTGCCATCCAGAGGGACCTGGACAGACTGGACAGCTGGGCGGCGAGTAACCTCATGAAGTTCAACAAGGGCAAGTGTAGGGTCCTGCACCTGGGGAGGAATAACCCTAGACATGCCTACAGGCTGGGGACCGACCTCCTGGAGAGCAGCCCCGCAGAGAGGGACCTGGGCGTCATGGTGGACGACAAGTTGACCATGAGGCAGCAGTGTGCCCTCATGGCCAAGAAGGCCAATGGGATCTTGGGGTGCATTAAGCAGAGCATCTCCAGCAGGTCGAGGGAGGTGATTCTGCCCCTCTACTCAGCCCTGGTGAGGCCGCACCTCGAGTACTGTGTGCAGTTCTGGGCTCCCCAGTGCAGGAGGGATGTGGAGCTGCTAGAGAGAGTCCAGCGCAGGGCCACAAAGATGATTAGGGGTCTGGAACATCTGCCCTATGAGCAAAGGCTGAGAGAGCTGGGCCTCTTCAGCCTGGAGAAGAGAAGACTGAGAGGGGATCTGATCAATGTATATAAATATCTCAAGAAAGGGAGTGAGGAGGAGGGGGCTGGCCTCTTCTCAGTGGTGGCCAGTGATAGAACTAGGGGAAACGGCCACAAATTGAGGCACCAAAAGTTCCACAGGAACTTGAGGAAGAATTTCTTAACGGTGAGAGTGACAGAGCCCTGGAACAGGCTGCCCAGAGAGGTGGTGGAGTCTCCTTCTCTGGAGATCTTCAAAACCCGCCTGGACATCACCCTGTGCCACATGCTCTAGGCGACCCTGCGTGTGCAGGGGGGTTGGACTAGATGACCTCTACAGGTCTCTTCCAACCCTAGCCATTCTATGATTCTATGATTCTATGATTCTGGGTACCCAGTGCTTCACCTTTCCAAATTAACTGTTTCACTTTTTAAAATACCTGCAATACAATACCCAAAATCTCTGTATAATGAGATTTTTAGAGGTTCAGAGGCAATTGACTACCAGAAAATTTGCAAATGCAAATTTATTCTTTTGAAATCCCCTTCCTATATCTCTTTAAATAAATGACTTATTCCAAGAAAAACTCTTACTTTTTCTATGAAGCTTTGCAGTGCAAAACCCACATTAGAAAAGCTCTAGCATCTTCCTTGGCCATGAAAGTTCATGGTAATGTAATGTGAGTTCATGGTAATGAACTGTGAGATGTGTTTACATAAACATCACCACCTGGAAATACTTGTCCTTAGGGAAAAGCTCTGGTAGGAAAACTGTTATTTCGGTGTTGATAAAGATATATATCTGATGACTGGAAGCTGAACTTAAACATGTTCAGCCTTGAAACTTCATGCACTTGTTTTGTGGTCAAGGTGTCTAGAATATCTTCAATCTCCACTAAAGCTGGTAGACTTGTCACTCTGCGTCTTCTAAATAAAATAGGTAACTTTCTAATACACGAGTTGAATACAACTTCTAGTACTGCCTGTGTATGCTGGAATGCAATTGATGAGAGGTGACTACAGAGTTCCCTGTTGGTTTTTGTATTAATTTAGGAATCTTTCTTCCTGATCAGTCTCTCTCTGTCTCCCTTCCTCCCTCTGGATTTTTACAGTATATAAGATACACTGCAATTGCCTTAGGTGAAATAACTGGTTTCTAACTTCTCTCTGATATTTCCAAGTGCCTGATTAGAATCTAATAGATTATGCTAACAATCTTCATGAATAAGACATGTCTTTTTTTTTACCAAGTACTGCTAGGTATCAGACCTGTCAGTTATGTGCCATATGAAGCTAGTAAATTGCCCTAGACTACTGGCTGTGTATTTTTGCTAGAATGAAATCATCAATTGCTTCTAAAACATTTATTTTGCAATTGCCTCGATGAGGAGGAACAATCTTTCAGATGCCAGATTGCGTGTTCTTCAGCTCCTAATTGTTTAAGGAAGAGTTCACATTCAGTTCAAACATTCTAAATTCGCAAATTTTGTTACGAAACTGCCAGACGGAATTAGGTCACATCTGATATACTGAGGAGTCAGGGTGAGCTCTTCACCCTTCAGTGCAGCCTCACCGTCAGCCTTCAAATGATTGACTAAACCCACAAATTTGAAAGCCAAATTGCTACTGCTGGACCAAATGGCTACATCCCTGAGCTCTGTTCATTCACAGATTTGCCTCAGGCTGGGCTTTTGTGTAGTACTCAGATTGACTAGACTCCAGGCATTATTCTGCTCTATTGCCCAGTAGGCTTTGGGTTCTTGAGTGATTTAAAAAACTTAAGCTGAATAATAACAGAATTTGGCCGTCCATGAAACAGGTGATGTGAGTGATATATGCATAAAATGATGGAGTTGTTGGAAATGTTTTCCAACGGAGAAGGTAGATATACCCTTTTCCCAAGCAAGCAAGTGTGCTAAGGCAATAGCAGTAGCAAAGGCAAATACAGAATACAAGGGGTTATTTCCATTTGTTTTAAAAGACACACTTCATTTCAGACTACAGAACATTATCTATTCAAAGTATACTTGTCACATAATCCTAATCTATAGAGCCCCAATGGCCACCTCAGTTTTGTGGCTTTTCACAGGTCACATCACCGTGTTTTGTGAACATAGAAATATGCAAAATTCTTAAATTTGTCAGGGTCTCACTGCTTGAGGTCTCACAATTCACCAGTGCCTCTCTGTTCCTAAGCAACCTCTGCATTGGATTCACCTTTGTATTTTAGTGCCCGAGTAGCTGCTTCAGCCAGCTTGCTGGTTTCAGCTTGAAGTACAGCTTATTTCATCTTCACATTGCAAGGCACTCGTTAAAATGGAAATCTTTACTTCATTTCCAAAGCGGGAGAATTGCAATAAGCATTTCTGTTTACATCATCCTTTGAAATTCAGCTGTAAGCTAAAAACACTGGAGCATTATGAGCAAGACTGATCAATGATAGTGTCTCAATATCTGTATACTGGAAGAAAAAATTGCTTTAACAAGTTGGCTTGGCAGAAGCCAGTGTATGTGAAGTGACTGTTGCTGATAGGATAATGCCTTAATGTCCCAGGGCAAGCACAGGATACAGGGAAATCCAACAGCTGAAAACAGAAATGGGGAGAAAGACGATTAATTCAGAGAAGACAGAAAAGAGAGTGGAAGTCACAAGAAAAGTAAAAGCTGGAAGAAGGAGGAGAGGCAATTTGGTGTCAGCTTGTAGTAGGAAGTCTGAAGATGGCAGAAATTGCGAAGGAGGGTGAATGTGTGAAAGTTGACGTGGATTGAAAAGCTGACACTACAGTGAGATGTCTGAGATAGGTGGCAGCAGATATACGAGGGAGCTTGAGTGACTGGGCAGGAGGAAGGAAGGTAGGAAAGTAACAACTAGATTTGAATTTAAGGACTGGTGATAAGCAATCCATTTTAACACAAACGAGTATTCTTACTTATTAAGTATTTTATTTGGTTAATGAGGGGTTAATATATGATGTTAATGAAAAAGCCAGTATCGATATTTATTCCAAAATTTGTTAATAGATATTGGCCTGTACCATTAGCACTGTATTCATATATGGTATTTATCATTAGTAATGACTGTTGTCTTAATATGAAAAGAGCACATACGTGCCTCAGTCTAGACTTTGGCATTAAGCAATGAGATGAAATGCCAAATGAGATTACCTTGTAGCTGGACGACGTCCAACTCAGGTTAGTAACACAATTAACTGGTAGCTATTTAGTGACCTGAATGAAATAATGTTCATGTCCATTCAGGCTCCATTGAGCCCGGTAGGTCCTTTGCAAAAGCCAGAATTCATTTCAAACCCAGTTTGAACAAGTTCTGAAGAATATGGATGGAACTGAGGGGAAATAGCACTTAAGGCTGTCGTTGGAGTGAACGTCTCTGAAATTACTTAAGTCTCAAGTCTGCCAGTCTAGTGTCACTCAAAAATGCTGCATTCTTGTGGAACACAGCTTTACTACAAGAAGAATTTTTCTGTACAGTTTGGGATAGTAAAAAATCTTTGACTATGGTTATAGGCTTAACAGGTACCATTTGGAATGATTCATGTCTTCTGGTGAGTCATAGAGCTTGTTAGTAGGATTTGCCCTACTCTAAAAGGGGATGTGCACAAGACATCATTTCATTATTATAATATTAATTTTCTTACTGCTTCAGAGGTGTAGCAGTGCTTTGAAACCTCTTTGAAATGGTTCATCTTCCTCTTTAAACTTTCTGTTAGGAAAAGACATACAAAATCACACAACTTGTAACCCAACACTAATTCTTGTTTTCCAGAGAGAAAAGAATTTGCTTTTAAAAGTCCAGCTCATCAGAGCATAAAAATCAGTTTACTAGAGGCAAAAGCCATAACTCTAAGGTAACAAGATGAAGAATTTGAAAAGGTCATTAAAGTTGTTGGCCCATAAAGAGAGAGAGAAATGAGAGGTTGGCTATGGAGAAGAGCAGACATGACACACACTATTATGTTTTCAGTGGAGTTTAGGATGAGATAATCAGTGTAGTTTAAACTAAAAGTTTTAACCAATTGGAAGAAAATGTAGGCACAGAACAGGAGAAGTGAGAAAAATGAGACAAAAGCTCTAAGTGTGAGCCTGAGAATTTTAAAGAAGGCAAGTTGAGTGAAAACTCTCCTTCCCCTGTGTATTTCTCCCTTCTTTCTAAATATTTTATTCACTAGTAAGGCAAAACGTTTTTATACTGACTTTCTTTTATACTGACTTACTTTTTTTTTTTTTTTTTTTTTTTTTTTTTTCTCTCTGTTTTGTGACCAGAGTGACATTTCTCACATCCGTGCTCATGCCCGGGTTTCTGGATGAGCTGTCCATGGTGCTCAGGGCACTTAGCCCAGCGCTGCTCTCCTTTAATGCTGCCTCTTGCAGTTCTTACCAAAAGTTTAGCCTCCAGATAGCTCTGTTGGCATCAGCTTACAAAATGATGTTTTGCCGGAGCTGAATTAGGTTCACACTCAGCAAAGAGCTTTAATTTGTTAACATGCACAAATTTCTTGAAAATTCTTTTACTTTTCCCTGGAATATATCAACTGTCATAGTTGTGCAGGATATTTTGTGGGGCCTGTTATACCATGTTCTGGTGAGAAAAGTCTTCCCTAAAAGTGTTCAGGGCAATCACTTCACAGTGAAGTGTATCTCTAGTATGTATTTTTTCCAATATTCCCTATCTCCCTGGAAGAATGTGTTCCCCTCACCTAAAGGATGATGCTCTCTATGTTTCATCTTTGGTTTCTACTGACTAATGAGGACCACAGGTTCAGCTTCCCTCCTTTTCCTTTTCTAATTCTCTTAGGAAAAATTAAGAGGGCCTCCAAAGTTAAAGTAGATGTGTAGGGCTGCTTAATGCAATCAATTGGAAATCTGGCTATAAGAGCTGTCGTTTCTGTTCAGGTTTGTTTTTCGAACTCCAAGAGCTCTTAAAGAGTTCAACAAAAAAAATGATTCAGCCACAGTTTAAGAAATCTACTGTCCCACAGTACAGGAGTCTCATTTCTTTGCCATTTGTATAATGGCAAAATTATACATATAAAATCACTGTACACTGTTACTAACAGTTCAAATATAAATATCAATAATATAAATATAAATAATATAAATATATATAATAAATAATAATAATTATGTTTCATCTCCAGAAGAGGGACTTGGTGTTCCCTTCCTTTACAACTCAACAAGAGATCCAAACTGTTCATTTAGTTGCTTTGAAAACACAAAATAAGGTGGCTTTAATACAGCAGATTCTTCTGCTAACCTCCACTATATTTTGAATGACCTAGATATGAATCATGCTCAAGCTGATGTAACATGAAAAGACACTGTAGTAAGTCTTTAATTGACACAGTTGAGAATTGAGCAAATTTGTGCTAATATGTGCTATTCAATTAAGCATTTTAAGAGAATATACACTTTCAATTTTAAAAGAGTATGTTTTATCTAGAATACATATCTTACCTTTTTTTTTAGATTGTAATTCCATGTGAGCTCAATAGTACTTGGAATCAGTGAGGTCAGGGGCAATGACTGTAATTACTAATTACTACAGCCTATAGTTATATCTTTTTCCTTTTTTAGTTTTGTAGTTTTGTCTGTAGTTCTTAACCACAGTCTTTCATTACAGCACTTCCCTATATTCGTAAGCTTTCTAACCATTCTTTTGTGCAGCACGTGGAAGAGACAGACAGCTGTATAAGCTTCAGGCTTTTCTTATTTCCATTATGTCAAATTCATTTTGGAATTAGGCATCAGAAATTGGGCAGTCAAATTCATTCTCGGCCAGGGCATCAAGATTGTGCAGTCAAGTTCAGAACAACAATGCTACTTTGCTTATTATATAACGTTTCTTAAAGGAATCCAGCCCATTTAATAGAACTGAGTAACAACTTTAATGTCTGTTAAGCTTTCAGACACACATGAAATTTCTTGCGTTTTGTTTCTTTTACTGAGTATTCTCACAAATACATCAAATTCATTAACATTAATTTGGAATTTGGGAAGAGATTTAACCATTTCCACAAAATCATATGGGGCAAAAATCACCATACACAATAGTTGTAATTAAAATATTATTTTCTTGCAAGAGGCAGGAAGAAGAGTATTATTCATTTTAGCCTTCATGCCGTCAAACAAAAAACTCTTGTTCTTTTTAACCTGAGGGTAAGAATTTGATTAGAACGTGTAAATTAATGTCTTATTTCATAAACATAGAATGTCTCCATATAAATATGTTATTTTTCAAACAGAAGTTTTAGGATTTGATTATGTTTGCTTTTAAATATTGGGAAATAATACTACTCAGGGCAGAAAGCAGTTATTTTGCCCAGTTCTTCTGAAGGCAGTTGGACTAGGCCATATGAAAGCCCTTCTCAGCTTTTATGTCTGATATTCAGTACTGAGATCCCCTCCCAGGTACTGGTGTGCAAAACAGCATCTAAAAAACCTCCCATTTGCCTATTTGACAACAATTGCTTGAGTTCTGCAGCTCTGTATCTGCAAGAGCAAGATGACTATTTTTGCAATCCAGTGTAAAATAAGGCCCAGTGAACTGTTACCTTTTACATAATCTGCTTTTTCCAACTTGCTTATCATTTAATAAAAATGTAGAAGATAGAACTGAGATGCTGTTTCCTTTCTGACGTCTTTTGCTCTTGCAATTCTGATTTCAGCTATTTAGACTTGAAAAATGTTCATTAAGAATCTAGCCTCTATCTTAGCAGGACTCTGCACTTGGCTTCAGAGAATTTCTTCCATTAAGATGTATTGGTGTCTGCAGGGTAGACAATCATTTCCTCCACAAAGGCATGCAAAGGATGGCAAACTGCCATTTGCCATTTCAGTGACTTCTTGTTGTTCTGAGGAAAAAGGAAAAAAAAAAAGTTTAAGTTACCTTTGGTGGAATTACTCTTCTTCCTCACATGGAGATGAGATTTCTTGTGTTTTAATTTACACCCATTATCCCCTGTCCTGTCACTGGCCACCACCAAGAATTTAAACCCACCCTCTTTACATCCTCCCCCTCAGGTATTTATACATGTTGATAAGATCCCTCTCAGTCTTTACCAGCCTAAACAGAGCCAATTTGCTCAGTCTTTCCTCGTACAACAGATGCTCCAGTCCCTTAATCATCTTCATTGCTCAGTAGTCTCTCTTCAGAGCTCCTCTCCACAGCTGTTGTAAACTAAGTCCTAACTGGTACCACATTGATCTTTAGGTAATATCAGTCTCATACTTCACAACATATCAGACTTTATGGGACTAAAAACGGTGACTTCCTCCTTTTGCTCTTTTAGAATGCACTTAGTTATTGTCCTCTATAACACTGTCTTCCTCAACTTAATTGAACTCTTGACTCATATTCAAAGTTTCCACCTTCCTTACATCTGTGACTTTCAAACAGAAAATCTGGAGAACTATTGTGCCATAGAACTCAGAATTATTGTGCTATAGAAATTATGAAATTTATCATGTTTCATTTGGGCTATGCTCAGAGTTTCTTTTCAGGGGCATTTGTGTTTTGCCTGGTAATCAAGGTATTCTCTCTTCACAGTCTAAATAAAAATTTGGCATCAGATCATCACATTAGATGATAAAAATGTTGCAAAACTTTTCAGAGTATGTATGTATATGATCCAAAACACCAGTACATGGCAATACTATAACATTGAATAACGGTCATGCCTTACCTTTAGATTATGTGCATCACTGTAAGAACCTGCCCCTCCATACATACCTCTCCGTGAAGCATTATATTCTGGCACAGGCATCTGCTCTGAGTGTTTCCAAAAGATGTGCTAATCTTCCAGACTGCACTTGTGCTGCAGCATGCCCACCTTGCAGCAGCTACTTCAATGCACCTTGAAATATCTCGTTCTTGTAGATGTTCTGCTAAGTCTTCTCTCTTCTACCCACTGAGATGTGTATCCATGTGAAAAAGTTACAGCAATCAAGCATGGTACCGTGCTTATCCCCAACATACGCTGCCCAAAATGTCTAGGATGTGTACATGGATCAAGCAGGCAACAACAGCAAACAATTTCTGATTTCAAGTGGCTGGTGGTCATACCCATACACTATGAAATACACATATGGACAAAATAAAAAAATCCATCTGTTAGCACAAAGAAATCCAGCTGTTGTTCTGCAACATAACTTATAATTGAGTTTTTTGTTCACGTCACTACTGTGGTTGTATAATTGGTCTTGCCTGCCTGGGGATATGAGCAAGGTCAGGTTGCGATAGATCATATTTTTCTGTCTTGAAAGTTATGTGTTTTCTTTCTGAATCTGAAGATAAGCCACTGTATAAATCTTGCATTAGAATAATCCTGGATCATCTGTAACTTCGAATGATATTATGATGTAGCCGGTTGAACTTCAGAGTTAATTTTTATTAGAACAGAAGAGCTGCTTTTTTATGGAGAAGATGGTTGGCAATGTTAAGCAAACACCAAATGGGTAACTTAAGAAAAGTTTTTGAGGGGAAAAAAGCTGGGTTGTATAGAAAAAAAATGTGTTCTTTTTCCTCCTCCACTGCTGTTAAAGGGAACAAAAAAAATGAGGAAAGATTTTTTTTTTCAGACAGACTTCCTGAGGAAAATTTCACTTCTTATGGAATCATGATTTCAGATACATGAAATTTCAGCTAGACTAATATGTTCTAGTACACAGCGAAAAGGACTACAACATAGTCCTTCTGATCAGATCTTCTGCATCAGAAACTATGAGATTTCCTGTGTTGTATGTTATTACTATTAAAAAAGGGTTTTTTGAAAAAAGTATTCAATTCACACTTTAATAAGGACTAAATTTTGTTTTACAATGATAAATGTATGTTCCTAAAACATCATATTCTTCAAGATATGATGACTGACAGCAAGTTCAAATATGTTAGCCTCTAAATTTAATTCAGAATAATCAAAATAAATTTACTTGTACAAGATTTCACCACTACTATTTGTGAAGTTCTGTGGAATCCATTTTTGTCCAGCATTAAAAAGTTGTTAAAAGCTAAATAAAATAAAATCCATATTTTCAATATATGCTTAGCCACTTTAAGCTAGTACTTGATAAAAACAAACACCGAAACAGTTGCTGATGTTGAGAATTTGGGAATCATGCTCTCTGGCCTGTGTGCCTGTGGAATCTGCAGTATTGCGCTCTCTCCTTTTTTCTTTTTTCTTTCTGTTTCACCTCTTTTCTTTTCTGGAGCAATGGGAAATGGATTTCTATCCTGATGGAGTTGTTTACATTTCAGAAGTTTTCTGTTCCTTATAAAACATTATGAAATGGAAGTCATTAGAAGTGAAGAGGGAAAAGAAAAAAAAAAATCACACATACTTAAATAACACTCTGTTTGGAGAGTAAGATTCTTATTCCTGTAACAGTTAATAATTATATAGCTAAAATAGAAACAGCTCTGACAACAAAAACTGAAAGAGATGGAAAATTCTGTAAATGAGGTGAAGTGATATGATCCCAGGTCTTCCTTGCTGAGAGGGCTGCGTGTGTCTTTACGGAGTATTGCTGGGGAAGCAGGGACAGAATAAGGGAGGTGAAGGCTGCTTATTTTTGTCAAAACTAACTCATGAACCTCCAGAAAATTTTCATCTAGTTTAATTAGAATTTTACCATCAAAAATGATTTCTTGAAGAATTTCTGTCCAGTTTTGGCTCCTTTCCCTGTGTGTCGTTGCCATACGTACTAACATCCAGTGTGCCTCTTCCTTGGGATGCTGCCAACTGAACATTTCACACTGAACTGCAAACTCAATAGGGTGTTGAAACGGCCCGTAGCTCTTTTGGTTGGATTCTTGCTTCATTCACTTTTGTCCAGTTTACACTACTTACACTGCGTAACAACCATCATTCAGAAGTCAGAGGAACCTACATCCAAATGCTCAAGGTGACTAAGCTAAACCTGGTAGCAACTCCATGGCGAGATGGGAAGATCTGTATAGTCAGTAGGAGAATGGATGACATGAAAAGAGGATGATAGATGGAGTTTCTGCTGTGAAAGTTCTTTGACCAGCCGTTTTTGCCAGATCTGCTCTGTGTTAAGGCTAATGTCCAGCTTCTCAGAAGTGTTGTTTGCATTTCCCCTGTAGGTGAATGGCATTGATCTTCGAGGTGCTACCCACGAGCAGGCTGCAGCCGCGCTAAAAGGAGCAGGGCAGACGGTAACAATCATAGCACAATACCAGCCGGAGGGTAAGTAAAGTAATAAACTTAAGGACATACAGGAAAAGATAAGTGCTTTAAAACCACCATTTAAAAGGATGAGGCTGTTGTGGCTAGTACTTTTCCCAGGTACCATTAAAAGTCAGCCAGAATGAAAATTCAAGTGAGTTTTATCCCAAAGAAGTGGCTGTATTTTTATTGCAATTTTTTGCCTTTGAAAGTGTTTTATGCAACTGTAAGAACTGTCTTTAAGTGTGCATATAAGACAGTAATCAATACATAATTTTATTTTCATTATTCCTTATTCTATGCTCTTTCCTTTTCTATTTTGATGGAGATAGATAGTGCAAAAAGAAGTAAACAATGAACAGTTATGCCAGGAAGATCTGAAGTTGTCCCAGAGAGCCATGGTCAGAATTAAAGTTAATCTCTTCCTGGTAAATGCATGCAGCTCTTCATTATACTAAATGGCTGTGCTCCAGGAGAGTTAGCCCTGGATAGCAAATATTTGCAAGAGAAACATGCTAAATAAAACTATCAATAGGAAATTTAGTAAAATACAAGACATTTAGGGTGGGATTTATCTCACCCCGCTTTTAGTTTCTAATATTAAGCTTGCTAGAGTTTCAGCTTCTCTGTTGGACTGTGTTTCAGTGCAGAGAAGTAGGCATGGATTGCTGCAGAGAGAAGCATCAGAGCTCCCTCTCCACACCTGTGTTTTTTCCTAGCATGAACTTTCTGGTAGGAGCTTCAGATCATTTTCCTCCACAGCAGTGGTTACTATGAACCTTTCTCTGGGTAAATTCTCATCCTACTGATATCTGTGAAGACTTGCTGGCATCATTTTGTCAGTTCTCAGTAAACATTGCACTAGCTAAATTTAGAAGCACTACTAGGACCTCTGAAATCATTGTTGATTCTGCCTGCTTGGACCTGCCTAGAGCACAGGTAGTCTCAGGTGAAACAGTGCAGTTTTAATAGCAGGTTTTGCTGGTCATTTTTTTTCAGACACGCTGCTGAAATGAGTTGATAATTGCAGAGTTTATGCCACTCATGCCTTCTTTTGGGTCTCTGGATCCTGGTGATAGCACACAAAGAGAAAAAAAATGCCAGACTTCAAGTTGTGCTTCAGATATGGTATCATGCACCCATTTATGTCCTTATCTGCACTTGAGCCACCAAGCAGAATAAATTAGACCGCACTAAGAGATGTCCAGATGAGAACAAAGGAAACTGTGGGAGTGTTTGTGTTTTGTTAAATAAGTGGAACATCTTCATATAAAAATGCATAAGCAATAATCACAGTTATTTCAAAGATTTATTGGAGAGCAATTTCATTGCAGATAGCCAGCCACAGTGGGGTCTCAATAAAAAACATGTTCCCATTAGTTGTGGTAGCCTTGTTTGCCATCTAGGGACTTTATACTGCAATTATCACCATAGTGTTTGAGTACTTATAGCAATCAGTGGCATTACAGCGTTGTTCTCTGCCATTGTCATTGCATAGAATATACATTGCATGACAGATTTTCCTTTTATATATGAATTTGCAGTTGATGTATTTTTTCCTTGTATTTTACCATCTCTGTAGTCATCAAATTCAGTTAAGGCAAATATGCAATTCAAACAGTGCTTATTAAACACATCAAATATTATATTGCCTAGTTATTCCCTTCTTCCTGTAATGCTGCTCCGTTCACCAGGAGCCCTGGTAATGGAACTAGTCCAGATTGGGTGGCTCATGGCCGCTCAAACACAGCCAATTTTCTATTTCACCCCCCAAAAAATTAAACTTAGCATTTTATAGAAAATGATAGAATTTGTTCAGGTAGTGAGGGGAGCTGGAGTCCCATACCTGCACATCCCACCTGAGGCACTCAGTAATTGCCCAGCCTGAAGAATTTCATTTTATTCTGAGATGCTGGTTAATGCAAACTGAGTAGATACAGATGTAAATTGAAGTATTTCCTTCCTTAAAAAAGACCCAACAGCAAAGAAAGCTGAAACAGGTTTAAAAGAGCTCTTTAAATAAGCTTGACATAGAATTATTTAAGAATTTGTGGACGACATAGAAAGACAAACATTTTCCAGCTGTATCAGCACAAATATTTAACTTATTCTAAAAATCCTGCAAAACACTTTCTCCTTTCTGGGTAATTTTTGCTTGACTCCTATGTATACTATCTTAGGATAAAGGATGTATTGGAATTACTTTAAAAATGCTTCTTAAGCCAGTACAATACATAAACAAAGTAGATCTGTAGCTTGGTTTTTTAGTTCATACACTAAAATCTCCAAGTTGTTCCTACAGCCATAGCATTTAAAGGACATCCTGTAACAGCCACTGCAAATGTCCACTGATACCTTTCTGTTGTTGGTTTTTTTCCAGCTTATTAAGCATTTACGCCTTGCTGCAAACTAAAATATTCAATAAGAACTTTAGCTATTGATATTGTGGATATTAAGTGGTAATGAAAAAAGCGAAAGTCAAAATTAGAAGCAAATGCTATAGAAACATCTTTCAAAGTTTGTTTCCATTGCCTTGCCTCCAACAGTCAGAAATTGATCTCAGCCTCGTGTGAACTCCCCTCACATTTATGTTTATAGACCTGGCAGCAAATCTCATGGGAATGGCAACTCCTGCAAAACTAGGGCTTGCCTTCAACTTGGATTTCCTTTCCTTTGGATATTGTGGCACTTTGGTTTCACATCTTCTCTGCAATGAACAAAGGAGGAGGCTGGCAAGGACAAAATGTAATAGCACAACAGGCAGTTTCTTTCCCCTACCTCTTCTGCACTTTAATTCCTCTTTTCCACAGATACATCACCTTGATTTCCCTCATCTCTCTGAGAAGCAGAAGAGGAGGTAAAAAAGAGATGAAAATCCAAACAAGAATATAAATTGGGGGGGGGGGGGGGGGAACAAACCCAAAAAAACAGAGAAATTAGGAGCAAGAGGGACATGGGTCATTCAAAAATCAGACCTTGACACTGAGACTGTCTTTCTAAGAGCCATAATGGGATTTTTGAGGTATCTTTCACTTTCACTTTAGATAACTGAAAATAACAAGTGAACTGTATCTTATGTATTGTGTAAATGGAGGTCGAGTAGTGCTGAGCACCATGATCTGTAGCCGTCACTCTGCTGCATATGGGAGCTTGTGTGCATGTCTAGTTCTAAGTACACAGGCTACATCGTGGGCTTCAAAAAGGCAAGTTTGCTGTATTCATGTACTGTTCACATGTCCTACACACAGTTTAAATGCAATTAAAGAAAATTTGAGGACCAAAAGCACTTAGAACAAAGCTAGAAGAGGAACTGATCACTTATAATTAGCTTTGCTCTCTCTTAATATTTTTTTAATATTCTTAGAAGTATTTTGCACTTAGAAGCATTTTTCCTTTCCTCCATGCTTAGCAGCTCTTTCAGGTTTCTTAAAACTTGTTACAAATGTAGGCACTTCTCTTCTGAAAAATGAAAGATTGGCCCTGGGGAATAATCTTACAAGGATGGGGCAGTGTGTGCTCACTAAACTATTAATTATAAATTAAAATGGGAATATATACTGCATAGGGAAATTCTAGGCTTTTAAGTAATAGTTGTTTTGATTTTTGACAGCAATGATAAACTACAGTCCAGTATGGAAGGAATCAGGAAGTATTTAGACAGTGAAACTGAAACACATTTTGAAAAGAGGAGCTTCATCTGAAATAGAGATGATACCTCTTAACAGTCAGAGATTGCTGGGAAGGAAGGGAAGACCGAAAACTGGATGCCATAAAGGACCTGTTAAGACACTTTACATTTTCTTCTGGAATGCTCTTAGTTATTCCCAGTGCAGTACTGTGGAAGGGGTGGGATTCAGTCCGGAGGTGTTTGTGGATCATTCCCTGTCAGGGGCCTGTTAGCTGTGCTGCACTGCAGTGCAGTGTCTCTGCAGCTCTTCTTCCATCACCATCCCTGGAAACCCCTGGCCCTGGCCAGAAGTTTTATGTGCTCTCAATCTTCCAAGCGGGCCAATTAACTCCCTAACAGCTTGCATAAGGGGAAAACATTCGTCAATTACAGGTTGATTAGACCAGCTGACAAAGTGAAAGTCAAAAATTTGCTATGGTGGGAGAATTTCAGCTTTCTGCCCTTTTGAGGTATCCATTAGCCTAGTGATGCTGTGAATGGCCAGGAGCCCCGAGCCAGGTGGAAGGAGAGTCTCAGATGGAGAGGTCTTGTGATAAGCAGAGCCTTTCTTTGCAGACATCAGCTATGGGAGTTATTGGAAAACTGTACATATCATTATAAAGCATCTCATGGCAGTGATGGTAATAAATCCACTTTTGAGTTCTTTTGTTCCTGACTCTGGGAGGCTCTGAGGGTGCATTATCACAGCCCCAGCTTTGATGCGCTGCATCAGCTTTTACAAAAGCATAGTTCTCTTCTTATAGCCCCATCTGAGCTATTGATGCATGAAATCTCCTGCTTTTAAAATATTAGAGTGAAAATCCAGGGACCACACTCCAAAATGTCACCTGGAACAAATTCAGGGATATTTTTTAGCTCCTTCTTCCATTTTATTCCTTGTTCCTCACTCATAAACCACCTGTCCCTTGTTTGATCCTGATCCTTATCCAAACATTTAACCTTTCTAGCTACTAAAGAAATAAGGCAAATACAAAATGCTTGGGAAGGATAAATAATTGTATTTATTCATCTCTGTCTAGATATCATCTGTAACTCTGAACTATTTTTTTCAGCTGTTGAAAATCACAAATGTCACTTAGATGACTTGGATAACATTGCATCAGTTTACCACAGTTGCCTTTCATTATTTAGAAGCCACCGTATCTAATTGCCAAAGAATGCAAGATGCTAAGGTTACATTTCATGCATGTGCATTTAGGAATATAATGTGATCTAAGAACATCCATATGGGGTTTGACCAAAGGCCCATTTGTTGATGATCATGTCCAAGTAGCCAGCAGCTTAGGGAGAGGGATAAGGAAAGCACACAGCTCCACTTCCACTCTGTACTTGCAGCATGCATCCTGCATTTTTCAGCCTATGTGTTCATTAGCAAGTGTGCAATTCTGTATATATGCATATGTATGCAATCTATGCATATATATACACATCGAGACACCCATGTTTGTGAAAAAGTTGCTTTTTTTCTCATCTTGGAGGATTTGTTTTTCTTGAAAAGCGTCACAGAAGATTTTGTTCTGTTATTTCAGATCCTAATTTATTGAAGGTACTTGGTAGTCCACTAAAGTTCTTCATTTAACACTGTTAGGTGGTTGCAATACTCAACCTTATGAAATGCATCAAAAACACAATCAAAAGTCTAGCACTTAAAGTAGTCTTGGAGTGTTCAGGTTACATCAGCAGTTAATGTGTATGGTTAGATGTTGTGGTAGCTTTTGCTCTTTTACTTTCTTTTGATCCAGAGAAAACCACGTGGGTACCCTCTGGCCCAATGCAGCAGCTACTACTGAGTATATCACACTTGTCTTGTCATCCAAGATGCTTCAGCTATAGCTCGTTTGCCTCTAATTCTTGCATAATCTTCAGAATATGCTGCTTTATTTTTACACTCTTGGAACAATGTTTCAGCCTCAGAATTTCATTACATACAGCAAGCTATCTTTATTTCAAGTGAAAAATAATAAAAAAAAGTGTTCCAAGTGAAAAGAACAGTTTAAAAATCTCCTGATCTGCCTTTAAATGACTTTGTCTTATCACAGTGTTTCCTTTCTGTTTGCCTGAGCTGTCCCCACAAGCTCTGCTGCAGGGATTAACTGTAGTCCCCTAGTGGCTCTGCCTGCATCTATCTGCGATGCCTCCACCTGCAGAATGGCGTGTTTTCCTTCAGTTGTCACAACCAAAGGAACACTGGGGATTACAAATATTCCTTTAAAGTCAGATTTTAGTAGGATGCTCTTCAGAAGCCCAAAAAGTTGTATTTTAATTCCTATCCAAAATTTAAAGAACACCATCCCAACAGAGTTGTGCGGTGGAACTCATCCAATATCAGATATTATGTTTTGTAAAAAAGCATAATTTTGGATTTTTATTCTTTTTTTGTGCTTAAGCTAAATAATCAAAACTTACTATGCATGAAACAAATTAAGTTCTTTTTTTTGTGATGATTCATAGAAAATTTAATTGTATTAGTATTTCTTAAAGCTTTCGTCATGTTAATGTTATGGGTTTGGGTATATGTGTATCCTGAGCTTGCTTCATTCCCTATTTCATAAATGCTTCTGTTTAAGTACTTTTCCTGCAGTTCAGTTATTTTTAGCCCTTATTTCTATCAACAAGCTTTAATTTTCCTTAAATAGTATGAACTTCCATGAAATCAGCTCTGTGTGAGCTATAGGAACTTGTACAGGCAAATATGATTTCCTTTTAAAACACGTCTTTTCCTGTTTTCATTTTAAATGTGTTAACATACAGTTGTGTTGGGCTTTGTTTGTACATGTTTCTTTGAACTTCTGTTATTTCATATCCTGCTCAGTTTTTCTTGGTTCACGTAGAGTTCTTTCTGCTAACTCTTATTTATCTATATAGGGAAAATAGTATATATCTTCAAAACTCGTACTGGAGAAAGTATATTGCTTTTTTGGCAATTTCTTAATTACAGTTAAGTAATTTCCTTTTTTTCTTGTTTTTGTTAAGGTAATCATAATCATAAAGTAATAAGTTAGCCTAAGTGGGAATATGAATTAAGAGGTGATTATATTTCTGCAACAGCTATTAGTTTCGCAGCTGCTAATTTTACTGTTAAGTAAGTGATACAATTTCTTCTCATTTCTTTTTCCTATTTTAAAGTTCACTAAACTGAAATTGCCTGGCCTGTATTTTCAACATTACATGACAGCTTTTTCCGAAAGTGTGAACTTTGAGCAATACGTAATTTATGAATGTTTTTCTGACCTGGCCTTTTACTAGTTCGTCAGAAGTAATAGCAATAATAATTCAAGTTATACTGAAGAATTGTATGTTTTTAGAAGTGGAATGGAAAATGCTTTATTGCATGTTTAGTTCTAACTATATTGGCAGGTATGTGAAACTGTGGAGTAAGCATCTGAATTGGCAGAGGGGAGTCTGGGGATAATTAACTTTAAAGAAGAAAAAATGTTGAAGTTATTTACAAATGTCTTCCTTCATTCTATCACTCTCATTTCTCTTTCAGTTTTTTTTTTTTTCACATAATTTTAAATACAAATGTATTCTATACCAAAAATATAGGCTTGGGGAATTATTTTCTTTTTTTCTTTAGTTTTTAAGCAGCACATTTCCCAGACATCTGTTTTATATTAAATCTTTTAGAGTGACACCTTTTCATATATAGTGTGACTTCAGCAGCTCATTTCTTTTCAGCCATTTACTTTTAAAATTCTATCTTTTCTTTCCTATTAATCTTTTTACTTTTCAAAGATTTCATCTGTTGCTTTCCTGTGTTGTTTTTTAGTTACTTCAGAGTATCTTTCTTTTTTCCTCGCTGTTGGCTTGTGTAAGTTTTGTTCTATTTCATCACTTCTGTTTTTCTTTGTCTTCATGATCTTGTACAATTTCACCAAGACTATAAAGCTAACTTGAAACCAGTCCTAGATGATTAGGTTGTTGAAGTTAATGAAGAGTTATGAAAAATATTTTTTTCTTTTATCCAAACAAATTTAATAAGTTTCATTTGCATAAAGGTCAATCGTAACAACTGATTTTCTGTGCATTTGGGTAAATTTTTCCCTGCAGTGACATGTCTGAACATACAAATCAGTCCATAAAGTATATGACATTTTGCAATATAGTCAATATTCTTAAATATTGTTTACCTGCTTAATCTAAGCTATTATAAACACTTTGAACTTCAGCTTTTTTTGCCATGTTCAATGTAGAAATACTGAGCAAGCAAAATTTTTTGCATTGAGGGTGGACACATATTCTCTCAGATTTTTCTGGAGAACTACTCTTGAAGTAGAATTAAAAAGAGAAATAGGGCTCTCAGATCTGCCCCTTAAGTTTAGGATGCATTTGCTCCAGAGTTTAGTTAAAAATAGAGAAATTAGAGAAACACAGGTTCATTTTCTACACATTGCAAAACATTAGAAAGGGCTACACAACAAGTGTAGAAGAGAAACAAGATCCATGATACCAAAGGATTAAGGTTTCCCGAAAATGTAATGATTAAATTCTACTTCTGGAGCTCTTTCATAATAAGGAAAGTCAGCAAATCTTACATAAAGTGACTATTGTCAAGGTTATGTAGCTAAATATCAGAGGAGACAGTGACATAAAATGTGTGGTCTGGCCGCTCTCAGGAAAAAATTCACAATGAAGCCAATGAAGATATTAGATAGTCATTCAAAAATGTTATTTGAGAAGCTTATAGTGCTTAATATGTTCAGGAGTTCTCATAACTGATATTACAGTTCTTTGAAAATACTAAGTCTGTAATACTAATTAAAATACTAATTGAATTCTTTTTCAACTTTGCTGCATCAACTGAGCTACTTGCCTGGGTTCTGTCTGTAGTCTGTGGGGAGGAAGAAGCTCTCTTAATCTAAGCTGTTCTTAGATGTCTCCTTTAGTCTGGATAGACAAACTGACTACACTGGCTAACACGAGGTGAATCAGTCTTTCCTGGTGTTGCTGGGATGGAGCTACTAGAAAAGTGTTAGGCAGACAGATGGAATTTCCTACATGATTAGCAAATGGAACCAGAAATAATTTCTTTGAGTTTTCTGCCTTTGTTTTAGTCACTCAACCACACTTTCCTTCAGAATTCATCCTTGAGGTAAATTGCTAATTTAATTGATAGAGGGAGAAAAACTGGGAAAAAAGTAGGGACAACTGTAGAAGTAAAATCTATCCTGAGGTGTCTCCTTGTCAAAGGATCTCACATGCATGGCCTTCTAAAGGACATTACTGAAGGGCGTGGTTGCTGTGTTCTGTTTGCCTTTCAAAATCCAAAGTCTGAATTTAAATTCGAAATCACCACTTAGGCGACTAATAGAGATGTTTGATATAAGCTGCAACACTGATGTGGATGCGCTAACTGCTACAAGACATGTAGTTATGAAGGACAGAAATGCCATTAACTAGGTTTTTATTCAGACATATGCACACCCAGTCATCCACGACTGGAATTTGGATCCCGAGAGCCAGGTTTTAAGAGCTGTATGGGATGCCTGCTATAAGTTTCTTCCCAGTTGTCATATGCCATGCATTTTTACATTGCATGTGCCTGGAGGCTGTAGAGCATCTGATCACAAGCTCAGTAATGCTGCGCTTCAGAACTATTGCAGCAAGCGAATTCCTTGGCTCTGGAAATGTTCACAACCTTCTCTACTTCTACAGTAAATTCTTTTTATTATGGTCTTGATCCCTGTCAATTTTTCTTTTTTATTGCTGATAACTTGGCAGTTGATAAGAAATAAGGATCAGATTTATACTTCATTGTCATTCTCGATACTATATTAGCTGAGGAGTTATTGAGAAAATGTCATCTGTCATGTCAGCTTCAAAAAAACCCTCTTCTTAATATTTATTTTGAGTGAGAAAGCCTTTTGCATGATAGATCAATGCAATGGTGATAGACAGTATCTACTATCAGATGAGTAATAGGTAATATACTAATGGCTAAGCTAGACATCTCAGTGAAAGCTGAGGTATAGGAAATAAATTAAAATTAAACATTGGCGATAGTTTAGTGTGAAAACCTTTAAAATGTATCACATAATTTATCCATAAATAAAATTTTTAATGTATTTTAACCTTAGGATGCTTTTCCTATTAGGAGCTCCGTATCCCACTTCTATTTGAGGAAGTGGTTTAAGAGATATTATAGCTAGTATTTTATAAGTTAGGTCCTCAAATATAAACTCTTAAATGGAAATACCCTGATTTTATGAACTACTGAACTAAGCGAATGATTGCTTCTTTTCAAACTCATGTTAATTATATTCCACAGCCTAAACATGGACTTAGAAACCTGACATTAGTCACCAGTTCTGGAGAGGTTGGCAGTGGACATCTTTAAGTACTTTTTAGTGACTCGCAAGGGAAAAATGTGAGAGTAACCTAAATAATTATTGTTAGTGTTTCGAACATATTGCGTAGTTACTTTTAAATGACTTGCACAGAACAGCACAGAATTACACAGAAAATTCAAACTTCGTAAACTTTGAAGAAAGAAGTTGGCTTTCGTTGTCCTGTTTGGTGACTAAAATATAACGCGTAATAAAAATGGTAGTCAGACTTCAGCTTAAGTTTTATGCATATGCCTCTTAGAATCTGTTTTTTTCTTACGGAGAGTCAGAGCAGGGCATTTTTATCAATAAATATGGATCTTTATGTTTGTCTCAGTTGGGCCACAAAGCTGATGTTGTCAGAGTTACCGGTTGCTTTTGCAAATCGTATTTACCATAGCCTGAGGATACCATCATGCGGTGGTAGACAACACTGTCCAGATCAGGGCAGCTCTTGCCCTGAGGACGCTGTCATTCCTCCCAGCCAGCCCTTGATAAACCTTGTTAAAATCTTCCTTTTTTGTTCTGTGTTAATAGCAACATGTAACAACTTTCTATATGGGCATATATAGCACCCAGAGCATGTTGCAGAGTTATCGTGCCCTCACAGCGTCGTGTCAGAGTCTAATTTCCTTCCTGTGCCAAGCATGGGCAGCATCTGTGGTAGCGTGTGGAGAGGTTGACTGCGACCTCTCTCACTGACTTTCTTATTTTGCTTTTGTATGGGTCTGTGTACTACAAATGTGAGTGCAAATGTGTCCGCAAAGCAGCTCTCCAAGGGTGTTCTGCTGTCTCTGAACCTACATACACAAGCATCCAGCTACCAGTAGACTGGGTGCAAAAGGGTCACAGAGGAGTTATAAGGACTTGATATCATGGCTTTTCTGTGGTTGTGTTTGTGAAGTGAGTGAAGGAAAACTGTTGTAAAGCAGGGTGCTTTAGTGGTGGCTTTTCTTTGTGCAATATATTTTTGGTTCAAGACTGTTCTTTTAAACCTCTGTTGTGTTATGTGTGTGTATGTGTGTATTTGTGAAAACTTTTGTGTTGAGATAGCTGCCATCTAAAAGCATTAGAGCAGCCCCTGATACAAGTAATCTAACACAGGTCTGAGTGAGGAGATCTACCTACAGAGTTTGGAGTGCAGCACACAGGTATATTAATTGGTCTCCTAACAGTAATGTTGTATCTTAGGTTTGTATCTTAGACATATTGGGTAGCTAGTAGTAGAGCTTCCTTGTTGTTTGTAGGCCCACCTCAGAATTTACTTCCAGACCTTTTATTTTCATCATTCTTGGATTGTATTCAGTCAAAACATAAAATTTCACAGTTTGTGGTTGCTAAAAGCAAAGATTCATGACAGGTGATGGTCCTGGGGGAGAGACCACTGGGGTCAGTGCACAACCTCTTCGCTGCTTGACTTTGCGTAACTCTCCTCTGATTATTTTTTTAACCAACACAATCACCCTAAAAAATCAGAAAAGTGTATTATGGATTAGCCAATACTTGTGTTTTGAAAGTATAGATGGCAGAATAAGTGCTGATATTGTACAGAAACAGTAAGCAGTTTTAATATTAGGAGTCAACCTACATAGGAATTAAGAATTCTTATATTAATATAATTAACTTTAAATATTTAACATTTTCATATAATACAAATAGAGGGGATGTGTCAGTAGCATGATGGAAATAACTGAGGTTTTACTAAATAACCTTTTTTTTTTTTTGCACATTCATCTGGTTTCTTTGGAAATTTTCATCTGCCAAATGAAACATTTCACTTCAAAATCATAGGAGCTCAGGAAAAGTCCTAACTATTTCAATTTGAAAGGGCTATTGTGGTACCTTATGAATGATAAAGTTTGGGTACATCATCCCCACATTTTCTTCTCCAGGGATAGTGGTTGCTTCTCCTGGGATGTCCCATAGACAGGACCTCATAAGATGCATTGCTTCCTGACCTACAGAGTAAAGAAATAGGAGCACAACAGAAGTATTTTCTGAATGAGAATGATTCTGGATTGGGTCCAGTAAATGAATATTTTATGAGGAATAGAAGATACAAATCAGCTCCAGTCAACTCCTCTGAAAAGGACTGCAGATTGCTGCCGTAATGAAATAAGCCCAGTTTAGTCTCTATAAGTATAAAAATGAGTAAACTCGTTTCCTGTTGTACTTTTGATTCAGATCTTTCTGTGGTGTTTCAAAATAAGCCCTAAACTATCAAAAGAAGCACATGAAAATCTAAGGTGTTGAGAAGGTAGATAATATTACAGGTATTAGGTTTGATTGTGATATTAAGAAAAGTATTACTTATCAATTAGCACAAAGATTTGATGTATTTATTTATGTATCTATATTATCATCCCTCTAAGCAAAGAGACTATAGGTAGTGACTTTGTGGATGTTACTGAAATCTTATGCAGAGTGAAAACTGGTGGTGGTGCCATCCTGCACCAGGTGTCATGTGATGCTCTCCTTACTAGGATGGTATGTAGAAAAGCCCATATTCACATAGATTGAAGCCAAAGTTATTGTTACGCTTAATACACTTCTCTTTGAAGTTACAAAGCTAGTCAATAGGAAGTGCTAGGCAAGGGAAGGCTTCAAAAATCTATCTCCAAAGGCAGTAACAGAATAGTTGCTGTTCCTCTTCCACCTAGATAAAGGTCCAGGTGTGATGCTCTGCTGCGTGTTAAGATGAATCTTATGGCCATTGAACAATAGAAAATCTACCAAGAAAATCTATTGCTTACTACTGATGTAAAGAGTGACTGAAAAATCGCATTAAAAGTTTCCCAGCTCCTCTTACAACATCTGTGGGTATTGTCTGTTTTAGTACCTCAGGATCTGGAGGTCAATGGAGTGAGATGAGTAGCTGACACTAGGACCCCAAGGGTTGACAGTGAGCCACAACTGGTTCATAAAATTATCATAGTTCTTTGTCATTGTTATTAATTCTAATACAAGTAGAAACCATGGCTGCTGATTGCTTTTTACACTGATTCTGCATTTTCTCTTAAATTTCTATATTGTTTCCAAGCTTGAAAACTCAATCATATTTAAATTGCTTACACCAGTGTAATAGTAAAATGGCAATTACTGAGCAATCTGCTTTCTAACATAAAAAGTGATTTATGGCTGCAGTAGGAAATGTATTAGAATTTTGTTGCTGAAATTAAAAATATAATGGCTGTAAAGTCAAGTATGAGCTCAAAGGAAGCTGTAAACCTTCCAAATAACTAATGGCTAGCACCAATAAAATAGTGGATAGTGTTAAAAAATAAAAAGGTAGGTACATTTATTTTAAAAGAAAATATTATTTAGATTCTTTAATGTTATAGATCCCTAACAGTCTATAGGAAAGATTGAAATGTTCAGTGTTGTGTACCTTTCCAGGGTTTCCAAGGTGAAAATCTAGCATAACCCTTTGCAAAGCTAGCAAATTACAAATTTTACACTGGGCCATGGAAAGGAAGCGGAGATAAAGCGTAGAAGGAGCAGGCAGGAGGTTAGAGGTGCAGACTGAAAGGGTGGCAAAACAGCGACAACCCCTCTGCTTGTTTTGCCTGTTCTGGAGCCTTGGAGATGGGAGAGTTGCCGGTGGGGTCAAGGTGTCCCCTGTCCTCAGCCTGGCTTTCCAAGGTTCTCCCCTTTCCTCTCCATCCCAGTTCCGATGCTTCTCCTTATCCCCTTCCTTTTCATTGCCAAAGTGTCCCAGCCTCTCATTCCGCTTTTGCCTGCACTTCAAAGGAGCCTTGAACTGGCTTTGTGCTCTCCAGTCTTGCAATATGATTCCTACCTGAAAGAAGCGTTCTGTGAGGGCTTTTTTATTTTTATTTTTTTCTTCAAAGCCCAAAGAGGTGCTTTCTCATATTTTCCTTGTTTCCCCACAGATTTTCACTCTCAGTTCATGGTCTGTTGTGGCAATGACAGCAGAAGAGGGCTGCTTGACCTCGAGGTTAAAGCATAAGATTGACAACCAGGCATCGTGGGTTCTTCTTAACTCCACCACATACATTTGCATTGCTTATCAACTTTTTTTTTTTTTATTTTTTTATTTGTTTTGCCTTTTGTTTTCCTCTAGGTTCTTCTACTGTTACGGTATTGCAGATCGCTTTGGTTCTTTATATGGTGTTGTGTGTAAAATGGGGTGTGATGTAGCAAGGCGTAAGGGAGCATGATAACGGGGACGTTGTGGAATGCAATGTGAGCCCTAGTCAGCACTTCCCGTTCACCAAAGCACCTCCTCCGAGTTCACTGGGCCTTGAGGCCAGTGGGAGTTTTAGTGAGTGAGGTGCAAAACCAGGCGCTTTGGCTATGGCTTCATTCTGGGATGCAATTTGTGACTTCACTGGAGGCTGTGCATGTCCAAAAGCTGTCCTTATCATTTGTAAAGTGCTTTGAGATCTTCTGGGGACCAGGCTATTATACAAGCTTCAGCATACACTTCCATGAGTGAGATGGTTTTGTGTTTAGATATAACTAATGGTTGTTGTGAGCACCATGGCTAGTAATGTGTTTTGGGGACAGGAATCCTGCATTAAGTATGATTAAATAAGAGTAATTTATTATTTTAAGAGTTTTACTTGTTTTCATGCATGGAGGTAATTGTGTGCAATTTTCAAAAATCCCTCTGTGACTTTAGGAATACATAGGGCCCCTAAGTCTTTTTATTTGATGTGGCTTGGGGTTCTAAGTCACTTACCATACACATAAGTCTTTTCCGTGTGTTTGCCAGGCAGTAGTGACCTATGCCTGGAAACACCACAAGCAGTTCTCTAGTGAGTTGAGTTTTAAAGCCCAAATCCAAAATGTTACTGCATTTATATATGAAGAGTAGAAAGTCTTACTCAAATCAACATAACTAGTTCTTTAAACCAATTTTTGGAGAATTTAAAATGTAAAACAGCTTTATTAACAGCTTTATTAAATTTTTCTGTACTTGAATTCAGACGTTTTAGAGTGCCTTCTTCAATAGAAGTTGCCATGTAATATCTGCTTCCAGAGAATTCCATGAAGAATTTGTTTCTTGGGAAAATGGATGCAATGTTCTCAATAGATCTGATGCCGAAGGCACGCTGCCTCCTTTTTCATAATGGCCATCATCTCCTATTTTTCTTAGGCAGCCGTTTTCATATTTCCAGCTCTTAAACACATTTGGTTTTTTGCCAATAAAACGAGATCTGTAAACTTTCTAGGTTTGTAAATCTTGCTTGGGGCTAAATATATATCCCTGTGATGTATTTTCCTTTAAATTATTGATATGTATGTTGAATTGTAACTCTTAATGCAGTTTTGTCTGGGTATTATTATATAATGATATTCAAGAATTCCTCAAATGCCTTTTGTGTAAGAAATTTAGATATTAAATAGTAAGATAAATTTCTAGAGTATTCTTTGCCTTTTTACTGACTGTGGAGATTTCCTTCCTCATGTCTGTGATAAAGGTTGCTGGGGCTTGCATAGTTTTCATCTATGGCTCAGTATTTTAATGAACCTAGCATGTAGCATTCATATTTTTATAGTCCCTAAAAAGGCCCTTGTGCAAGCAAGTGAGGTTTAATGCACCATGTGGGAAGTGGCCTGACCACCAGCACGTGATGCTTTTCTCAAAGCAACAATCCAAGTGGAGCAGGTTGCTTTTGTCTAATCTATAGGGCTGTGGATAGCCACAAGAATGTCATACCGCCCAAAATATGACATGCTGCAAGCCTATATGAAAATTTATCCAAGTTAATCTAAGTAAATAACAGTCTTTCGTAAAGCACACAGGAGTCAGACACACTGGAAGCATGACCAATGTAAGTGAATACATTCACACACACGTAGATCTTTCCCAGTCCCTTTTCTTTCTCTTTCTTTTCTGCTGCCTTTTTCCTCTAAAATCTTCAAAATAATTTCTTTTTATGCTGTGAAAAAAATGGATCTTTCAAATCAGAATTGTAAAGGCTTTCATTGCAACTTTATAGTCAAGGCTCATATTTGAATTTGATAATAACAGTGAAGAGAACAAATTAAAAATGAGTCAACATACATGAATGTGAGTTATGTTAACCTGTTATAACTGAGCTCTGGAGTCACTGTAATATTATCTTCAATCTCACATCCCACCACCGTAGAGGGTTGCTGTATAGATCACTTTGCAAACTGCAGTTTGGAGATAAACCATGATATTGCAAGTTTTTTTTAATGATGCTGTCCTGATTAAGCGCTTGTAATGTTTTTGGTCATGGGCAGATATTTGAAAATACAAATATAAATTTGCAGCATATTCTGAGCAATAAATAAACAATGCTAAAGCAAAAAATGCAAATATTTCTTAGCCTTTCTTAATTAGTGAAATTAAATTTTTTTCTTCTTAATTAAACTAAATCATTTATAACCTAGTAAATATTTTCACACTTTTTTTCTCTCTTGACTGAATTTTTAATGTGCAACAAACTATTGAGTAAAGTTCAAAACTGGTATTTCTACTCATCATATGATGGAATAGCAAAGCCAACAGCATTATTAACTATCAGGAGCCTAATAAGGAAATACAAAACTGTTGCTTTTGATATCGCAATGTATTTATAGAGGAGCTCTGAAGAAAATTGCTTTATCTGTTATTTGTACTATATTTCAATTATTTTTTTCCAAATAAATAAAAAAGCAGCTTGTAACAGTAGGGTGATAATAAAAAGTAAATGAAAAAGATAGTGTATTCATCAACTCTTGGCCAAAAGAAGGAAAAGGAAAGTACAGAAATAAAAAGTGATTCAATGTAGGTTTTGGTTGGAAATACTAATATGAATGACTTTATTCTGAATCTCTCAGTTTCACAAACAGACTTATTTTCCTTCGGGGTCTCCTTGATTTTTACTCTGCAAAAGAACAAAGATTTTTGGGTTGTGCATGTTTCAAATCGTTCTTTTATATTTTGCCCTTCATTTTTTAGTGTGACTAGCAGAGACCTTTAGCTAAGATAAAACTCCTAAGACATGGATAGAATTTTTTAGTGATTCCCAAGAAACTGATTTAGAAGCTTAGAGAAAACAGAGAGATGGGGAAAAAAAAGCTTCCTACAGTTTGTTTTGACAGTTGAAAGCACTGCTGAAAAGGTATAATTCAGTCTGACACACTGTGAGATTGTATAATTCCATCCATAGTGATGGGCATACCTGTCAACCAAAGTATGGGTTCTCTTAATGTTATTCAGATTTCTGAGCAGATTTCTTCAAACCAAATAGGTTGGGATATTGTGATTTAATTACTGTATTGCATTGGTTAGTGCAAAAAAAATGCCACCCTCCCTGTACCTCTGGTCTCTAGCATGCATCTCACTTTATACTGCAAGAGTAAACTAAGTAGGAATAACAAATAACTCTGAAAAATGGTTACTGTTCTGTGTTGAACACATCGGATACTCTGTGCCTCATGAGAAATCTGTTATTGAAGATCTCATTTTACTTCTTCATTAGATTATTCAATTTCACCACTTTCTGGTAGAATATTTTGTCAGGAGTTCGTGTCATTGTATTTTTTACACAAGGCTGATGGGTTGATCTCAAGCTGTGTAGAGGAGAATAGGAAAGTGGAAAGCCATCTGTTGTCTGTGCTTCTGAATGTCCTCACAAATGTGATAACCACCACAAAGAGCTGTAGGGATAAAACTTAGAGGAGTCTGATAGATAATTTAAAAAATATTCTCCCCCTCTCTTTGTTTATGACTTCCAGAGACTGCAAATGAAGTCTACAATCATGATTTCCCTTTCTCTTGCAGAGCTTCAAGTAGCTGTGTGTGTGTACACATGACTGCTTAATAAGTGTGTGTTTGGATGTGTTTTTATACCAACATACATGATCTAAGATGGAGCACGTCATTGTGAGTCAGCATTCATTAAGGCCAAGCGGAGACAAAGCGCGACAACGTGGAAGACAACATATCATTCTGACAATTAATGTAATTAGCATTAAATGAGGATTCTTGTTGCTGTTTTCCACACTCTGAAAGAGAGTCTTTCTATCTCTGATTAATCTGTCTTCTAGGGAAGACAGCATAAAAGGAGTGGTTTTTGTTAGCATCAGATCTGCACTTACGATGCTGGTGGTTGCTCCTAGAAGTCTATCAAGAGCTTCCTTTCCCTCTGACAGCGGGAGAGTTTTGCTATAGATGCTCAGCAATGAGCTCAAGTTCTGAATTTAAGCACATAGGCTGTGAAGTCATGTGCCCATTGGCACTTAGAGTCTTGCAGGATCAGGCTCCACAGGACCATGGTTCACGGTGGGAGTTACGTTTGGTTCCTCTCATGCCTTTATATGTTCAGTGCAGTTTTGGCAAGCAAAGTCTTGCCTTGTGGTGTTACAATAAGGCAGTGCTTTAAATCTGAGAATGAGACCTCTATAAAGACCCAGTTCTCTATATATTTTAAGCAACAAAATAATATTTTCTCCATGCCTGTTTTCAGAACATCTAGGCAGATTTCAAACACTTTCTGTCATTAACACTACATAGAGGTCATTCTGTATAGGTACCGGAGGTAGGTAGTCCTAACTACATCTGTGCACATCTGTACATCTGTTTTAAATGTCAAATTGATACTGTGCTCCATGGCACAGTTTTTGGCTTCATGCAGGTGTTACCTTTGCAAAACAGCCACAGCATTAACCCTATTCAGGCATTAGCCCAAGACAAATGCCATTGACAAGGGTCATTTTAATAAGACATTAAGATGACATTTTAATAAGGCCTTACTAAAGTGACAAATGTCATTTTATTTTTGCCTTTGGAATGTATATCAGTGGGTCTAAAAGCCATAGTTCCTGGACCAATATCTAAGGTATATATAGCCACAGGGTCCTTTTCTTCAGATACTGTCCTACATGAGCCATCCTAGTGGTGGCAGTTGGACTCTAGTTGGGTTGATATGACATCTCTGGTGATTATTGTTTCCTAATAACAGAATAATAGCATTGTTTCTGATTCCAGTTCTGAATTTTAGATTTAAATCAGTGTTTATCTCATGGAGAGGAAGAAAAGAAAAAAAAGATATTAAGCTTGGCCAAAAAGCAACCTTCTTTGGTTATTTTTATCTTGCATCTGTGTGAGATTTATGTCCCCCTCTGTCACTAATTTAGTTTTGCTGGTTTTGAGTTTCTGTTAAGTCACTGACCTATTGTTCTTTTAAAACAATTGGTTTTTAGAGTGTCTAACATTTAAGAGATGATCACAAAATCATGACCCAAAAATTAACTTTTATTCTAAAGAACACTTTGATCTTTTTCCAGCCCCAATACTTTACAATATCCAATTAATTTTCCCAGTGTGATTCCTTTTAGCCGAAGTGAGCAATGAGTACAGAATAATTGTTTTCCTTATTGACCAGAAGCTGACTAATTCACTGTCTGCTTTTACCAACATGCTTTTACCAACATTTGTTAATGTTTGAGTTGTGGCTGCTCTAGTGGATGTTTACTTACTTATAAGGGAATTTTTCTGGCAGCTTTGGTTCCATAGTTTTATAAAACAATTTAAATGTCAAAACATATTTGCATTTGCATTCTATATATTTAAATTCTTTTTCTATCCAGTATTAGCTTGTGGATTACTTTGAAAAGGAATTTATTACTGCTTATCAAGTTGAGATCAATATCACATTTTGTAAGAACTTCTTTTCTAGGTGTCATATGGCTGATCTTGCCGTTATTTTCCTCCTCTTCACTCTTCAGTTTTCATTTCCTTCCCCTTTGTATTGCATCTTGATTTTTACACTATGGGATGGTTTTATAGTATGTCTTTAGTGTAGCGTTTATTGCTTTGGCCTTGATATACTTTCTTATTTAAATCTGTAGGATTTTTATCTCAGGAATAGATCATCTAAATTCTTGAAATTTTATAAATTTTATAAATTTTCTTTTATAAATAATACTGCTTTTTTTGGCTCATCTGTGAGATAAAGCTGCTGTTAATTCAGTATTTTTAAATTAGGCTTGGTGCTCCTGTCTTTAGCTGGAAATGGAATCCGTGGGTGGAATAGCAGAAAGGCCAAGAATTTGATATTGCTGCTCCATTTCTGAGTGGAGCCCCACAGAGATGCTCACAGGAGAATGCCAGTGGCCCCTAACAGTCCTGCTCATGTCCACCTCCTTCCTGAGCATCCAAAGCACTGGTTTGCCATTTAATTCATTTAGTTGTTTGGGACATACTGCTGCATTTATTTGCTGCTTTTATTTTTCTTGTTTTAATTCTGCTCAGGTCCCATCTTATAATTTCTGATTTTATTTGTAAAATTTATTGGTTTTATTTCCTTTGTGTTGTTGTGTTTTTCAGTCTTTTAAACCTACTGGTAAATACCTGACCAGGAGGTTTAGGCAATGTACTTTATTCATGTATAATCTTACTTGTTGATTTCAAATCATGACCTCTGCTATATATCATATCCTAAGCAAGACTTGTTTTCTCTCTAGTCATCCTTTACAATTTTTGATATAAATAAGCAGTCCTTAATTATATTTTCAAGTAGCTTCCTTGATGTATTACTTCTTTTTACTGTCACTATCTTTATGTCCCGCTAGCTCAAATTTTCCATTACTCTTAGTTCATTTTTCACCACAGCACTCCAAAAGGGACTTGCTTTGCCTTTTTATTATTACTTCTAATGAGAAAGTAGAAGCTGGTTGATAACTTTTCACTGGAATAGTTTTTATCAGAAAATACCAATTGCACAAAATTGGCTCTGAAAAATCGCCTTGAGAGAGAAATTGGAAATTAGGGACGTTGCTGTTGCATGTGGGAGTCAGAATTAGGGCTCCCAGTTTCCCTGCCTCCTCTCCCTCTGCTCAGGACAATCAATTCCTACAGAGCTCAAAGCCTGAGTGGCTTCAGCAGATTCAGGATCAAGTAGTGGGAAAAAAATGTTGTTCTTACTTTACATTCCATCCCAATATGAGAGAATTTTACCTCAAAAATTCAAAGCTTTTCTTAGGATGAAGAGTGTGCTTTTATGACTCAGTAATTATATTACCTTCAAGCAAGCCCCTCCAGTCAGGACATTACCCATTATAATATTGATGGGACAGAGCTCACGTTCCTACAGAGATAGAGCATATGCTGCCCTAGGTGTTACCCTGACCAGTGCACTATAGTTTATGGCTTACATTAATTTTGGACACTTGTTCTGTACATATTATCTCACCTCTCTTCTCTCCCATTCTTCTTTTCTCCAAGCCTCCTATTCAGAAATCTCTATTCCAACTTCTTTTCCGTTTCTTGCCTGTTTTTGCAACAGTCCTTCACCCATATGCTGTGGTTAGCCAGCTGTCTTGCAGTTTTACTCCTTTCCCCTGCTCTGTCTATTGATTTTTCTGTTTAAGATGTATCCCAACAGGCTGCATCTGTTTCCAAAGGGCTTATTAATGCCATGCAGACCTCTTCTGAATTCATCAGCGTGAGAGCAGTTCAATGCAGGTAGACCTGCTCTGACAGAGGCATGGACCATTTGAACTATCAGAATCATAGAATCATAGAATCATAGAATGGCTAGGGTTGGAAGGGACCTGTAGAGGTCATCTAGTCCAACCCCCCTGCACACGCAGGGTCGCCTAGAGCATGGGCACAGGCCCAGGATTCTTTCATATGTGCCCAAGGACCGTGGTCCCCAGCACATGAGTGGCTCCCTGACATTAGGAGTAACATTACTTTCATTTCTGCACATACCTTCTGCACAAAGGTCTACTAAAAGCCCTTGTTAATTCAAGTTGAACTTGAACTCAACAGGCACAGTAGCTGCTCTCGCCACTGCTCCATCTGGAACTTGCCTCTTTTTTAATAAAATACTCTGTCAGGACTGACCAATTTTCCTAAATGCTTTTCCCACTTACCATTACTACCATTTAAATGGCATAATTTAAATGCTCTTCTGTATGTTGAACTGAATTTTAGCCCCTCTAAACCAATGATTTAGTGCCATTCCCTGTGGTCCCCAGCCTAGCACCCAGACAGACTGCCCTTGGTGAAGGAAGGATGGGCTACCCACCATGGTCGGGGGAAAGGGAGCAATGAGTCACAGGTTCTTACACCTTCTGTGTACTGAAAATATGAATCATCCTTCAATAAAATTTTAAAGTTGTGTGATAAGCACGCTTTCTGCTCAGATTGCTTGGCAGCTGAGCATTTGACCTCTGTTCAAAGTGTGTGATCCGCATGGCATGTGCTTGGGGGCAGATTTCTAGGGACTGCTCCTGTGACAGGGTGTTTTATCCTCAGCCCTCCTCCAGAATTCCTGTGGTCTTAAATGTGGAGCTGAGGCTCAGCTGGAGTCCTGCTAACTGGCATCTGTCGCACATGTTGAGACAAAACGTCTCACAAGTGTTCTTAGCTCTCGCTTTTCTGGAGTGGGCTGTCTACTGCTTGGGGCCGCAAATTTGGCTTCAGCGGTGAAATTCTGTACTTATTATTTTTTGCCTTTTTTAACAGCCTAGAGAACAGAGCCCTGACATAACAAAGACTGAGGAGAAGGCAGCAAACAAATGAGGGTGCTCAAATCAGCCTTGGTGCCAGTTTTAGTGAGGGGGCTCACTGCTTGTTCCAGATCCCCGTTAGCAATGCCTCGGTGCTTGCTGTCCTTAGGCAGCCTCCGCTAATCTGCACTTCCCTGTTGGGAAGCTCTCACAGATGTAGAAATCCCCTGGGAGAGGCGATGTGCAACTTGATTCTCCTCCTGAGCGGAACCAGATTTTCCCCATTACCAACCAAGCCTGCATTGCTGCTCAACTAGCTCAACCTTCTGCATTTTCTTCTGCTTTTTCCCAACCAAGGGTCCCTTTCTCCTTTTCTTTTCTACTGATTAACCCACTGCAGACTGTGCTCTCCTTGTGCAGCACAATGCCATAATCAAATCAATTTTCAGAGCAGGGGCTGCTTGGAAAAAGCCCTTCCAGCCTTGGGGAGCAGGAGCAGGGCTCAGAGGCGCAGGAGCTGGGCAAGGGGGACGTCTCGCTGACTCACCAGTCTCCGTGACACTGCAGAAACAGGCAAGTGATGATGCTAGACTGGGGGAGGGCCTGTTCCCTCTGCTGTCAAGACAATAATAAAGACTTCAGCAGGAGCAATTTAGAAGCAAAATGTATTACAGCTCATTTTTAATTCCCTGAGGAGTCCAGCTCCCAATCCAGGTATCTCCTCTTCAAAACTTTTTGAGACTTATGAACATCGGGGATAACTGGAAAGCAATGTAAGATATCACCAAGATGTTTTATTGCTCTCCCATAGATGTGGAAAAGCCTTTCATGGATGCCTTGAGCTTGTGTTAGCAAGTGGTTTGCATGCTCAGCTGTCTTTGCACTTTGCAAACCCACTTAGATGGGCTGAGGGATTTACAGAAAACATTGTTAAACAAGCTAAAATATTCAAAAGTATCTATAGCAAGGTAGCTCTGCTGAAAGTAGAAGTTAAGGAATTACAATTGATCGCGTGCTATGGCTTGAATGTGTAAATGCCTTTTGGTCACTACCAGTATCTGGCATCTTCAAAGAGAGACAAAATCACCCTGCCATGAAATATGCTGTCCTTAGGGAGAGGGAAGAAAGCACAGCAAAAACGCACTGGAGTGGTGCATCACCATGGATAGTGGTGATAACTACAAACAGAAAACAAATCATAAAACAAAAATCTTATAAAGACTCTTAGATGTTGTCTGCATACGTTTTAATAAATTAGATATGATGGAGATGTTTCTTGACAGAAGAGTGCCGTGGGATACTAATCCTTTGTACCAGTCAAGATAAGAAACTAAGAAATTGGAAGTCAGGGGGAGAAAGGTTTGGGGGAAGAGCTGTGTAATTTTCATTGGTGGTTTAAAGTGGAGAAAGCACTCTTAAATCTTAGGAGCATCAGAAATTCTCCTTAATCTGGTTAGTCTTTCTCTTATGTACAAGTTTTAATTTATGAATGAGATAGGAATGCAATTCTCCCTACTTCTGCTGCAGCCATATACAGGATTTATAGGTTTGTTGTCCTTGTCTCCAGGGTGGAGCGGATAAATCGGAGCAACGTCAGGATCTATAATACAGGTGCTATCATGTCATAGTTGCTCACTTTCATTTGATATTGTTTTTTATTCCAGATGGTATGCAGAGATCATAGGGTCCATTTAGTTTTTCTTCTAGAGAGTTTTTCTTGATTCTCTCCTGACTAATTTGTTGTTTTGGGCAATTTTATAACTTGTATGGAAGGTAACATGCAGTACTGTTTGTGTATCTGTGTAGAGCATAAAATTAGGGTGTGACGTACGTAGGAAATAAGGACTGAGAAATTTTATGGCATCGTAAAAGATTGTGTATGAATTATGTTTAGAAAGAGCTCAAAATATGAAAAGGTCAAAAGTGAATTTTAATACTGGAACATTGATTTTTTTTTTTTTTTTATAAAGATTCCATTTTAGTAAAGGAGAAACAGTAATGAGCCAGCAGCCGTTTTCAGTACATCAGCAATGTTGTCATTTACTTCAGAAACCATACAGCCAGATAAAATTTCTGAGAAGCTTCATGAGGACATTTTAAAGTCTTTTAATAAAGGTTTCCATTAGAATTAATAATTCATCATTTTACTAATTGCTCAAAACTGTCTCTAGACATCTCTCCAGGACTTAATCTTAGCAACAAAATATTATTTTTAGACCAGTTCCTGGACTAAGAAAGTTTTTTTTACCCTTGTTTTCCAATCTATATGAATTCAGCAAATTACTTGGGCAATTAAGGTATTAGATGATACTCTGATCAAACTCTCAAAAAAATGCCTTTTCTTCTGCATTTCTTGGCCTTTGTTGATGTGCCAACAGAATTAAAATTATCAAATACATGAAATCACAAATGGACTTGTATTGTTCCTTAAGCATTTTAAAGTAAATGTATTGGCATAAAACAAGGAGACTTATAAATCTATTTTCTTAACGTTTATAATTTACAGTAGGAGATATTTTCCATACTGACTTTCAAATGCCCTGACATAGCCAGACTTTTAACTGAAAATCTATTATTAATTTTCCTCAAAATATTGCTTTCTCTATTTTCTGTTCTAATTGATTATTATATTGTTTCGGGGGCACTATGAATTGACTCACTTATACTTGACCTCTCCATCTTCAGTTGGGTTCGTCTGTTTGTGCCTGTGCTCTGCATGGGACTTGGCTGGAAATAAGGACATGCAATTAAAGGAAAAGTGCGAGGCTGCAGAACAAAGCGTGTGGCCCAAATCCCTGCTTAGAAAAGCAATTATTGTCTTGGGCATTTTGCTTATTTTTGGCCTGTCACCTATGCTGAGTGCTTGTATCTGATGTGTACACACTTGAAACTTTGGATATCCATTCAAAGAGTTTGATAAGTAATTTCTTACACTAAGCAATATTGGAGAATGTTAGTAATCCTCAATAGACAATTTGAGAAAAATAACCTTCCTAAATCTGTTAAAATTATTCTTATTTTACTTTTTTAACATTATATGCATCAGGATGAAAAAAAAATGGAGTAGCAAGGCATCTGTATTACCAGAAAAGAAATTTGACTTCACATTCGGGTTGCAAAGAGAGTTCTCTGTGCTTGTATTGGAAACGCCTGGTGCGTTTCCAAGGAGTGTGATAGCAGCAAAGACGATATTATCCCTGTGTTAGTCTTTTGTGGTACAGTATGTGCTCTGGGTCATAAGAAGCTACACAACTCCCCCTCAACATCTCAGCATCCCTAATACCAATAATAGAGAAAAATATCCTTATGTTAGAAGAGGAAAGGGGGACTTGTCGTAACAAGAAAAAGACATTATCCAAAAGATTTTATCCAAAATACTTCAAATTCTGTTATTTTTTTCAGCAATGTAATGCATGGTTGGGACTCAAAATCATGATCCCCAGATACCAATTTATGAGCTTCTTGTGTTCCTTTCCAGCACTTTTGTTACTGTATCACCATACATGTTTTGAAACATTTTGGAACAAAGTGCTGTTTGGACAAAAGGTTGAAAGCATTGAAAGGAAAACACAAATAAATAGTTGCTTCATGATAACGCAAGTACCGCAGGATTATGTAATTCACTTGCAACGGCAATGCAGCATCCTCTCTTTGTACAAAGAATAAAGAGTTGCGTGCAAATAAAATAGTTTGAATAAACCCTGTGCCCCGTGCTCGGGTTGACCCTGCTGGAGCAGGGGGTTGGACTAGGTGATCTTTAGAGGCCCCTTCCAACCTCAACCATTCTGTGAAAAGTAGATGGACACGGGCACTAGGAGAATGACAGAATAAATTTAACAGACAGAAGAAAAAGATAAACCTCCAAACTGAAAATAAAGTTGGTTAAAAAAAATGGGATATTATAAAAATTGAAAACTTTCTTAGAGATGGTAATGACCATTTATTTGAAAAAAAAAAAGAATTGCTGAAATAGACACTTTTTTCCCCCTCTAACACTTAATAAAAAGAATGAATTGTAGAACCCAGTGTTCAATTTCCGTGTGTGAAAGGACAGAAGGAAATTAGTATCCAAGCAGAATCAATAAGAAGCAAGAATGGTGAAATGTTACTCAACTGCAAAACGAAGTTACCGCTAAAGATCTGAAAAATTAGATGAATTAGAAATATCTTTGTAAATCAGTAAGAAATCTCTTTGAAAGATGGGGAAACATATTAGTGCTTTAGTTAAAATTTTAGATCCTAAACTTTGGGAAAATGAAAACATCCAAAATCTTCACATTGTAGTCACCTGAAAAATAAGCAATAAAAGGAAGGAACAAAACTCACTGGTACAGAGGGCAAAGCAATTTTCAAAGTAGAATGGATGCTAATTAGAAACTACATTTTGTTTAATTAGAAAGAATTATTCACAAAACGGAATTTATGCTAATTGGAACTATTTTGTTTAAATTATAGCTAGGTGACTGGATAATGACATTGGGATAATATTGTTATCCCATCCAGAAATAGAAATCTCTGTATTATTTAAATTCAGCATTCTAAATATACATATGGGAAAAAAGATGAAGTTTCTGGATATGAGAAATAGAAGAAATTAAATAGTGGGTGATTTTTTAAGTTATACATCATTCTGTGCAAGCAAAACACCTGGTGCATTACTGAACAGATTAGAAATAGGTAAGAAATCACACATACAAAACAGAGGAAAGGACAACATTTACAAGACAGATAGTGCAGAACATACCCTGAAAGAAGAGGCATTTTTTGTATGTATTTGATTTATTTTCGCTTGCAGAAGATTTTCATAATAAAATAAATTCAGAGTCTCAGCTTCATGTAAAAAAGACCAACAGAAACAGTCATCTCAGATCAGACCTGCGCTCCCGGCTCGTATCAGAGAGGAACAGAGGAAAGATGTTAGCACTCTGTTTGCAGTAGTTCCTTTTGACCGGACAGAAATCCCTAAGTTAATAACTTACGATAAGCAGCTGCAAGCCTAACAGTTATTTTTGCCAGTAGTTAATTTAGAAAATGTGGCCTTTCGTCTTCATTTGTTACTCACTTTGCAAACTGTTCAAAAGACTTTAGGAAGGAACTAAGCAGGACCCGTGTAATAACACCCGTGGCACGAGAGCAGTAAGAAAATCAATACATTTATCTGAGTTGGTTTTGTTCAAAGCCAAGTTTGGATAAAAACTGTTAGAAAAGATGCTGTTATAGGAAAGCAATGCGTTAGAGTCCTTGATTTATGCATCTCTAAGAACAAGAGGCAAGAGAATGACCATGACAGGGAAGACCAAAGATATCCCTCGACCACTATCCTGTCTTCTGTAGTGACCAGCAACTGGGAGAAGGCAGAGCAATTTCTCTAGTATTGAACAATATCTTATAGAGAAGGTCTCATTGACCTAGCTGTGTAAGATGCAAGTGCCTTCTGCTGATTCTGCTCTAATCATTTGGGGGATATCTTATTAATCTTCCTTTAAGTCTCGAGTTAAAAATAAATACCTTTTGTTGTAAAAACGAACAAAGACAACAGAAACAACAACAACAAAAACAGAAGATTAAATGAACTAGGTAGGCAGAGACTACAGCCTGAATAGAGAACCCATTTCTCTCAACTATCACCTCAAATATCTCTCTGTCCACTGATTCTACTGTAAACTCAGGATTTTCTCCTTGTTCAGCGATCATGCAGCACCTAATAAGGTCTTCCTATCTTCCATGATATCACAGCTCTTATAATACAAATAAGTGGTATAAGTGATGCAAATAACTGGTTGAAAGGTCTGTCCCCTAGTGATTTGGTTTATAGTATTCAGGGATTCAGTTAATAGTATTGTACTATATCAGTTAGTTTATTCCACTTCCCTCATTCCTGCTGCTCTGTAAATTAAATATTCTGTAAACAGCAGAATTTTTATTGAGTTTCACTTGTAACCTAGCAGCTCTGTCTCTACCTCTCTCCACACTGAACTTTGACTGTATAGTAACTATAAATTCTGAAGCAGAGAGCTGACCTCCAAACAATATGAAAGGACTGACTGTACTTTAACCTCGTGTATTTTAATGATTTTCTTTATCACTGAAGTAGCTGGATCAGGCTCTGGAACACGGGCAGGAATTTCTCTTTGCAGTATGGAACAGCTGAGGGGACGTCTTGGTCCCACCCAGTGTTTCATCTGAGAGGTGCCTGCAGCTTCTCTTGTGCCATCTGCACACTTGGGCTGGTCAAAACCAAAATGAATAGATTCCTCTCATCTATGTTATTAGGAGAAGGAGGCACTTGAAAGAGCAAATGTGCTTCTAGAGTGAGTGTTTACCTACATGCTGCACATGACAATGTTTTTGATGGTAAAACAGGATAGAAGTCCCATTCTTCACTGTCTCTAGACACTGTTATCCCTTCCTTTCACCACATACACTGTTTTATTACCCCTTCAGCTTACTAATTTAGTGGAACAGTGAAATTCTTAGGTCAAATTAAAAGAAAGAAAGAAAGAAAGAAAGAAAGAAAGAAAGAAAGAAAGAAAGAAAGAAAGAAAGAAAGAAAGAAAGAAAGAAAGAAAGAAAGAAAGNAAGAAAGAAAGAAAGAAAGAAAGAAAGAAAGAAAGAAAGAAAGAAAGAAAGAAAGAAAGAAAGAAAGAAAGAAAGAAAGAAAGAAAGAAAGAAAGGAAGAAGGCAAATAAAAAAAAAAAAGAAAGCATTTATTATTCAACCCAAAAGTGTTCACAACATGTAAAACAGCTGAATCAGCACCACTGAAGGAGTAATACTGAAGGAGGGAAAGACAGAAACGCCTTGTGTTGGTGTGAGGAAGGTAGATGCGGGGTTGAGCTCTGCAGTATTGCCAGGGGAATGAACTCCAGCAGTGGGCAGGACTTTGCTTTAAAGCCCCAAAATGATCTCGTGAGACACTGCGACAGTCTTAGCAGCTGGAAAAGCTCCAAGGCCTAAAGAATAGAAAGGGCATCCCGTGTAGCTGGTCCTTCTGCCTCTGAAATTCACTCCTCAATGTTACTATTTTTCTTTATTTTTCTGCTCTGTGGATAGCAATGTTCCAACACAGAAATATTAGAGTACCGAAGAACTCACAGCAGGATTTATTGTATGGTTCTTCTTCTTCTTTTTTTTTTTCCCAGCCCTCTGTTTTATCCTCTGTTGTTTTGACTTTGAAATCAGCCAATACTGACAGTTAGCAGGGCCATCCGTGGATGTCACATATGCAGACAGTATACATGATCTGCCATCTGGAATTTTTCAGCAAAAAAACCACTTAAATCTTCTAAATCACTCTCGTTGCTCCCTTTGCCCGTCACCAGTGTCATAATATCTTTGTGCCCTATATGGCATTATATTTTATTTCTGTCCTTCCAGAGCATAGCTGGAAACTCAATATGCAGGATTTTTTTTTTCAGATTTATCCGTAGGCAAGCCTTGTTGCTTGCAAGTTTTTCAGCTAAAGTGGTGATGAGTTTAAAACATCAGAGGCGAATGTTCCTTGGAATGGGCAAGTGATTGCAATGCGACTTGCATTGGGTTATTTTTCCACCTTTGTGGAAAGACATCTGCAGAAGACATCTTATATTCTTGTTGGTCATCTGATGCCAGACACCGAGCATGGATGATGAAATGTTCAGCAGTGATTCAGTCTTGATCCAGGATGAAGGTGCAGTGGAGAATCATAACCCTCCCTGCTTAGCTTTAATGATATTAATCTTTCCTGAGGGGTCAGGAAGGTGTTTTCAAGGGCAGCAAGATTTTCATTTGGATTTGGAACTTCTTCCAAATGCTGTCGCCATCTGCAACACTTAACACTATTTAAGCTGATTTAAGAGATGAAATCTGAAAATTTCCCATCCTGAATTCACAGCCATTTTTTTTTATAATACTAGAGAAGTCCTTTGATCAAAAATAAGACTTGATATGTTGACATTAGTAGAATGAATCACACTGATTTCCATAGGCATCTGAGGCTATAGCTGCCTAGTCCCTCAGAAGCCGTGGGTAGGGGCATGGTGATGGGTCAGCCCTATGGCTGTGGAGTTGCTTGTGGGGCCAAGTGAGGAGGTGTACAGGATCACCAAGACAGCTTCAAAATGGCTTAGAGTCGCCAAATCAGACCTTAGGAAAGCCAATAGGAAAGCTCTGTTTTAACTGTGTAGTAAAGCAAGTAAAACAAGAACAAGTCTATCATGTCCTCTCCAACAGACTGCTTCCATATTACTATTTGAAGTGCCATTAAACAGGCAGGCAATAAGGCTCTTGGAGAAATAGCCATGCAATAAGTGTGAGATAAGGACGTAAACTTACAAAACCAAGCTCATGAACTGCAGACGTCCTTCTTCATCTGCACCTGCCTCATTGTGGAGATGGGGAGATGAGGTCCGCCAGCATGGCACGAAAGCTGTCGAATTTGGGCTTCTGTGAGCTGAAACAAGACGTGCATTCCTTGCCTAGGGATCCTTTCCTGAAAATACCTGGCCTCCAGCCTTGACAAATCAACGGCAGAGAGCGCTAAATGCCATCATAAATTATATCTTGCATCAACAAACACTCCACATATTCTATATCCCATATGTAGGTGTTATTTCCCTCCATATGGGCAGGAAAAAGCTGCCTCAGCTGCAGCGAGCAGAGCACTTAAGTAAAACATCAGTTGAAACAGGAGGTTCCAGCTGGTTGAGTCTCAGCTCACATGCTCCAGTGACTCCTGGGATGGCAGAAATTCACGCATGGCCATGGAAGCAGACAGGATTTAAAGCAAGCAAATAGCCTGGCTTTGGTTCACTGGGTTCTGAGCGCCAGGCTTTGGGTGAGGGGTTCACCTGCCAACATTTGAGTCAAAAAACCAACAAACTTGCTCCTTTCTCTTCCTTTGAAATGCACTTATGGAAGTCAGCAAAGTTTCTTCTCCCATCAGGGGCTTTTATTTTACAATGTCACTTGGCTAAACGCTGTTTTCTCCATGCAGGACTTGCTCTGTGGGCAGTGCAGTTTCTGAATTCCTGAGGGGAATCCAAAACCCTCACCAGTTACAGTGTGGTAGGAAGAGGAGGAGGACAGAAAAGTCTAACAAAGCACTGGGAGAGATTCCTTCTGGATTTTGAGGAATATCTAGGAGAAAATAATTCATTATTAGATTTCTCTTCAAAGAGATGACACAACTCTTAACACACCCACTATTCCTAACAGTTTGTTTTCTTTGGAATTAAACATAATTGGACTAGTTATTCTGCGTTATTCTGTTAGATATAGCAGTAAAATATAAATATTTATGCATTTCATATTTAAAGAAAAAAATTAGATTTTCTTTTAATCTACCAATTAAGGGCCTTTAACTGGCAGTCTTCCTGTACTATATTACAATTGTGAAAGCGCACCCAGCTATGAGTAACCCAGTCCTTCTCCACATACAAAAATATTTTAAAAGCATAATTACATTTATTTTGGGGAGAAGAATAGTCTTTATTGAGCTATGTCAGTAAGAAAGATTGTAGCCTGTGCAAGTGGAACTGAATGGAAACCAGATTACAGATTACTGTGATCTAAATCATTTAATCATTCCCCGTTTTCCTCCTGCTTTCCTCAGACATACTATGTTATTCATTGGATAAGTATTAGGTTTTCACTCTGAAAAGCTTTTCTCTGTTTATTCATTGCTGCATTTTTTCTTCCTGCAAGGTAATGTTTAGTTTAAAGAAAAGACTATTTGGAAAAGTAAATATTCAAACCACAGTCCATTGTGGCCGCTGTGGAACTGACATTTTGGGGTTCTCCTGATTATAGTTTTAAATGAAGAAGAAGACTTAGCATTTTTACTCATTTTTATTAATTCTGCTGTCAACACTGACCAGCTCTAATTAACTGGATGTGCTGGGATTGCATAATAGGTACTCAGACGGCAGAAGTTTAAGAAAGCAGCTATATAATAAACTGTCTAAAATAAATTATTAAAGGAAATTGCTTTTTTTTTAGAAAAATAAAGTTCTCCATATAATAAAATCACAGTATTTCCAGCAATGAAAGTGCTAGAGAGAGACGAGGCATTTTTATTAACATTAATAATGTGCATTCGGTAAATTCTTGTAAGTTAATGGCAATGTCTGAAGTTGCCTCATCAGATTTGAAATTTATCTCATCAACAGCATATGCAGAGTTACGTAGGGAAATGAAATCCAGATAAAATATTGGGAAAATCTCATTGGAGGAGCGTGAATTATTGCTCACATAAACCCTGGGCTAAGGTTACACCAGCTATCTTAAATTTAAAAACTCATAAACAGACTCTTACTGAAGTTCTTTCATGACCCTCTGAACACATATTTGTCTCTTTTCCAGCCTACATTCAGGCCAGTTATGATCTGAACACCTATTCAGGGTGCCTGCTCAGCATTCAATGAGTCGCTGAGGGCCCCTCTGCTCCATCTGCAGCTGGGCAGTGCCACCCATCAGGGAAGTGACTCAATGGCTTCCCTTCAAGGACACCAACCCAAGTGGCATGGTCAGAATTGCACCATATCTGGCTGCTTTCGATGCAGTCGAATAAATTGGTTCCTTCCATTATCCATCTTTGTCCATATATGTATATTTTTCTGTATACGTAATGCACTGGGTTTGGGAAGTATGAACACTCTAATGCAGTGAGAGGTGGGACGCTCACCAGCCCTATGTGGAAGGATGTATTTGCTCATGAGCCACTTTAAAAGGAAAAAAAAAAAAAAGGAGAATGCAAATGAAAGTGATATTTGTTGTCGTTTTGTTGTTGTTTTGACCAGTGCATTTAGTAAGCCTGCTTGGAGAGGATGAGGGACAGAAAATTTAGGTAATAGGTCCTTTTTAACCCACTGCTTTCAATATATAGCTAGCCCTATAAATCCTGTATGCAGGAATCCTTGAAATTTTGCTGCAGAGATCATCAGCAAAACCAAAATTTTAGAATAAATATAAGATATTGATGGTTCTCGACTTGGGAATGTTTTGGGTAAATCTTCATTCATTACTGCTGTGAGCCTGAGCTGAGGAGAGAAAGCTACTTAGACTTTTTGTTTTCTCTTCCTTTGAAATGTAATGAATAAAACACAATCGAAAACAGTCTTCTAATCTTAGTTCCAGCAACTGGAAAACACTTTCCCTGATACTTATCATGTTTTTATGTTTCTATGCAGTTTAAAAATCCTAAATATTAAAATAGAATCTTATCATTTAAACATGTTAGTTTGTCAACAATGTAGCTGCTGGTTATCACTCAATAATTCATTAACATTCAAGAGTAGCTGCATTGCAAAGAGGGATGGCAGTTATTCAGTTCAAAATGGGAAATATTCATAGATTTTACCCTTTTAACCATCACAGCCCATTATTTCTTGCAGAAGGAGACTCATCAGGGTGTGCATTGCCTGCCTCTGCTCTAATCATTTCCGAAGGATTAGTTTAACTGAGTGGTTTTGAAAGTTTGTTCAGAGGCACCATGGTAGTTATATCCTTTAAGGAAGGAAAGTGATATAGGAATGCCAGTGTAATTTTAGTATTTCAGATTATGGGGATATTTTCTCTCACAGTATTTTAACACAGCCCAAAGAGTAAGCAAGCTGTTGTATCCTCTTCCATAAAGCAATTTGTTTGTAGTTCAGGTCTCAGTTTATAACATATCTCTTACGGACCCTGCAGTTGCATGATACATAAGCGGGATCACTGCTATGTCAGTATGGAACTGCCCTTGGTTGAACAGTGTAGTCAGTGGGAAAGTCTTAAAACCAAGAGATGGAAGTTCTTCTGGCTCTATCAGATCTACCATCTGAACTTCAGTTAGGTCCTGCTCCTACTCCCACAGCAAAAACCAGCAGCCCTCATGCTTGGCTGCTGGGGAAGGATAAGGGCATCAATGCCCGCGTCGCACTTCTGCATGTGTCAGTAGTAACACACAGTAGTAACAGGCAGTAATACTCAGAGGCACCTCAGAGCTGCTACACCAGATACTGCATCTTCAGGTTAGGCTGTTTGGCCAGCAAAAGGTACTTTTAAAATGAAGTCTCAGAGTTAAATAAGCATTATTAGTGAAATTCTAGTTATAAATTAGCTATATATTGTTTTAAAATCCTTAATATTTTTATATTAAATGCTTGAGCTGTGTTCTGTCTAAAAGGGAAAACATATTGAAACAAATTCTTAAAACAAAATAAATGAAATTAACATTTCCTTTTAAATGAAGTGCATTAAGTGCTACCTCTCTACCTCTGGTAGAGGTGGTAGCAGATAGCAGTTATTCACCATTTGTGTGATTTATTAATACTTGGATATTTTTCAAGTTATATGATGAGAAGTTCTCTTGGTAGGAGAGGGGGGTTTTTTTTTAAGCAAGAATTCTCTTCAATATACTGAATTTTAGATTACCTACTTGACTGTTAATCTTTATGTGCTGATAAATATACCCAGAGAGGAAAGGAGGACCAGGAAAGGAGAAAATGTGCACTAACTTTTAATATATCTGCCAGAAAAACTGAATTATAGTTTGTAAGGTAAACTGTTATCCAGTTGATTTTAAAAAGGAAAACATATAAAGATTTATTTCATTCTTTCTGTCTGTTTGTTGGTCTGCATAGTGAGGAGATACCAAGGGAAGACAGAAATGAGTTTGATTGATTGGTTATCACTGAGTTTGTCCTGCTTTCTGCTGCTTTATTTTGTTTGTTTGTTCGTGTAAGTAAAGATAACTTACCCCAAAGTTGTTTTGTACTATAAATGTTAGGCTGCAGATTAAATCTGTGCACTAATATGGAATAAGAAGCAACTTCGAGAGGGAATAAAGGAAAAAAAAAAAGTGAATATTCAGGAAAGACCCTGAAAAAGTGACAATAAATGGTTTTGTGAATTAGTGCTTTGCTGTGTTGGTACTCAATGCTTTTGGAAAATGAGCACCAAACAACAACGCTTTTTTTTCTGTTTCATACTGACCAAAGCAACTCTTTGTTATCGTTTTTCACAAGTATTGAATTCCTATGAAGTAAGTTGCTGGTTTCTAATTCTGCCAGTAGCAAACAGGAAGCTATTGCTCAGTAGTACAAATTGTTGATTTTATTGAACTGCTTTCACTGTTGTCCTCATAATCATCCTGAATGGCTCAACTCCTAATGTTAGAAAAGTGGAAGGGAGTGAAGGCCACTCAATAAGTTAATAGTCATTGAAAAATAAAACAGGTTGCAAAACCTGAAATAAGTCAGGAATTACGTATGAGGAACTTATTTTTCAGGTTGCAGCAATCTGATTACTCTCAGAAGCTAAGCCTCACTGTCCTGGCAAACATTAAAATAAGAAACAGAAAAAGAAAAAAAAAAGATAAATATTTCTCGTTTAAGTAAGTATTAAGTAAGTATAGGACAAGTATTTCCAGATTAGATTTTGCTGCTGAATATTTTTATTTATCTAGCTGTGTTCGTATATCCTGTTGTATATAAAATAATGAGAAGTGAGACTGAAATCTATCCAGACGGGAAATCCAGTTTCATGTATAAATTTGAGGAGGTGAAATGTAAGGAAATGACTGCTGTTAGGAAGAGCCTTTCAAAAGCACTGATTTTTAAGCACAGCAACATGGCTTCAAGAGACGAGTCAAACTGACTCCTTTGTCCTCTGTTAAGCGTAATCCTTACAGACAAAGTCTTGAACTATGTGGAGGATGAGATGAAAGCTGAACTCTAAAGAAGATGGTTTGCTTCTTTGGAAAATGCAAAATGTCAGTATATTCCTAAAATAGATACAGCTTAGATAGTCAGGCAAGGGACTGATGGAATAGTATATTTGGACTTATTTTACCCATCTGCACGAGCTCAAGGTAGATCCATAGGGACCTTGTGAAGCAGAAAGTAGCCGTCTGCTGTCCCACGGAAGCGCTGCTCATCTGCTCCAGCATATGGCTGCAAGTCTGCTCCTTTCCCCAGGTCGGGAATGGACTGGGAACATCTGCTCTGGCATTAGGCGGCCTTTTGCATGAAGTAGTTTCCCACAAGAAGAACAGTAGAATATTACTTTCTCCATCTTAACATAGGCAGTTTCCAGCAATACTGGCAAAAGCTCTAAGGGAGACACGTGGTCTTAAAATGTTTGTTTTCCGCTCTGTTTGTCATTTCTTTGTTCTGTTGCTCAGAGAATGAAAATGAGATTGTGGCACTCCAGAAGTGATTTTCCATGGCAGTTTAATGAAAGGGGGACCGTTTGTACTGGTGTTGTGGAGTCATAGTTTACCAGAGTTCATTCGTTCGTTCATTCATTCGTTCGTTCGTTCCTTCTTTCCTTCCTTCCTTGTCCTTCCTTTCCTGCTCTCTCTATTTCTTTCCTTCTTTCTTTCTTTCTTTCTTTCTTTCTTTCTTTCTTTCTTTCTTTCTTTCTTTCTTTCTTTCTTTCTTTCTTTCTTTCTTTCTTTCTTTCTTTC
>PTEX01000060.1:2963376-3084161 GCA_003342815.1 Eudromia elegans | reverse complement strand
CCTTCCTTCCTTCCTTCCTTCCTTCCTTCCTTCCTTCCTTCCTTCCTTCCTTCCTTCCTCTCTTTCTCTCTTTCTCTCTTTCTCTCTTTCTCTCTTTCTCTCTTTCTCTCTTTCTCTCTTTCTCTCTTTCTCTCTTTATTTACCAGTAGTAGAGATATGATGCTGGTTTGGGAGTTAAATTTGCCCATAACCCAACAAAAGATTGCTGATAGATGCATTACATTCAGTATGGTGGAAAGACAGCTGCAGCAAAGCAATGCAGCAGAGTTTGGACATTCAGAAAATTATCTGTGCCCTCTTTCCAGTTCGATTTCCTCTCCTTCACCAAGAGAAATACCATTAAATTCAGTGGAACTCAGGTGCTATTAAACTAAAGTGTCTTCAGCAAACATAAGAATAATGCATCCAGAACATTCATTGTTTTCAGGATTTGCCTATATCCCAAAGACGTAATAGGAAAAAATGACCTTTAGTTTTGGATGTCTTGTTTTCGGTAGATTTTTTGAGCAGTGCAAAGTAATTACAGTGCCTATGAGCTACTTGTTTTGTGAATGCTTCAGACTCTTGAAGGTGGGTTTGTATCAAAGGATAGAGACTCCAGGACTAAAGCAGAGTGACGATGAGTTTCAGAAGCCTGTTCCCTAATACCTGTATCATCTGCTTTCCACATTGCTTGCATGACTTCCAAATTATTAGCAATTGCAAATCAGTTTTTATGGCACTGTGGGTTTGTCTTCAAAGACTGACATATGATTGTCAGTTGGCTCAAATCATGCCGTATAGAACAGAATTTAAGTTGATGAGTTTGAATTTTAAATTGCCTATATCATCCTCTATAATAGGGAGCTTTATATTTTGCTTCCTTTAGATACTCCATGACATTGAGAAAAATAACAGCTTCAGGAAGGGTTTTTGTATCCTATAGTAATTTAAACTATACATTACAATATCATTTCATCCTCTATTTGTGCATTTCTTTGCTTCGTTGTTTGTAGGGGTAAAAACTGTAATCGGCACCCTTAAATTCATTATATTCCCCCTCCCTCTTTTTTTAATAAGAGCATGGACTTCTGGGGTAGGGTGGTATTGGTACCTCTCCATGCTATGTCTGTGTGTGTGTCTGGGGAAAGATGACCCGGACCCTTGAAGGATTTTGCAGATATCTTAAAGTGGAGGAGAAAATGGGAGATCCTGCAGTTAAGGACCCGGTGTGTATCTGCTGAGAGAGAGGAGGATGTGAATATGAGGCACTAACGATCCCATGATCATCAGCTGTCAGTAGTGAAACACAGAGAGATGGAAACATGGCTCCCATTAGCAAGGCTGTTAAGCAGCTTATTGTGATGAGAGCCAAACGTACAATAATTTGATTGAAAAGGAAATTTTCATATATCAAAGAATATACTGTTGAAGTATATCAAATAATCAAGTGATACAGAATGAAGGAGAAAATTGAGAGAGACAGAAACTGTATTATCTTGGACATGTCTCTTTGCTATGCTAAAGCAGCTAGTGAAGGACTAATTCTCTGACTGAGCATAGCAATATCTGTGTTTTTATTAGGAAATGCTACACTAAGCCAGTGTTTTGACGTAGCTGCTTTTGAATCATCAGCAATACATAAGTTTGAAATTCAGAAATGCTGAGTGTCAGAGTACCTGACATTTAGTTAGTTGATTCCAAAACTGGAAAAATTGATTCAAGTTAGTTGATTCCAAAACTGTTGGCAAATATAGGACTTTTTTTTAAATCCATACCCAGGTTCTACTAGTGACTCTTTGATGTCTGAGTTAAACAAAAGGAAATCGTCTAAATGGAGACTTAGTCATCATTAAACACTTCCGAAATGAGAATTTTAACAAAGATTCCTATGTTTTCTTACACTGGGGAACAACTGTAACTCTTTTCACAAAGGTTCTTGTTCAGTGATGTTTATGATTACTGTTTTCTTTAAATAATTCCGAAACTTTATTATGAACCTAATAGGACAGATGAGATTAAATGCTCAGGTAACAATGACAGTTTGGAAGTAATGCTCTTTGAGAGCAGAATCCAGGCTTCGTGATAAACATGATGTATTTAGATACAGCTTTACCTGTATTTTAGGCACTTGACTCCGTGAACTTCTGTGATGCAAACACCCTCAAATTCTTCATAGCATCTGCAGAAAAAAGTAGAAGCCTTTGAAGATCTACCAGACACCATCCAACTCGCCTAAGTCAGGCATATGAGTTTCTCCATTGGGCAGATAAGGAACACGGTGCTTTCCAGTCTGCTTCAGTTAGGTGTGCATTTGTCAGCTGAATATGAAGGAAAACAAGAGCAAATGCAAAGTGCTATATCCACCTAGGGTATGGTCCCCTCAAATGCCTTCTGGAGCAGGATGTGTTATAGGGAAGAGCAGAATATCTATTCTAGATAGACTTGTATAGCAGGTGAGTGTTTAGAGTATTCACCTGTGAAAAGGGAGACGTGGACTCCTTTTTGGTTGTTTGCCTAGAAAGGGGCTGCCTGTCTTAGTCTGGCTCCCAGCAGAGCTCAGAATGGGAGATGTTTGCCCGTTTTCCCTCAAAACAGGCATGTCTGACCATGCGTCAGGCCAACTGGGGAGATGCTTAATGAGGTTAAGTTGTCTGGGCAATCCTGGAAAAGAAAAGGCTGCACTGTTTTTTGAAATTTATATGGATTTAGGGTTTATGTGAGTTTTCATATCTAAATCTTAATTTACTTGGATTCTTTCCCTGGATAGCACTCTTCTGGTAGTACTCTTTCACAATATATATTAAAAGATGATAGTGGAAGCAGACTTTGTGACATTTTAAATGTAAATCCTGATTGCTGCTCTGTTACTTAGTTTACCATTTGAAATTCAGGGGATTTCTGCCTAAGACCTAGACAATTGAATAATTCACACCAAACAGCTTAACTTTCTATTGTTGATAAGTAGAAAACGAGCACAGCTCTAATGTGTTGAATTATGTCTGTATCGGCTCCTCGAATCCATGAACAAAATTCATACTTATACTTGCATGAGAGCAACTTGAAGCATCTTCAGACTGCCAGAGTGGTATAAACATTGTTAATGGGAGTGAGACTCGAGAGCTGGGATTTCTCTCGTCCACAGCTTTGGGGGAAATGAAGGGCTTGAGGAAACACGCGATAACTGGCACTCCCAGGGGATGCATTATAAGTTTCCCGTGTATTTCTGCACGATGCAGCTTGACAGCATCAAAACTCTTCTGCCTGCTATAAATGAGGGTCCCTACAGGCAGACAGGGAGCAGGGATTGTCACTGCCTCAGGCTTGTGAAAAGAAGCCAGCAGGAACTCTCCTCACAAACATCTGTTCACAGCTGCATTGGACAACCTTTTCATCGTCTCTGCCCCTGTATAAAGATGACTTATGCATTATAATATAATTCTGATGACTTGGATGTGGTTTAACATGCTGGCTGCATATTCTCCCTGTGTAAATAAAATGTATTTAGAGAGGAAAATGAGTTGTTCATTATCCATACGTTAGGTCTGTGAATACTGCTTTTAACTGCCTGTTGTTCCTCTTGCCCATGATGAATTTAAATAAGTTACTGGGGAGTTTTTTGTGCTTTTCCAAGTTATTTGAATAGAATGTCTTAAGATAATTAGCTGCAAAATTAAAAGTACACAGTATTAATAACCACAGAACAGATGACTCTTGGTGGTGTCTCTTGTATCATTATGCACTGGAAATTTCTCTCTTTAAATGTATTAGCAGCTACTTTGGTATTCTCCAAAGATCAGTCTTTGGTCTTTCTTTTTACTTAAACAGTGACAATAGCAATAAGATTTCTAATCATTTTAGTCTGTTCAATGCTTGGAAGAAAGTTAGAAAAATAGAAGCTGAATTATGGTGTCTCTTAAGAGAAAGAAAAATGTTAGATTTTTGGTGATAGATGTGAGGGGATTTTGTTAACAATTTTTTCCTGAAACCTCTTTTAAATTATTCAAGCTGGCTGCTCTACTTAAATATCATAAAATATTTGGTAACTCGTAGACTGCTTTTTGAAATATACCAAGCATAGACTCCTGAAGCAAGGCGCTAGATCATTAAAAAATGATCATTCATTATTACACTATCAACTGTTCCTCTGTTTACTAAACCATTAGATAGCTATAAATAATAGAATCCTATAGAAGTCCAGTTTGGAAAGGGCATCTGGAGAGTATGTGATCCAACCTTCTGGTAAAGCAGGATCTTGGATTAGGTTAGATTTGCTAAAATCTACTGTATTTGATATTTTCTCCTTGATTTTTTAAGTAGACTTAACACCAGAACTAATACATTTATGCATGCTTTATCTAGTTTTATTTTCAGTGTAATTGATTCAGTTACTGAGGTCTACTCAACCTGTTGACCCCCTGTGGCTTCTACCAGTGCTCCTTGGCCAATGTTTTATCTCATTGCTTACATTTAAGGTGCTCATGTGGGGTTTCCTTGGAAAGGATCCTCTCGTGCATACACTTCTTCTGCTTGTACATGTTTCCCTGTCAATTGCAGGGCTTAAGAGAAAGAAAATTACAATTTGCAATTGTGCACGGCCCTTCACATTTTATAAATCCTCAACAATCTCCATGCACATGAGGCAGATAGGCAAACTTTTGTGCTCTGAGTGAGAAAGCTGAAGCAGTGAAAGAGTATGACTGGGAATAAAAAGAGTAATAGTTCTAACGCTTGATTTTTCAGATCTCGTTTTTGATTCACTGTGTACAGAGGGAAAATTCAAAGTTGTGATGTCTTCCTCACAGCTTTCTCTATTCTTCCTTTATTTTGCCTCTGTGAGTGCCAGGGGCTGTGTAGTTTAAACGAACTACTGATAAGTGAGAAGAAAGCTGAGGAGACAAAATAAATATTGGGACAAAGAACGTTTCTCACCACCTTCCCTTGAAGTGGGGACACTTCCTTCCCAGGAGGGGGGTGAGGGAGCAGAGGGTGGTAGTAGTAGGGAGGAGTTTTAACCTTCAGAGAGTCATAGAATCATTATGATCAGAAAAGACCTTTAAATCCAACCATAAACTCATCACCACCATGCCTGCTAAGCTGTTTCCCTAAGTGCCTGTCCTGCACTTTTCTTGAACAGAGCCAGGGACAGCAGCACTTCCCTGGGCAGCCTGTTCCAAGGCTTCACCATTTTTCCCGTGTAGAACTTTTTCCTAATATCCACCCTGAACCTCCCCAGTGCAGCTTGAGGCCGTTTCCTCTTGTCCTGCCTCCTTGGCAGGAGGCAGCTGCATGTCTTGGTTGCTGCCTTTATTCTGCTTTGATGTCCATGTCCACCCTGCAGTACTGGACTGTGCTACCCCTCTACAGTGAAGACTTAGTGAAGATTCATGGGGATACAGTGCAGGGGAAAGCTGTCAGCTTCTGTCAGCCCTTCCTAGGTCTCCTACCTCTTCTATGGCCCCGTGCTTTGCCTCCCACCCACTTCTGTTGCATCCATATTTCCTGCAGCCACAGACTTGGCTTCACTTGAAAACTCTAGCTGAGAATGGTGAGTTTTGCAGACTGTGACACGATGAGAACACATTATGGACTGAGAGATGCTCAAAGGAACTATATTTGCATTGAAGATATATAGGTCTTTCCTCGTGGTGCAGATGCTGTCCCTGAATGCAAGGTATTGTGTAGTCCCAATCATAAATGCAGCAGATGAAATCAGGACATTTTTCTTTGCTTCTTCTGTGCTAGGTTACAGAACATCCCCAAAGTTGGGCGTTACTTTTTTTTTTAATTAACATCTTGAAACAACAAAATTGACATTTTAAAAACTAAATTGTCTGTGGATTAGCCACTGTCACAGCAGGTCATAATTTTTCAATGGCACAGTGTACTCATAGAATTACCTATATCAGGACCAGATTTTCAAATGTCAGGGTGTTTAGTGATAAAATTATCAATATCTTACCACAATAAACTGAAGTCATTAGAAATATTTGTTGTAAATTTAGATGATGAAGTGTAAAATTTTGGACTTACATAACCCTTTAGGAAAATTCTTGGTAGAGGCCTGACAGTTACCTAATCAAATGACCCAAAATGTAAAAATGCTTTTTTCTTTAGCGTATATACAACCTACACAACCAAAAGTTCTTGGAAGTATTGTCCTGCTTCAAAATGATTGCTGTGCTGCAGTCTTCATTTCACATAAACTGTTATCATGCAGTTTTAATCTGTGAGCTCCAGCAAGGGAGAGTATAGGGTATTGTTAATTAAATATTACCTTAAATAAAACAAGCACTGTGAAAATAGGTATGCAGAGCAATTCACAGCAGAATTTTCTTTCATAAACACTGCGTTCTGGGCAGAGAGCGAAAAGTTTCACCCCCTTTGGCTTGTAGCCATAGATATATGCACAGTGCTTAAAAGATTTGTAACTTCATTGATCTTTGCACTCTGTCTGACACTCTTGGACAAACCTTTAAATTTTTTATCTTATTTGATTAATACACTAACCTTAGATGGCCTTAAATCATTTTTCTCGGCTAAAAGGTCGTACTTCTCTGGCTGGCTCATCAGAAAATTCTACCTGCAAACAGTGTATATGAAAAAATACATCTTGCTTTTTCATTCTTCATGAAATACTGATAACAGTATTTAGGAATTTGTTCATACTTTGTATGGCTCAGGGAAGAGATTCTGCGGTCACTTTGTAGCACTGTATGTTTGCCAACTAATGACAGAAGGTGTTCAGGCAATTGCATAAAATTCACTGTTGGATTTTTATGGCAGGTCAGCTGCAAACCATGGATTTGTTGCTTTCTCTTCACTATGCTTGCTAAATAATTAAGTTAATCCCCTTTAGTTTTCAGCTATTTCCAGAGCTAGCTCCAGACTTCTTGAAATCATAGGCAGGACTGAAGGCTGCTTCCCGTTGGAGAAGACAATGGAGAACCTATCCCAGAAGGGAAAAGACTGGAGATAGGGATGGGATGCGGATAGAAAAAGAGTGAGAAAACCCCTGCAGAACTGTATTTGAGGTCCCACATGTCTGTGTGCACATGTATTACCTGCACCCTTCAGCTGTAATTCCCGTACTCTGTAGCTTGGTCCTTCTCTTTCTTAGTGCCAATAAGTAGGGCAAGATCCACAGCTATGGAGATGGGGCTGTGGGGAAGGACAAGGCAGATGAAAAAGTGAAAACTGTAGCAAAATCACCCTGACAAAAGCAGCAGTAATGAGAACACGTGTCTTCACAGAAGTCAGGAGCTGCTGCATGCTGGGGACAGGAGATGTGCTTATCAACACAGTCTCTTTGCTCGATCAGCCTTTTACAAAAACATTAAGTGAAGGCTGTACAAGTGCAAAATACCAGAAATGGAAATTTGGGACATGGCACATGGAAACATGTTTCTCATGGGAGTAGCTGGGAAACATATTTGACTGTTGATTCAGTCGTGTTTAGAAAGTTTGATCAGGCTCACCTCAGGGCACGTACCCTCTGTCCCTACCTTCTAACTTTATCCTGGATCCAATATCATCCATTCTTGCACTGCAAGCATAAAATCAACAACAAAACATAACAGCAGCAAGAACCCTATAGCACATGCACTAGCTATTTGGTCCAGACAGTAAATGCATGCCCACTCTTGATCCGTAATCGGATTTGCCTGATAGCAACAGTGGAGACATTACGGTATTGTGGGTTTTCTTTCTTGCTTTCTTTTTTCCCTTCTTGGGTTGTTTTTCATCATAGAGATGCAAAATGCGCTTGAGGCCCCTATCAGATATATTAGATGATTGAATGAAATTTATCCACGTGTCCAAATTAAATAATACCTAAGATAGCAGCAATGCACAATGTTCTGTAAACTCACTGTGTCAGTTGTGCTGGTGTTGTTTGAGTAGGTACCACTGTCAATTCATAGAAGTCACAGATTTAGACACCCAGTAGCTGTTCTTGGACACGTCTGATCTTGTCTGTCTGTCGTCTTCTCTTGCAACTCATACTGAGATGCCAGTGTCACAAGGTATTAAAATATTCGAGATTAATGGGAAGAAGTATTGCTTAGATATTTGATCATAGTCCTTTGGCAACAGCTCCCTTTACTGAATAGTTAAGCTGGCAAAGCTGCAGCTGTAAGAAATCTGCAAGCAGTAAAGAGTAAGAGGACACAAAGATGCCAAGAATAATTCATTTTCTAATGAGGGCATACTGTTTGTGAAAAGGATTTTTTGCTGCTTGACCAGCTCTTTTTCTTTTATCTACATATTTCTTTTCTAGTCTCTCTTTAGCTTACAGTAAAGGAGCAGAATTATGCCTAAAGGACAAACTTGTTTTTCTAATTTCCCATGCAAAGACAGGTTTGCTTTGACATTCCACTGTGCCTCTATGCATTTAATTGCATGATAAAATTCAATACTTTGGTTTTGTTTGAAATCATAAAATAACTCTCATCAATGAGTCTTTCTCGCTTTGCTTCAGTCGCAGCATGTGTACGATTTAAAAGTCGTACCACCCACGTTGTCCAAAATTTTGCTATGCACAGATGCTCAGTAAATTGCATACCTCCATCTGTGGCAATATAATTAGCTGGAAGCAGGTCTGAATTTGGATTTAATGCATTGTATTCCGATTCCGTTTTAAAATATTTTCATACCCTTGAATTATGGGGCTTGGGTCCTGCCATTGAGGATTGTCTGCTCTTAAATTTAAAAATTTCTCAGTTTAAACTGAAAGCAAAATTCATCACTTTTAAATACTATCAGAATAATAATGCCCAGATCTCTTAGCCTTCTAGTAATTCTTTAGAGATTCAGTACATTCATATGGATGTGTATAGGCTGTATCTTTTTCACATGGGATAAGCTTTGATGAAAATATTACAGTAAATGTCTGAGAATACATTTAAAGCAAGCAAATGGGTGGGTGTTTCATATTATAACCATAATTCTTAGAATTTCAAAAGCAATTTTTATTTCAATATTTCAAAGGCCACTCACTAATGAAATCTTGTAAGAAGCCTGTGAAAACATTTCTGAAAAGAGGACTGTAATTTGCCCAAACTCAGCAACAGCAATAGAAAGAAAATGCAGGTGTCCAGTTCTACAACATTATTTTAGCCACTTAAATAACTCTTGTAAAAGAAAACATGATTAATGCCCTTTTCTAGAAAGATCTTTACTAGAAACCCTTAGTGCAGCTTAGTGCAGTTGCTTATTAGCTTGGGTGCAGTGTGCCACAGTAAAGCCATGGTTTTTTAACGGAGTAATCTTGCATTTTCTAGTTATCATCTTCGGTGGTTCTTCTTCACTAAACAAATCAATGTATATTTAAAATACCTTCTAAATGTGTGCCCCTGTTGACACCAGGCAAAAAGCCTAATAAATACTGGTATTTGATTATTGGGAAAAAATTGACTTTGCTCTCAGAGGAACCTGCAAATCCTAATATCTGCCTGATCCCCATCAAAGCAGCGTGCACTGCATTTGTCATCCAGGAAAACATTCAAGTCCAACTGCTCTATCTAAGGCTGCTCACACTTGGCACTATCATTGCCCATTCATAAGCAGGAACTCAGTCTTCCACCAGCAGATGAGAGGGGTGAAGAATTTAGCTCATTTAATAAAAAGGTGAGAGTGATTGCAGGGAAGAGAGCAATGCATGGCCAACTGCTGCACAAGCTTCTGCCAAGAAAGGCAGGAGTAACAGCTCCTGTTAGTCAGAGTTCCTGAAAATGGAGCTTACACGACACAGAGAACCTTAAAATAATAATAAGAAGTATCAATGTTTGTCTCTGATTTTTACATACCTAGTTAGGATAAAATATGCTCAGGTTTTCGGAGACTATTTACAGTTCTGAAACAAGGAAACATCCCTTCCATCAGCTTGAGCTCTAGGATCTGGCTCAACTTCCTGTGAACTTAGGGAATCTGTTGAACTTAGCTCCTGTGAACTTAGGGAGTTGTTGGCATGCTCCGCCTTCTCGCCTGGGATATTCCCATCCTCCTCTCTGCCACACGTATCAGCTTTTCTGTGGCGAATCATTCTGTCTGAATTTCACAAAGGCACTTCTGTTTTCTGCTCAAAAACAGGATCCAAAACTTGCTGTTGGGAATCCAAGCCTGACAGTTTCTTCTATAGCCCAATCCACCGTCAGCTTCCTTGTAACAATTCCTTAGTCATCTTTCAATTCTTTATTAGTCCTCACTTTCCCCAGGTTAGATAGAAGCAAAAGAATAGTTTTCATGTTTGGTTTTTTTTTGTAAAAAGAAAAAAGGCCTTTAATATTTAATTTGAAATGCCTGTTATTTCTGTCTCCAGTTCCCATAAATATACAAAATGCTTTCACATTTTCTGCTTCTTTTATCCTTACCTCTCTCCTCTTTTTGCTGTATCCTATCAGATATACATAGAGAAAGATCTGGATTCTCATAAATAAAGAAGTTTTCAAAGCCTAAAAGTAAATCTTAGATATGTAATTTTCAGTGCCTTGTGTAGTACAGTGCAGATACTGCATGTACCACGGCATAAAAAATATGTTATATGATAGAAAGACTCCAGTGCTATACTGGACTCTTAAATCATTTTATTTTCTATTTGATGGCAGCACAATTGTTACCTCAACACATGTGGTACATCCATCATATTCCTTGTCTAGTCATGTTCCTAATTGGTCTTTCAGCTTCTAAAATAATTCTCTCTAGAGAGGTTGACAGCAAAACAGTGATTTTTTTTTTGTTTGATTGTTAAAAAAATCTTTAATTTTTTAAATCACAGAATAATTTACAGAATAATTGGAAAGAACAGAATAATTGAAAGGGTCAATTATTACAGACTAATTGGAAGGCTTGCTGTGCCTTCACTAATACAGACCAGGATGGAGTTAGCCTTCATCACTGGATGGGCTAAAACTTGAGCCCTAAAAGCACCATTTAATTGTCTCTTGTGCTTTCAATTACTAGAAGCTAAGAAATACAGTAGCTAGTTTTAATAAATTAATTAGATGGAGGTGATGATGATGAAATTGCCACTTTTCTGAAGTATAATGCAGATATTGGTGTTTTCCACCTGTTTCAAGTACAGTTATGAAGTAAGGCTACTTATCAGCTTGTAACACAGAGTGAAAATTTCCTATTGCAAGCGTGTAGATGCTTGGCAAGGCATCCAGATTTTTCCTCTTGATAAATAGCGTTTCTGAGTTCCAAGCAGCATTTTGATGCTTGTTTCCTAGGAACCAGGCAAGTACAGATTTTTTAGTAAGAAAGTCCCACCTGATATGTTTAAAGAACCATCATTAAATTTAATAGAGAGGTCTAATCTGATGCAACAAATTCTCTTTTCTAAATAGTTCAGGAGTATTTTATTATATCTGCTTATCGTTCTACCATGTCAACACACTGAAACACTGAACTAACATCTGTTTTAACTTCTGTGTCTTTTTCTAGCAAAATCCTTTTGTATCAAAATATACTATTGTTATAATGCTGTTAAATACATAACATGATATTTCTTAGGAAAAAAAAAGATTTAAAAATAAATTAAGTAAGGTCCTTTTCTTCACGTTTGAAACAGTAATATGCCTTTCTCTTCTACATGTTCAGGCCCCAAACATTGTGTCGTATTAAACTGCCAAACAAATGATATCATAATCTTCAGTAATATCTGAATAACTTAATTTAGTTGAGAATATAAACTTGAGCCTTGGAGAAGACTTGCTCAGCATTTTGGAGTCATTTGTAGTTAATGTCTTTAAAATAGACCAGGCTGTCACATTCCCTGATTTTAGATGATGCAGCACATTCGGACACATCCATAAGCAAGAAGAGAATTCAGTGACACCATTGTGTAAAACAAATGAGTGGAATTGCAACTAGGTACCACCTGAGTTACATTTACATTTACAGCTATACAGCAGAGGTTCCAAGTGTTGAGTGGACAAAGCTCTCATTCAGGAAGTTCCTGCTCCTGCTGGAACTGCTATTCCCACTGCTATGACATGGAAGGGGAGAAGGAAAAATAACCACTCAGGTGGAAGTGGTTAAAGAAGCAAAAATAACCACTCAGGTAAAATCTGAACCAAAGATGTTGAGAAGCTTGTGTGAATGCATTGTATGCATTGTGTACATTCTCACTGTAAGACTTGCTGTTTACTGAGAGCCTGAGTTTCACAAGTTTTCCCATGATTTTTCAGGTAAGTTTGGGCAGACTTGCTACATCTTAGCTTGCACAAGGCTATGTGGGTGACAGTCACATCCCTGGATTGCTCTGTAAGCAAATGATGGAAGAGTGTTGATGTGGGTATGGAGTTCAAGGCATCCCTTTGTACAGTTCATCTCCCTAGAAGAAGTGACAGCTGGACAGGTCAAATTTGACCTGTGGACTTTCTTCCATTCATTATGTTCTTCTTTAGAAGTCCTTGGTAGGCAGAGGACTGAGAATAGACCCAGAGAACAAGAAATCAGAGAAGTTAAGATGGAACAATCCAGGTTCAGGGCATTCTATCTGTGAATTGCTACAAATAACTAACTAGAAAGTTGTCAAAGACAAATATGCCTCCATGTCTTTCTTGCTATTCTTCCCATGTCAGAGTTTTGGGGAAAAGGAACGATGACACCCCTCATTCTACAGGAACAAATGACAGAAGCATGAAGGAATCTGAGATTCTTGCTTTTGAAAATAAAATGAATTCGTTCTCATCTCCAAATGAGGCTGTCATGCCAGGTTGATTCCTGCACATGGGGATGATGTAGCATAAATAATGAAATGATCTCTGCATGTAAGCGAATACTTTTTCTTGTATCTCACCTTGGTTGAACTGCTCTTTCCAAATACAAAATAGCATGGGATGCTTTCCATTGTGAGGGGCTTAGCTGATCTATTAAAATGCTGAAATTTCTGAGCAAGAAAGAAGTCAGAATTGTTCAGTCTTTTGCAGGATTGTGCCTTAAAACTCCATAGCTCTAGTAGACTGACAAGCAAAATAGTAGAAAAAGTGAGTGGGAAGTTACCATGGTGATCACAACATTTGATAACTGCAAATAACTCTGCTCCGTACAGCAACCCTGAACTAAAATACAAGGATGGCATTTATCCGGGCCAAAGTCCAAACTCCTAGAAGTCTCACCTCATTGACTGTCAATGTATTGGTGGCTGATTAGCTGTGAAGACTTTCTTTAACAAGACTTCACATTCGAAAGCGTGACGTTGCTCTTGCTGGTGTCATTGACGTCCCCCAGGGAAGCGTGAGAAATTCAGACAGCAAACTGAAGTCTGAAAATTGTGTGATGATTCCAGCTACAGAGGTACCTGTTGGCATGCAGCTTCCTCTCAGCCGGGCATCAATGTGTAATTAATTCCTCTTTCACAGCTCTGGAAAGACACACAGAAGTGGGTTCCATGAACATCAGTGGCAGAACCAGGACCAGAAGTCATTCTTTAGCCTCCTCATTTTACTCCATGTCCTCATGATTCAGATGACTAGAGTCAGCAGCAGAGAAATAGGGACCGCCAGAGTCCCCACACTTTCACAGAACAGTTTAAGCTTTTTTGTCTGTTACTATAGAGAGGCTTTTCAGTCCTCTTGAAAACAATTTTCCCCTAAATCTGTGACTAGTACTATTCCTAAATCTGTAGCTAAAATATCTCTAGATGTCTGACTTTGACTGACTCTAAAAGCAAGATTTAATTTGTTGATCTCAAATTAGCTGCCGTTCTGTTCAGAAGGACTAATTTAAAGCTGCATGTTGATACTGTTCACAAATCTTAAAAGGGCTGTTGTAACAAGCAGAGGGAATCACAACGAGAGTCTCAGAGAATGACGTGACTAAGCAGAGTGTCAAAGACAAGATAATGTTGCACAGGACAAGTGAGAAAAATGAAGATTTTGCAAACTCACAGAATCTTTCTAGGTTGGATGTATCTATCCATTGATTCCTATCCTGAAATTGATGTCAGTGTGGCTGTCAAAATAAAGACTCTAGTATTATAACTTCAGTTAAGGTTTGGTCATATTTTTTTGACAGAGACATCTGTATTTGTATCTTCTAAGTCACCTTCTAAGGTTCTGTGAGCTTGTAGGAGAAAGTGTTGTCAAGTGCCATCAAGTCCTCCAAAAACAGTGCAGCACAGGGCTGAACACAGAACCGGATTGACAGTCTGGGCTGCTGCCAGTCACTCGTTCTTTTCTTTTTTTTTTTTTTACCCTCATTCATTCGAAGCACCGAGATTGTAATTGCAGACTTACTCTTTGGAAGCCACTGAGTCATCACTCACTACTCCTACTTCAAAATCTTATTTTTGTATCACTACCAAGTCCCTTTGAAGTATTCCTGCTGCTGGTTCTGTGCTCTTAGGCTCAGTGAGTTTGGGTGGTGTTTGTTTACTGCAGTTGAGCTATGATTATAAGTTATGGAAAAGGTTTAGAAAAACAAGTATAGAATTTTTCCCCTTTTTTTGATAAATCAGAAAGCACACGTTGTTCTTTATGTTAGAAAGTGACTCAGCTAAGAAAGTAGATGGTTCTGATTCAAGTTCTGAATCAGACCATAGGTTTCCATGCATCTGTTATATTTCTATATCAGCTTAAACGAGTTACAGATGACAGGAAAATCTAGCTTTATTACAAGTTTTAACAGACTAAAATTGTTTGTTATCCCAAATGCATGAAAGGATACTGCCTCTACCCAAAAGAAAATGAGGAAATAGTAAAAACATTAATGAGGATATAAGTGATTGCCTTTCCCACCATTACCAGGGCCTTTGACTACTCCTTGGAAAAAAATTCTTTCCTATATTTTGATAGGAAGCAAACACAAGCAGTAGATAAGGGTGCTGCTCCTGCATTTCAAAAGCAGACATGATAATCAGCTATTATAATCAATATATACAAAATCTGACTACCTACTTATATTCACCAGTATGGGTAATTTTCCTCTTTCTCTTCACTGAGCTTACTCAGAGCTTGATATCTTCCAATAAAATGCTTCCATGAATCAGACTTATAGGCTGCTAGATCTTAATGGAAAAATATGGAGATGAAAGAGAAACTGCAGACAGTGGGAGTCTGCCTCCCACTTTGTAACAGGCCAATATATGGCACTGCAAGACATCTATTATTGCTTGCCTATGTCCAAATGTTGTCATCTTACAAAATAATCCTGTCATGACAATCCTTTCCTGTTTTATCCAACCCTTGGAATCAAAACAAATATTTTTCAAATTTTCAAACCTCTTGTTCATTACAAAAAAAACCCAGAATTGCCTGTTCTTTAGAAACTCTCCCTATTATAACTAGGTTAGTTACTGGTTCCTTCTGAAAAATAAGTTGTCTTCTGCATGTCATTGATGTTAAAAAATTTGAGGCAAAGCTGCCAAGAAATCACAGATAATTATAATTGAAGATCAAATATTGAAATACCATAATAAAGAAGATGATTCCCAGATAAAACAGGCTGGGATATGGAAGAGTTGTTGTTTTCATCAGAAAAACCTGATTATCTGAAACTGAAATTTTTGGGGACTTGGGGAAGTTTCTGTTACCTGAGGGAATATCAAAGAGCATTGGGAAGAAAAGAATGTGGAGGATAATATTAATCTCACTCCAGTTTTGTCAATATAAAATGTAGGTATAAGAGAGAGAGAGAAAAGCACCTACAAGATTAATTTCATCCATTCTGAAAACAGTATTTTAGGCCAATTTGGTGAATTGCCCTACAGAAGCATCAGCAGCTTGTTCAGGAGCTCACTGATAGTGGTTCCAGAGTGCTGTGAGCACGTCTGAGCACAGATGACTGTCTCCAGGAGCGTGTCCTGGCTTTTCCTTTTTTATAACTTGGTGCTCCCTCCATGGGTGAGCCCACCCAGGGAAATGATCCAGCTGAAAATTGAACTAAATTTAAAAAAAAAAATTTAGTTGTTTTCAACCGATGATCTCTCTTAGCTGGGTTACATACACTTGGAGAAGTTGTGTTAGTGAGCCTTGGGATGGGTGAACATGCAGGCAGGGGCAGGGACCAAGGCCAAGGTCACCACCAAGGCCAAGGCTGCTCTACCAACCATCCCCAGGCCCTGTCATTAGGAGCAGGCAAGACCAGTGAAGAGGATGGAAGAGGTCAGCATAGTCTGCATCCAGCCCAAACATGGCTTGTCATTCAAATTTTGGATGTGTAAGGTCATTTAAAGAAATGACTATTTTTATGAATTCCTCAATGGACTGATCTTATTCTAAATGAAACCAGAGTGGTCCAAAAGATTGCATTTCTGTTTCTCCTTGACCAAAGGAGTATCAGTATGATGGGATGCTATGCTCATCTCTGCTAAAGAAACTTTTAGCTATTTTAGCAGCAGCACTGGATCAACACGGGTGTCTCCTGTATCCACTCTTCTGGAGTGATTCCAGTGCCTGCTAACAGACACATGAGGAGTAAAATCTATCCTGTGGCTACTTTCTTATGAATATATATATACAGCTGTTCAATTACAGTGGGAAATGGGTTCCAGTTGACCTCCCACTGCACTTAACTACTTGTAATCTATTGCAAAATTCTCCTGCAGTTTCTTTTGGCTGTCAGGTGCTTTCTTCTTCCTAAGATCCCTGGAGCCTTGTTTATAATTTGTATTATTAATAGGAAATGGATTATGACAAGGGACCACTTTGAACACATTGATCCACCCTTTATGAGCTGCAACGTAACCAGTTCTGCTGACAGCAGCTCCTTACAAGAAGTGGCAAAGCATTATTCCTTCCTTTGGGATTTATGCTAATAGCATTAATCACGATAAATTATTTGGGTATCTGTGTGGCAGTCATTTTTACAAAGCTGTTTCTTCTGCCCTGCAGGGGCTGTTTCTTTTACATGCGGGTCAGTGAGCTTTTACTGCAATCCCAGTAGTATAAACCCCCAGAAAAAAAAAATTCCTTTTGGGAAGAATGGACGGTAGCACCCTAATGCAATTCATTGTGAGCAGTTTGTTCATATATATGTCTAGAGAAACCTTGATAAGAGAATATCTTTCTGAAATGAGGGACTTGTAACATATTCTTTTCTGTTTTCATCTCCTTTTGGAAACTTCTACAGGTAATGGAAGTTCAGTAAGGCAATGCTAGTTACAGCTTACCAAGACTGGGTTGTTTCATTATTTTTAAATGCAAAATCAGCTTGAAAGGAAATGATAAAAATACATGGATATGTGCAATAAAATAAATAATCAGGTGAAAAAAAGATCTCAAATGTGAGATGTTGAGGTACTTACTGGTGAAGTTTTGGTACCGAGCATCAGTACCAGACCTTGCAAAAGGAGAGAAGTTAAGCACAAAGACATTCTCCAAGACAGTGAAGCCTCTGAGGCCACTGTAAGGTTGTCTGAAATGTCAGAAACTGCCATTATACCTTGCTGTGACGTCCTCCATTAACAGTGTTAATAGCTGTGGCTTCCTCACTTTGTGTAGAATTAGTCTCAAATGGGTTTTGGGCATCTGTTCAATGCCCTTCTTTTCTGGAAAAGGAAGAGGAGATGGTTAGTGTTTGCAAATTGGCAAAGCCTCATGACTTCCAATGGTGAGTTGCCTTGAAAATTGGAGTTGCTAACATAGCTATCTAAGGACTGTACCGTCCTTTTATTTTTTCCTCTTCTATTTCCCTGTATAAAATGTAAATCGAATCACCCTTATGCCTATCTAAACATTTTTGGTATATTTTTATTTGCATTGCACATAATTGGTAGATTATGCAGTTTAAGAAATTACACAGATCTTTGGCATTATTTGATTATGTATATATTTAAATATGCATGCATATTTGATAGATATTTCAAGCACTTATCAACATATTTCATACTGTTATTATAGAATCAAAACTCTATATCTTGTCTAATCCTGTGATTCAACCCACATATATTCTATAGTGAACATAAAATCATAGTAGAAATACTCTTCATAACTAAGGATAAATCTCCAAGTTTAAGTACTTATTTAGTACTTAAGGGAAATTGCACTTAAATTTAATAAAAATTTTGCCTGCCTGAGAATTAGGTAAAGAATTCCAGATTTGTGTCATATATTGCATTTTAAGAACTGGGATTATTTTTGTTTTGATTTAATTAATAAAATTTAGCCTTGACAGTTTTAGTGGCATTGCCACCAGAGGAAAAAGCATACTTGAAAATTATTCGACTGCAGTGGATGTTGTGGGCATAGTTCTAGTTTGTACTGACCAATACAAGGAATAAATCAAAACAACATAAGCCACACTTATAGTATTATAAATACATCAAATAATTTTCACTGGATTTTTCCTTTGCCTCAGGGTATTTCCAGATATTTCCACGTGCCCATTCATCTTGCATTGTGCAGGAGCAGGACCCTAGCAGAGCCAAGAGGTGTACATACACACCATGCTTTGGTCACATTTACAGCAAGTCTTTGTTATTCAGTTGCATTACCTGCTATATGGATTAAGCGATCGAATTCTAGAAATTACTTTGCTTAAAAACTGGTCCTGACACCCACCTTTTGTTTTTAATTGCATATATGATTGTAAGGAATCATAATTAATAATATTATCTGTATGTGTTTTAAAGCTTATGCATCATTTTGTTGGAGTCAGTATCTTAGCTTTCATATTGTTTTCTGGTTTTCTGTTGATACTTGGATAGCACCGTATATAGAAAGCTGATTTTTTTCATCATTATCATTATTCTAGCTAGCTCATTTTCAATGGATTAGTCACGGGATTGTGTTTACCTTTTCTCCTATGCCTTTTTGAATTTAAACACCTTATTAACGTCTGGCTGGTATCTTACAAATTCAACTGCTTCTCATATGCAGTAGTATTTTCAGTACTTCCATCCCTTCATTAAATGCTGCTCTCCTTCCTTGCACTTCAGGTCTCCTACTCACTTCAGCAAAGTGGTTCCTATGGTGACTTGCTTTCCATATACACTTTAGGTTGTGCTTCAGCTTAAAAAACATTGTTTCAGAGCCCCTGTATTTAATGAAGGTTTACGCTTCCCTCATCTATCCCCATCTGATACTGGGTGACTCACTCCAGGATTTGGATCGAACCTGTTTGTTTTGGAGGATGGGAATACTTTTCATCATGTAAATGTCTTTTGCTATTAAAAACCTGGGTTTGTTCACTTTTGAAATATTTAATAGGTATGATCTTTCCGCATTCTACTTCAGCAACCTAAGTGGGCTGGTAGCATTTATAATTAATTTTCAAGACTAATTTTCTGGTTACGAAAGGACGACACAGAAAACATCAGCTCCCTGAGGCCACCAGGAGCTTCCATGTCTGCAGCTCCCTGCAGCACATGAAGCCTTCAGATTTCCTGGGCTTCATCGAAGTAACCTGGTCATGCAGGTCCAAAATGAGCTCACAAAACAATAATCTCCTTCACTCAGTCCTTGTAATCCATCAACAAGTCTATCACAAATACAATCAACAAGATGTTCTCATTCACAGCTTTTGGCCTGTTATTGTGCAGTCTGTTAAAAAAACATGAAACACTTCAGTTCTGAACACGTTGCTCTCCAATGTGATGTGTTTCTTAAGAAGAAACAACCTTGAAATATTTTAGCAAAAATATTTGAAAATGTCCATTCTGCTGAATCAGAGAAGACTGGATAAGATGTATCTCTTTTTTCATTTAGTTATATGTGCGTACACACACGCACATGAACTCATGTGAAATAATGTCTTCAAAAAGACCTTGCTATTTCCAAAGACCAGAGACTATAAAGAAATGCTATTTAGTCATATCATTCTATTGACCTTTAAACACAGAGCCCCTCTGTGCTATAAATTTTTAAAAATATAGAGCATTTGTCTCTCCATTTCCCAAGGAAGTTAAATTCTATGTATAAGATGTGACAAAAGGTATTTGCAGACAGGCAGAAGACAGAGGGCAAGCAAAACAGGAGGGCAGTCCATCCAGTGAGATGGACTGCAGCCTAATAATACTCCCAAATTAAACAGAGCTACAGCTTTACCGGTCTCACATAAGTGCTGATCAAAGCAAAGATCTATGAAAATTAATTTTGCATAGATTTCCGTGAAATAAGATTTCATTTGCCAGTGACAGGGAAAAAAAAATGCAGTAATTGAAATGTGTTATGAAATTTTGAGCACAAGATTTAGTTATGCAGAGTAAAATTTACTCTGCTGAGCATTAATAATTCTAGCTGTATCAGGAAAAATAGTCTTAACTGTATGGACTTTGGTTAAATTTTTCAAAAATGTCAGTGAGACCTAGGAGACTTCTGCCTGTTTCAAAAAATGATTGAAACTTTCAGCAGTTAGATTGTCTCTGGTTTTCAGTAATAGTAATAATAGAGAATATTGCAAAGAAGTAACAGTTATGGATTTCAGATTGGAAATGAACCTAAAGGCTTTTAAAATCAGACTAGATAACTTGAATCTTTAGATACTGTCTATTTTTTAAACTTATGAAAATAAAGATATAACTCTGGAATTATCTTAAACTTTTCTAAATTTTTACCTAAGTTTTTACCCTAGATTTCTCTTACCCTGTGGCTGGGATATAGAACTACTTAACTGTTTAACAAAGGTGGATTAATAATTAGTTTTTTCCTGCTTTTACTTTGTCAAGGAACTGATGACTTCTGACTGCATTTCCTCACAAACTGTCACTGCTCTATTTTTATTTGCAACGGGATTAATTGAATTGCTAAAGAATTAAGGGGAAAAATGCTTAGTTCAAAGGCCATTTCTATGGTCTTTTTTAGGCAGATGAGAGGTTGTGAGATGTGATGGGAACTGACTGCTGACTTTAGTCTGTTAGTTCTGTTCTATCAAAAAGCTGTCGTGATGGTGCCAATACTTTTAATACATTTTACAGAATCACAGTGTCTCAGGTAGCTGAGTTTGAAAGGGACCTCTGGAGATCATATAGTCCAGCCTCTCTGGGCAAACGGTTCTTCTGTTCGACCAACCTCACAGTGAAGATGACCTTTCTTGTTCAGATGGAATTTCCTTCATTTCAATTTGTGCCCATTGCCTATGATCTGTAACAGCTCTTCATTTACCACACTTGTCATCTCATTGTAGAAGGATATCAGGTTGGTTAAGCATGATTTTCCCAATCCATGGATGTAAATCCATGCTGACGACTCTTGATCACTTCCAAGACTCATTGCTCCATCACCTTCCCTGAGACTGCGGTGAGGTTGACTGGCCTGTAGTTCTCTGGATCCTTCTTCTTGAAGATAGGAGTGACATTTACTCTTTTTCAGTTCTCAGTAGCGTCTCCCAGTCACTATGGCAGATTTCAAAGATGATTAAGAGTGGTCTCCCAATAACATTAACCATCCTTAAGCATTCTGTGATTCTCAGCACTTGTGAGTGCTATATACTCGTATTGTCTAAAGTTAGTTAAAAAAAGGCTTGAAAGGCAAAAACTGATGAGGTTTGTAACTGTGGTTTAGCTCTTAGGAACTCAGTATTAGTCATACTCAGTGTAATTCTAGCCCAGTTAACCTTCCTATTCTCCACTGATGTTCAGCGGTTCTAAATATGCACAGGTCCCATTTTTGGGGAACTGTAAGTGTTTATACTTATACAAATCAGACCCAAATTAGTCCATTTTGAGCTCTTATATCACAAGTTATGCTTAAAATTCTGGCCAAAATCTTTTCAGGAGAAAGATTATGTAGAGTAAAATGATATTTTTTGGAGAGACATTTGTTTGGAAATTGTTTGAAGACTTAAGTAAGCAATGTTTGAGACCATCTAATTCCTTATAATTAGTAGAGGGTACTGTGACCAACTAGAAGTAGAGGACTGCATTATGTGTGAATTTCTTCAGAATAGATTGTACACAGCAGCTTGTATCTTGAAAACTGTGGAGGTGTAAAGTGAAGAAAAAAATTCATTTCTTCTCTTTTGGATTAGGAGGTTCTGAAAATGTGCAAAACTGGAGATATTCCCACGTAAGCTAATTTCTACATGAAGTACATACTTATTTTTTAAAGTTTACATATTTTATCTTAGGTCAGTTTTTAAAAAATACTTCACACAAAGACTTCAGCATTTGGAGACAACTCCTGGATATTTTTTTTTTTTTTTGTGAAAGTTTATGGAAAAGTATAAATTTGATTTCAGGAATGAAAATATGTTAATTTACTCAATCCTCTGAGTTTTCTCTTTCTTTTTACAAGATTAAAAAGCTCAAAAGAAAACTCCTGGTTTGCATAACAAACTACAAGAGTAGCCTTTTAGATTCTCAAACTTATTGAGATATAGAGAGGAAAAGCAATATTTTCTGAAGATTTGCAAATTGCATTTCATTTGCCTCAAAATGCCCTATCAGCCTGTTTGATGAGATTAATCTCAGACTTAAATTCAGGTGTGGGCATCAGTTTGAGATTAAGAAGCCTAAATTGACGTTCCTAGTTGTACACCAGTTCCTACACCAGTAAGTGTTCTAGGTGCCTGTGGAGCACAGTTACTAGAGGTGTAATCAGTAAGGTTGGCTGAGCCTGTAGAGTGATCCAGCTTCTGCTGTGCCAGTATCTTGATGCCCCATGCAGGTGGTGGCACTGTGTGTCCAAGGCATCATCATGGGGCTGGCAGATATCACACAGCACCTGTGGGACCAAGTGAGATACCATGGACACTGCAGATGGTATTAGTCTCCTACGTTAAGGCAATCAGATCTCCTCCCCAGACTTCCTTGACAATCAAGAGAGAGGAGTAAGCATTTGTAGAGCAAGATCCATATGATATTGTCTAAGACGCTACTAATTTATATCCACTATTAGGGCAGCGTGAAGGACTAAGACAGATAGACATTGCAGACATTGTAAAAGTTGTGTTATCACATCATAGGAAAAAGATGCAATTACACTAGATGTAATGAGTCCACTGATACGAAGGATTTTCCTGTTTATTGCTTTGTGATGCTCTGGTGTCCTTCAGCCTGGCTGATGCAGCTTTCTAATATGGCAGGAAACTCAGCAAACTAAAAACATGAAGCAAAATAGAAATGTTCTAATGTGTTAGTGAGTTGTCAAATAAATATCACACCTGTCAGAAGGGAATCATAAGGAAAAATAAGGGAGAGATTGCCCTCATGAAAAGCAGCAATTATTTCATTGGCTGTTGAGAGCTCTAACACATGTTCCCAGGTGATCATAATTTATACACCTGAGTGAAGTTGTGGCTTAAGTCAGAAAGAAAAACAAAATTCTGTTAAAAATATGATGAACTTATATTTAATGTAGAATTTGAAGCAGATGTTTGTGAAATGAAAGGATGTCAGTGAGAGGTTGGGCCCAGTCTGATCATGGCTTTTAAAAAGTTCAGTGTCAGCATCTTTCTTTTATATCACATTTGGATACTGTGGAAATACTTACGATGTCTCTAGCTGAGAAACATGACTGAAGTAGAAGGAAAATTACCTATATTTTTATGAAGCCCAAAGAGAAGTAGTATGATGAACTTCCTTCCTTTAAATTCGTATGTTACGAATACTAGGGATTGAGTGGAATGTTTTGAGAACTATCCAAAGAATTCCGTGGAACTGCAGAATAGTTTAGGTTAGAGTGAACCTCTGGAGGTCATCTAGTCCAGCCTCCTGCTTAAAGCAGGGCCAGCTATACCAGGCTGTTCAGGATCTTTTCCATTTAAGTTCTGGGTGTCTCTAAGGATGGAGATTCAGCAGCTCTTCAGGTTTCAGTGTTTTGCCACACTCATGGTGGCATTTTTTGCACTGAAACTGAGAAAGACTTTCCCTCGCTGCAACTTCTGCCCATTGCTTGTCACCCTTTCACGGTGCATTTCTAAGAGTCCCTCTCCATGTTCTCTAGAGCTCCCCATTAGGGTTGTTGTCAACAACAATAAGATCCTCCCTCCGCTTTCTCTTACGGCTGAACAAACCCAGCGCTCTCTGCTTCGTCTTGTGCGTCAATGCCCACAACGGCGTCATGCAAAGTAAACCAGAGATGGGAAGGCAGATCTACTGCTGCACTGAGTATCTAACTCCCCTTCCGAGTCGTGGGGCAGCTCTGCCAGTCGTCTTTTATCCCAAAGTCTCATGGAACTCTGACATGAATTATTGCCAATTGGAGATGACAGAAGAGATGTGCATTGCTTAGTTACAAGAGAACATCTTTGTTCCGTGTGGCTGCTCCTTTTATTGCAAACATTACTGTAGCAACGAACAAACCACATTGCTTCTGTCTGCTGGGGGTTTTTTTCCCTTTCTTAAAGTACCATTAATTAGTTCGTAAGAGTAGCTGCACATCTATAGTGCATTTCATTTCCTGATCCCAAATGCTTTGGAGAATTAAGGTCTAAATTGTATTTGCTAAGGCAAACAGATGCAAAACAAAAAGGTACCCAGAAAAACAGAGCAAATACAGGAAAAATACAGAAAACAGAGCAAAGCTCATGCTCAGAGAAGATGAAGATCTCTCCTGGAGCACAATTCTGATGCCGCTGGTGTCTCTAAAGAGGCAAAGCTGAGCAAGAGTGCTTTGACTGCTTTCCTATACTTCCTGTATTCCAGAGACTCTTATTTACACTGCATTTCATGGCCTTTTTGCCTAAAATTGCCTAAAGTTCAAATTAGTTTCGTTTAGTGCCAGAGATCTTAAGCAAAATTTTAGTATTTTTTCTATCATATTTTCTTTTTATCAAACTGCCTTTTTTTGAACATTTTGAGCCATGATAAAATTCCTTTGAAATTGCCATTGTCTTTTAAATCAAGCCCATGTTTAGTAAACACCTATAAAGTTAGAAAAGGTCTGCACCAATCTGTTTTTTGACAGATATTAAAAACCCAGAGTAAGAATAGGTCACAAAGCACTTCAAAACATACAAATTGTGTTAAGAATATTTTGGTATTTTATTGGTTTGAATTAATGAAGTTACCATCATAAGCATTCTCTGAATCATTTGACATATAGTCTTATACCAGCATAAATTTGGTCTAATTTCCTAAATCTCTCAATTCACTTTTTCTTTAATTTAGGCATCATTTTAATTCATGATGGGTTGAATTTGCAAAATTTAGCTTTCCATTTTTTCCTAGTCCCTCTCTTCTTTTTCATTATTGAAATGTTGTTCAACTGCCAGGGTCTGAGATCCACTAGACGAGGCAGCCTTCATGTCATTTCCTGCACCCACAGAATAGTAGACACAAGTAAAAAGAAGATGAAGATTTTGCAAGAAAATTGCAAAAATATACTAGTTTTGAAACAGAGAGAAATAAAAAGGGGAATCTATGAAAGTAATAAAGTATAAAATAGTGATGTACTTTACAATTCTAATCTTATAGAATTATAACTTATTTTATTATTGAATGGCATCGTTCTGTGCTCTGTACATGAAGGCAAAAGTGTAATTTTTGTAGAATTCACTCTCTGTGGCCCATGGCAGGGGATTGAATCAACTACTCTGTTATACCTGTATATTTACCTGTATATATCTCATGCTCTTAATTTTCATCCTGCACCACACTACGGAGCACAAAAGCCAGATGCAACAAAGTTTTATCTTCAACAAAGTTAAGATCAAGGATGAAATATATCTTTGAGAAGTTCATTCATCCTGTCTAGTTTTGGGCACTAGTTTTGGACAGCAGATTTTCTTCCAATGTTCTAGTACCTGGGTACTGTGATACCCATGCATCAGAATCCAATACACATTTCCAGGCTCACATTACTCTTTTATGTATCCACGCTGAGATCAATGTCTCAGATGTATCCCCTCTGAATTGTCCACCCACTGCTGCTCTAAATCCCTTTAAGAAGGGTCGTCTTCTCCTGTTTCTTTCTATAGGTAATAGCTGGTTATATTCAGACAGATTTCATTCAACTGGGACTAGCTTTACAAATGAACTAATTAACCTGATTGTGAGATTATGGGGCTCATGTACCCCAATGTTTCCCCAATTCTTTGTTTTAATCCCTCAATATTAGTCAAGAGCAGCTTTACCTTCAAAGAAAAATTATGAAAATTCTGAAAAATGTGTGTTCTTGTATGCACCCTTTGAAACTCCACTGAAAATATCTTCATTAAGGAAGCATTCTCTATTTTTAGATCAGTTTTTGAGACACAAGCCATTTCCCTGTCACTTTATATAGACTCTACTGATTTTTAAGGCATACATTTTTAATGAGAAGAGACCACATTGTTAACTCAAACACTTTCCAAGACACTATTGCATTTGCAAGCTTTTAAATAAATTGCTCATCTTTCCAAAGTCAGAAATGTTTTGCTGTTGTTTGTTTTTTTTTTTTTTGTGGATATCTATTTTAAATAAAATCATGCGAATGGGATTCAGAAGCTTTTCTGTCCTTCTGAAGCCCCATTACAAGAGCACAGTTCTTTCAGTCTGCTGGAATTCCCTCTGCAGCCCAGGGTGCTCTAATGAGAAAGTTTCCATCGAACAGTCATAGGATCTGTCACTTCAAGAACACTTAGATATAAATTAATCATGCCTGTATAAATATAACCTTCCATTCCTAGTTAACAATCTTCAGACTTGACTTGGTTTTAGTTCTAACAAGCACATTCTAATTTTAATAGATATTTCATCTTTTTCATGTAATATGAATCTGAACGGAAATACTAAGCAAGTATTTCCCTCCTTCCTGGATCACTGTAAGCAATTTTATTCTCTTTACTTAGTGATCCATTGCTCAGACCTATTTTTGATCCTGATAGAATGAAAGAATCCTTTTTATTGTTCTTACTACTGCCAGCTACTACTGCCTTGATATTTTTAGAACCTATTATAATCTTCTGTGCTTAGTATCTTCTGATTTATATTAGCTGTTATATTTTTTTTATATTTCATTTATATCATTTCATATATATCATTTATATCATTTATTTTATTTTTATGGCTTCCTCCATTTTACCATGGAACCAGGACAAATTTCTTCACCTAACTCTTTCTAGAGTCATGTCTGCTGCTATAAAGTTTGGTCAGTGGAACTGGTGGTGATGGGAGCATCCTAGTGCATGTAGGATGCTATGTGATGGCTTGGCCCTCAATTGACAAGGTCTGAGGGTCTGTGAGAATATGTAGAGGCTCCTTTGGGCGTCTTTCAGCCACGTGCTCAGACTTCCATTGCGTGAGAGCTGTGGATGCAGAGGTTGGGATCAAACACGCCTGGCTCTGGCCACAGCATCAGCAGGGAGTCACTGCATCCGTGTGGTCCAAAGTGCCTCTCTTGCTAGCAGCTTCTTCACACTGCAAGGATGTCTGTCAGATTTCTGCTTTCTTCCTCTAGAGGCAAGTTCTGCTGTACTTTTTGCTTGAATGGTTACATGAAAATAAAAAGATAAGCAAACCATATGTAAGGACAGAGGCAAAATTCTCTTCTCAGATGAACCCAGTGAATCTTGTCAACAGCTCCTTTGTCCTCAGATGTCTTTATGGCAAATTCTGCATGGAGGTTCACAAATGCATGGCTAATAAAAATCATTATTTTCTTGAAAGAAGATAACTGATTATTCACACGAAAGTTTTGAGCAATGTTAATAATAATAGTGTGTTATCTTGTAAGTGCACTCTCAGCATTTACATGACATGCTGAGCAGTGATATGGAATAATGCAATAAATTCAGCCTGGCAGTCTGAAGAGCTCATTGTGGAAATTGTGCCCTAAGCTAAGGGCAGGCAACCTAGTAGAAAATGCAGGTATATAAACAAAAGTAGACTTGGATCAAGAATGACTAATAAGAGAGAAATTAAACAGAAAATTCTGTCGGTCCTGTTTTGGGATAGCCCTCCTTCTAGTGCCATCACTTACCTTCCTGTTGACATGTGCCTCAATCCTTAACTAGAGAGTGTAAAGCACTTAGTGTAATAATTGTCATTGTCGTAGGTTTATGGAAGTTTTCAAATGCTTTTCAGATTTGCAATAGTAATAAAAGGGAAATGACTGTCTTGTTTTGAGTATATGGAAAGGCCAGTTTTGAAGAAACAAATGTCATCTTGATTCAGACCCAAAATTGGAGCTGTCTGTAAAAAACATCAACAATCAGTTTACTCTGTTTTATTTGTGACCAAAAAAATGGCCCTGAAAATAGTCCTAGGTGTGACAATATTTGGATTTTTTACTTCGTTATTGACAATTCTGAATTCTTCTGACTGGGTCAGATGTAGTCCCTGGAGTGGGATGGAGAGTGTTCCTGCGATGGGAAGGAACTGAAGGTGGCCAAAGCTGGGAGAAACTTGGATGTCTGACAGGCAAAAGGATAACAGGCAGAAAATGGGAGCTTGTACCTCCTGCATAGACCATAACATCTTTTACGGGGAACATGAAGGAAGGAGCAGGAGTGCCAGTGTCAAAGGCAATAAAAGGTGATGTTGTATGGACCATGGTTGGTCCATGCTGCATGTTGGGTCTGCTTCTCCTTGCAAAGTCCCTGAGTTCAATGTAGCTTAAAAGGGAAGCCTCCCCTATGAAGTGGCAGCACTGGACAGAGGAAAGCTTGTCTAATTCCTGCTTAATTCCATGAATTCCCTGTTTAGTTCTAAAATTTCTATTTGAAATAATCGCTTTGGTTTCACATATATGAGTGAGCAAAGTTTAGCATTATTCTCACACAAGAATGTGCCTGCCTTTACTATTAAAACTTCAGCAGGATCCTTGCTGTGTCCCCAGCATGGTTTCAGAGCCAGGGCAAGTGAAGGAGCGGTCCCCAGGGCAGGTTTGGCTTTGGGATAGCCGGATCGTATGTTAACGTGGGTGGGACTCATCCCGCTGACCTCAGGGCCAGGGAGCAGTGTTGGGAACTTCTCCGTTATGAATTGTGACCTTTTTCTTGAGTGTCCAATTTAAAACCCACAGCTCCGGCCAGCACAGGGTGCTGGGACGCTGGATTTAAGCCATCTCCAGCAGCACTACAGTGCAACATTGGAGCTTTCTGCAAGCCCAAGCGAGTGTTAAAGCAGAGCTGACTGGAAGCCAAAGGCTATCGTCGTATCATTAGAGCTTCAAGAAGTGCAGAATGTGAACATGTGGTCTAAAGACTTTTTTTTTCTTAACTACATTAATCCCCTGCAGTCAGCAGGCTGCAGTGCCAGGAATGAGCGCTCCGCGTCGGATATCCTGGTGGATAGATGCTGCTGTGTGCTACGCGGTGCCTCTTGGCATCGTACCATCTTTGCAGCTCTGGAGCTGGCAGCAGGCCAGGCACTTGAGGGTCACCCCCAATTTCCCTATTTATTATTGATTGAATGCTGCTCTGTGTGCCAGTTTGCATAAATCTACATAGCATTTTAATCTGTAATTAATACATACAGTTATTACTACTGTTTTATAGATGCAGTCCATTTTGTGAATTTTAGGAAGGTTAAATCAGAGGAATGAAGCCAAATACTTAAGATCCACCTTTCTTTCCACTACTGATCTGCTTTTGAAGGCAGTTCTTACAAAGTCACCCAGCTTTTCTAGCTGTTTCTGTGCTGCTATCATTCTGCTGTACCTGGTTATGCATATAGATGCATATAGATGTCCTTTTAACTACCATGAATTTCTCATCTGCCCTTACAGGGATCCGTTTGTGTCCCTTTCCAGAACTTTTCTTGTGCTAGAGAAGCAGACTAGGGTAGAAAAAAAACACAAGGGTAAAAGAGACAGGGAAAAATGATGCTCACAAACTTGCCATCAAATATTTTTCCCCTCTATAGCATTCCATAGGCATAAAATATTTACTGGAAAATCCATTTTCTTCTGAGTGCCTCTGAATGTGTTACTCAAGTAAATAAATAAATCCTGGTGCTTTGTGCTCTAAGCAAGAGAGGGTGAGCGGGGACGGTCTTGTTGCTGCCGTCAGCTGGATTGGAGAAGGCAGAGCCACATTTGCCTCAGTTACACAGTGACAGAGCGAGACACAGTGGAGCCAAGGTACAAGACAGGAAATTCTAATTAGATATTAAGAAAACAACCTTCACTGTGAAAACTTGTGCCCCCTCCATCCTTGGGTATATTCAGGACTCAGCAGGACAAGGCCCTGAGCAAGCTGCTGTAGTAGGACCTGCCTTGGGTGCAGGGTGGTTGGAGCAGGTGAACTCTGAGGGTTCCTTTGAAATTATTTAGTGATTCTGAAAGTAGAGGTTGTAATATAGATCTTTTACCAAATAATATTTTCATTTCAGCCAAACAGAACTGATAATTAAGCAGTGCATATTGCAGTGTAGCTCACAGTGAAAGTCTGCAGCTTTGTAAATAAGCCTTGGATACTGTGCCAAAATGAGTTCATGAGACTTCAATTACGCATCTTTTAAAGTCTGTTTCATGTGGATACTACATGGAACTATAACAAAGGATTTTTTTCTTGTGAGACACTGTAAGTATTCACATCTTTAAGAAAAGCTCTAGGAAATTACCCTTCAAAGCTGCATGGTATGTGCTAATATGCTTAATGTGGAGCAGGGTTCAGGATATATCCATGCAGAGAGTTTGAGTCTTCTTCTTCCCGTTTTAAAGTCATAAATGCTACTTTGGGATGAGGAGATGTTATCCATGGGGCTATATATGGGGATATGGATTATATATCCATAAGATATATATTTTATATATCATGTAAAATATAACAGAAATCTGTTATGCATTGAGTGTATATCAAGTTATGTGTCTTCATTTAAGTGTAAATGAAGTATGCATAAATGGCATAAAGAATCCTGTGCATGAAAATTGCCTTTCAGGCTCACTAGGTAAGAATTTATAAACCTCTCCATGATAGAAAGCTGATTTAGCAAAACTATTATTGAATTATTGGTTCGTATTTCTTATTGTTTTCTTCTCCATCCTAAAGCTCCAAATGCTACTTTTGGCTGAGGAGGTGTTATCTATATTTATAGGATATATATCTTTTATATATATATAAAAAAAATACATGTATATAAATATATAAAATATCTTTTAGTTATATATATACACAAAATATCATATATATATCTTTTATATTATATTTTTTCACTCACAGTAACATATGTTATGCTAAAGCATTAAAATCAGGACTAAAAGAGCAAAACAGAAATGGTTGAAAGTTCAGCTGCAGGATTTTGTCACTTGTACTTAGTAAATAAAATATTTTAATGTACTTGGAAAAGATGTGTGTAGTGTAACAGGATAAACTGTTCACTGATGATGCTGCATCTGGATATTCTCAACAGACACTGTCTGAAGGATGCAGAGGAAAAAGGGAAAAGAACACCTTGTTCATAAAACACTGATTTGGGAACCATCAATAATAGTCTATTTTAGGTTCAGGTGTCTGAAGGCATCTAACTCCTCTTGTAGTCTTGAGGGTATAGAGTATTTTGTAGTATTTTTTTTTCTAATAATCATTTATTTTTCTGGTGATGTTACTGCAGGATATTAGTAGACACTGAGCCCACTCAGTATGTCCCAGTTGATTGCCTACCCCTCTCAGATGTCCTGTCATGCTGTGGAGGACCTTGAAGCAGTCCAGAGCTGCCCTCCTCATAGAATTGTCTGGTTCTGGACAAGATCGTCACATATACCTGGTCTTTACAGCGGTTTTTGAAACCTACATGTCCAATTCCTAAGCAAATTGCCTAAAATATCAAAATTATGGAAAATTTGTCTCCATCTAGCTTTGTTTGCTAGCCCTGTGTACACAATCTGTTTGAAGAAAGTATAAAAATATGCCAGAATACAAAATATCTGTTCATACATGAAAGTTAGAAGGAAATATCTCTAGATCAAGAGCTGGAGAAATTGCATTATAAGCCGAATAATTTTATCATTTTTCTCCTTTCATATGTTAGCACAGAGCTGCAGAGATGAACAAGGTTTTGCAAAATTAGAGCCATGAGTCTTTCATCAACTTTCCCAGGTACTTACCAAGTGAGGTGGAAAATTATCCTTGCCCTAATAATGTTCGCTGCATTCAGAACGTGTCTTCAGATAGCAGGTTGCCTCTCAGCTGCAATTAACGAGTCCTCAATATTGGAAAAAAAAAAGGTGAAATATTCTGTAGACTTTAGCAGCCATAAATATTTATCACAGGTCAAAAAAATCGTTAGTTTAAATTAATATGGGGCTCTTTCACTCTTTCACATATAGTAATATTACTTCAAAAAACAAAAAAAGAAAGAAAAGGAGCTTCCAAAATATTTTCATAGCTATAAAGTATGCCTTTAATTGCTGTCATCAGAGATTACACGATGGCATTTTTCTTCTTTAGTACAGTGTTAAGGGCTAAGCTAAATTTTTCAACAGCTTGTCCCTCCATCATTACTCTTTATAATGTATGCACCTCATTTTTAACAAACTGAATGTAAGCAATGCTATTATTACATAGAAAAAAAGAAGATTTTTCTTTCAGGTAGAAAGACCTAAAATCACTCAGGGCTGCAGCATCTAATCTAATGTTGTGATTTTTTCCCCCACTGGAATTCATTAGTTTTGTTGACCAAGTCTAAAAGTCTAACCAGGGAGTTTTTTTAAAAATCAATTATTTTTAGACAGCCCTGTGTTAAAATTGTTGCATATTAAACTCCCAAATGTATTTACTGCTTCTGGAATAAAAAGGTTTTAATTTGTGGTAGCATCATACAGAGGAAGATCCTAAAGTCATTCCATGAATACAAACACGCTTCAGCTTTAGCATACATTGATTTCTTACAGTTAATTGGTTTTCCTTTAACATTCCCCAAGTTTTCTTAAGTGAAGAAGTTTGCAGTTTAAATCCAGAGTCATATCTGGAAATCACTTAACTGCAAATGAAGTAAGGTGTAAAAGTGCTTTATTATATTGGTATAAAACTCTATTGCAGGAAGAAAAATGATGACTGTGATTTTACTTTGACAATGATCTGTTTCATAGCTTTGGGTTTTTTAAAGCCAAACACACACCTCTAAAACATTGCAATAAATATGCATTTATAATTAAACGTGATTCAGCTGTGTTTGCCATCATTGGCATTTCCAAGCACAGTTTAGAAGAACTCATTGGTAGTAATATTTTTATAATTAGCATATTCCATGTGAACATTTGCTGAAGAAATACAGTGCTAATATTTACACCTCACCAGGCAGGAAGCAAAAATATAGTACATGATTATGCAAAAAATCTCCTATTTTAAATACTAATAACAGTGTTCATAAATCATCTATAGACACAGACCATCTACTATGGACTGCATCACCATTAATTTGTAATAACAAGTAACTCATAAAGAAACAGAAGTAAACCTAAAGCAGAGACCACATATTCATTCCGAGCGGTTTGTGCAGCTCTATTCCTTGGTTGTATTCAGCAAAGCAGTATTCACTAGATTCTTTCTGTTAGGATATATGGGTAAGGTAAACACACCCATACACAATTTTCATTTTCTGTCCTCAGAGCAGTCCTTGTTATTTCACTGGATAAGAACAGAGGTGCAGAAGTGCAGTGGGAGGCTTACTGGGAAAGAAAGCAATCAAATTGAAGTAGTAAAAAAGCAAGCGAATTATTTTTCCTCATTATATTTAAGGTATATTCAGAATGCAGAAATGCAACTGGTGTAAATTACTCTCTTAGCACAATCTAATTTTTGCATGCCCAGAACTTTAGTGATATTTACAAGGATGTTGGTTTTCTCTTGCTTTATATCAGGATATCTACAGGGTCAGAGCATGTCCTGTCAATCAGGATATAAAACTGCATACAATCTTCCTATGGATCCATGCTCTTATTTGTCCTTAGCCTTTGATGACCATCTATAGACAATGTTCTCTTCATAGGGGTCATTTTGTTTCCAAGACCTTATTTTCCTCAGATCTTTACTTTATATATATATATGTGTGTGTGTGTTACTTAACTCTCTGTTTAGTATGGAGATACATAACATGGAATGTCCACTTGCTTCATGTTCACCTCAGAGTCACTTTGGGCATTTTTTTTTGCTCTCATTTGATTATGTAATTTCATTTTACGCTTCTAAAGACTAACAGATATGTCCTTTGAGAACTGAAGATGAAAAAGTGCCTCTCATTTGTAACCATGCTTAACAAGAATGTTCTCTTTTATGATTTCCTCTTATATCCGTCAGGTTGACACATATTACTGTCTGCTCTGCAACAGTGACATTGAAAGATCTAAAGCTGTTTTGTTTTGTTTTATTTTCCTAATTGTGGATAAAAGCAGCCAAAAAGACAGGAAAAGTACACTGCGTAGAACTCTTCAACCATGGATAAATTATTTGCTTTGAAGGTGCATCAGTGGCACACATCATTGCAGTTTAAGTACATCACGATTTTTTAGTTTGTTTTCTCACTACCTGCAAGAACTAGTGCTGAATTGAACAACTGAGTCATGGGAGCAGCCTCTTTCCCAGGAAACTGCTGCAGCTTTTGCTGCAGGGTCTCAGCTATTTTTACCTTCCTTGTTTCTACAGGACTCTTGGATAGAAAGGCTTTTGAGTTCCTAGGGTAAGGAAGGAAAAGAAATTAGTTTTCTCCTCTCCAATGCTGATCTTAACTTCTTTTTTTGCCTTTGGCTTATATTTTCTATAAAACTTGCCTTCAGCTCAGTCATTTAGCAGAGAGCTGGTCAGGGTGACAGCTAGAAACTAAAGTGCTCTATTAGAGGTGCATGTCCTTCGCTTTAACATGTGCAGTCTCTGTTCAACTCATTATTATTTCCTGAAAAAATCCACTATATCATTTCAGGAAGATTGACCAAATGTTTTTCACCTGTATAGGGTGAATTGTTTCAGCAGTGTTACATTGGGACATGCTGATCCGATAGCAGAAACAAGAATCAGTATTTATATTTCTCCTCTTTTAATTCTTCTGTTCTTCTGCTAGAGGTCTTGGGGCCCTTCTCCACTCCTAATTAATCCTTGAGCTGTAAGTAGTTCAAGAGTAGAGCATCTAGTCACTGTCCTGATTCTTGGTCCCATTAGACACAACCCTCAAAAGATAATCTCTTCCTAAATGTCCAATTGAGCTCAGGCTCAGACTAATTTCCCTCTGAGGAACTTAATTGTCGAGTAAAAACAGTGTGAGGCAACAGACATTTCCCCATCGACGGCTGCATGGGAGAGCTGCTGCCACCCAGAATATCCTGCTGGAGGGTCTCACCAATCACGACTTACACGTGCCCAGAAAACATGGGAGTGCATCAGACATGAATGTCCCCTCAAAGCAGCCACACCAGGGAGGGATTTCCATAGCTAACAGAAAGGGTTTCTGGTGAGAGCTGAATTAGCTGGCCTGACTTAGAGCCAAGACAGTAAATTCTGCAGCTTCAGCAGTCTTAGACACCATGCAGGACTGGAGAAGTTTGCCATCTCCCAGCAGAGCAGTTATTTCTTCTTTTCTGTTCAGAACAATTCTTCATTTTGATGCTCCTGCAATTGCATATGTTCTTCCTTGCTGAGAGGTATTTTCTTGGCATATTTGCAAGTAATGGGCAAACAAATCACAGAAGTAAATTTTGCAGGAATGGCTGGCACAAACATAGTGTGAGCATCACCTGCTGTCCTACCTTTCCTTGTCTGCATTACAAACTGTTCCAAGTGTTCAAACTCCAGGAACAGCATAACCATGGAGCTCAATATGAGCAGATTACATTCCCTCATGGTGTCATCTAAGCTACTTCATATGGAGCCACATGAATCTTTCTCTACGTTGCTCTGCCATCTGCCCTGCAGTTAGTCATCTGAGGTTCAGATCTTCTTTCCTGAAATATAGGAGGGGAAAACTTCATCTAAAATTGTGTGCTTGCTAATTTCTGTGCTAGCAGTTTGTCAGGAGTGTGGAAGGCCTCCTCAGCCCCTTGGCTGTCTACAGCAAAGCAAGGCTGAAATTTTACAGATTTCAGATTGCAGCGCGGTCATGAGCTGCTGCAAAGAAACCCTTCCCTTCTATACCACTGCACACACTGTGTCTCTCATCACCTGTAGAGCTGGTGCTTTCCCCACGCATCAGGAACTGCTGTAGAGAACGGGAAGGATTATGCCAGGCTGACTGATTCGCATCCCTGTTCTCAGAGGAGTTATCTGTGCTGTTCCTCTGATTTACTTTGTCCCCAAATGAGCCACCTACTCCTCCCACCCCAGCAAGTACATAACAGGGCTAGACTGCAAATCGCAGGAGGATCTTCAGTCGCTCCACCACCATTTTCCATACGAAGCTGTTAACTCTTCTAGTGCCTGCGCCAAGCTCATCAGGAGGTGGATGAGGGACCTTCTCCTCTGTGAAAAGGATACATGTAAGATGTTTGCCTGCTTTGTCACTGGACCTAATCTTTTATCTCATAGAAAATGGATCTTGAGCTTGTTTTCCAGCTCATGAATCTGGTGAGTCCTTTATGATTTGTTTTGGACTTGATTATCAAGTTTCAGACAGTGTAACTCATTCGAAGGAAATAACAGAACACCATGAGAAACACAGACGTAAAGGAGAAATGAGAGGCCAAGCAGCAAAACAAAACAATTTTGAATCCTGAACTATAGCATTAGAATTTCCAATTCCCTAAACCACTTGAACTGATCTAAAGCAGCATTTGTACAAAGTCTCAGTCTGCTATTGGGAAATCCACTGGCTTTTTAATGCACTGATGTATCATCCCAGGTTCCTGGGGTGGTGTAAAGGCTTTTCAAATCAAAATCCAGGTGGCTTCTTCAAAGAGAAGGTGCTCCCTGTCCATTCGTCCTGTTAGCAGCTCTTCATTAGTAGTAATAAGATCATTCATATTCTTGAGGCTATGAAGCCCCCACAGAGTTCGTTCAACCTCCGTAACTAGTAAAGCAAGTTCTTTTCGTTGCCTGTCCTCAACTAGAACCACTCTCTAGGGCATCTATCATTCAGACCTAGCTGAATATTCTCTTTAAATCCCTTTTTTTTTTAATTATTTTTTCAAACACAGTCCTCTTTCAGAAAGAGAACTTGAGGCTGCAGTCTGCACTTGCAGCAGAAAGGATGTCGCTTGAGGAAGAGGAGTATTGCAATTCAGAAAAATAATATCACACTAATAGCACTTGTGCAGTGCCCTTCAAAGTCCTATTCAAACTAATGTATTAACTAATCTAAATATGTGGCTTTATTCATTTGTACTCATGACAGACAATTGATCTTATAAACTGAAACTCTATTTAAAAGCTGCTCCTAAATGGGAAATATGCAATCCTGAGAGGAAATGAATTTTTCTATAACCTTGCTGTGGCAATTAAATTCATTTACTTTGTCACTGCTGTTTATTTTGCAATGCATGATGTACGTAGGCTACAGCAATGAAATCTGGTATCTGACTCAGTTTATGGTACAGTTTTTGTACAGGCAAATTTTTGCTGGATTCAGACCACAGACATCCAAAGTCAGGGACTAAATGCATTTTAAGGCTGCAGGGTGACTTGTGAAATTAAAAAATCCTCAATGATCTCAGACAGAATTAAAAGTTTAATGGGTTTCGGTGTTCAGAAGGTGCAACAATGATGTGCTCTCAGCCGGCCACCCTTCATAAAACGTAGGCAGAGAAATTCTGCATAACAAGTGGTGCCCTTTAGCAAATGTCCTGGATGACCTTCACAAGTGTGTTCAGTCGTTTGCAGCCTGAAAGAAAAAGCAGGATCTCAGAATGAGCTACATTTGTGGGCAATTTCTAGCAGTTGTAGGAAGAGAGATCCAAGTTAGTGGCTTTGCAGCTTTTAGCTTTGGTGATTCTTTCTGAGGGAGCCTTCTACAGGCTGTTGTAATGAAAAGGTTTTCTTTTTACCGGTGTAAATCTGACAACATTCACTAAAGGAACTGAAGAGCCTAATTGCTAAATGCGAGGTACTAAAGACCTCATTAGTTTGCAAGATTACTTCCTAAGGCACTTGGCAAGAATTAATGATTAGTGTACTGATCAGCCATACAATCCAAAACAGCCTGGAAATCATCTGTTTTGACAAATATTTAGTGACCTGGCACTCCTCCATTTTGGAGGGCCCAGAGTGTTAACTCCACTAGTTTAATCTGTGACCTTGATATAATCAAAATTGCATGTAGCTGCTCTTAAATGAAAGCCTCCTTAGCTGCTTCTTGAGCCGTAACCTTGAATTTTTCCCCCGATCTTTGCATTCCCTTTGCATTCCCTTTAAATAGGAACTGAGTCTGTTGTGAGTAGTCACTTCAGTCCATATGGCCTTGGAAGAAGAAGTCGTGTTTTGGCAGAAAGTGGGAAGGCTTTTGTCATTTCATTTTCAAACCATATCTGATTTGCGGCTTGAAGCAAAGAACCTCGAAGGCATTACCAAATGGCTTTTTTGCAAATGCCTTTAAAAACACACTATATTTGTATGTAGGTATATATAAATCTGACACCCAAACGTGATTTTCACACACCTGTCAGTGAAGTGAGAAAGTTCCAGTACTAAAGCTCACATTGAATGCAAGAACAGAGCCTAGAGGACATGGGCTGGGAGGTAAGTGTATCCATTCACCAAGAAGGAAGCAGGCTTTATTGGCTTGTTCATTTATTATTCATCACACCGCTGAATTTTGCGGCACAAGCTGTTATGAAATCCTTTCCATGGACAGATAACATGGAAACCAGGATAACTAAATAAATACTACAAGTGAGTGTGAAATGAGGTTGCAATATATTTCTGTGGCTCTTGTGTAATACCACAGACTGTCTTATGCATGCTGCCTACATAAAGCTATAAAATATTGTAGCGTGCTATATTATGGTGATAATGGTCAGCTTTAACACCCTGTAATTCAATAATTCAATTTTAAGCTGAATTTTGAGGTGAATGCTATATTGGTCAAGGAGATTCAATCAAATTACAAGAAGTCAGTGTCACATTGACATGAGTTTTTTAGGGACTTCTTCGAACCTACATGGCTAAAGTGAAAAAAAAAAAAGATAAAAAATTTGCCTTTTAGGATTTTTAGGGCCTTCAACCTGTATGAGTTAAGCCCTGTATTTTAGCTGTATTTTAGGAAAAATACATCAGAAAACTCTAACTGGAGCACACACAAAACACACTTGTTCTTGGGCCATTTTAGAGAGCCTTCATAACTTGCAAATCAAGGTGTAGACCAATATGAAGCCCAGTGGCACAGATCTTTTTGCTCCTTGCCACTGAGCCAGAGTCTATAATTTGGATTTTTTTCATTTTCTCTGCCCCTATTGGAACATTGGAGCTAGCATCACTGGAGAACCCAGTTACTGCATCTCAGCCACCCCATGCTCCAAGAGAAAGACATCAAGACCATTGCCCTGATGGTGCTCTGGTGATGAAGGAGCAAACGAGGAGGGGAAAGCAAGCAGCTGCAGAGGAGAGACAAGGAATATATATAGGACTTGCTTTTTGCTATGCATGAAACGCAACACGGCACTCCCACGTGGTGACGCACATTGGTGCTCCAGATGGAGGCAAGGATTGGGTTTCCACCTTCGTTTGCATTCCCCAGCCCAGCTGCTGGTGGAGCAGCATGCCGGCCATGCCCAGAGGCGCCTTGGGATGCAGAGCCAATGCCGGGACAATGCTCCAGCACCGGGAATGAGAGCACCGGGTCGCGTTCAGGCTCCAAGTGGAGCCCTCTCGCAGTCATGGCCAGCAGTGGGCAAAAGGGGCCATCCCAGCATGTTCAAACGCATCCTGTGCTCCCACAAATAGCCCCAAATCTGTGTAAAACATACACAAAAATCATGTACCGCGATGAAAGAGCAACTTCTTTCCAAAAAAAACCCTTTCCATACAATTCTTTTTCATGACCAATCCCAGTTAGTACCAATACCTCAGTCAACTTTGCTTGCTAGGAGCAAATTCTGAATGTTCATTTGTACTTGTGAGATAACTGCTATTACTGTAGCTGTAATTAGTCCCATTTAAAATTGTTCAGTTTAATTGATGGATGTGAGTTCTGGTGGTTTGATTCTATTGCTATGAATACTTTTATTTTAGAAACAATGTAGGAATATGGAAAGAGAAAGCATTAAAGAAGAGCATTAGATATATATATAACTTATAGGTCATCCTTAAAACCTATCAGCATCTTATTAGGGACATATTTAAATGTACACATCATTTTACCCAATTAACATGTGCTTTCAGCAGTCACCCTACCTGAAGCAATGATATTAGGTTAATCTTATATTAATATCCACAGCATTTTCCTGGGTAATTTCCACTTGTGATAGTGGGAGTTAGTGGGAGCTGTGTATTAGTCACTGCACAAGAGCTGTGTCTTTAAGAAGGGAATAGTTTATGAAGATAAGAAGAAAAAAAGGTATTGAGATGAGATTGGAAGATGCGTTTCACGTTGCATTAAGAAGAGTTTAAGGGAAGAAATCCTGCGGGGTGGAGGGCTTCTGCATCGTCCCACCTTAACAAGGTGCCGTGATTGGCAGGTAGCGGGGCCGCGGTGGGAGCGCGCCCGGCTCCGTCGCGCATCCCGAGCACCAATTGCCGCGGCCGCCGCCGGCGCCGATGCGCGTGTCAGGATGAGGTGCAGCGGGAGATGTGTACACGGGCAGCGTGCACGCCGGACGACCACCCCCTGTGATGTAAAATATGAGAGCCTGGGAGCCACCGTTTCATAATTCATCAGCTTCAGCAGGCGAATGTTGCTGGTTGCCTTAGTTATAAAGGCAAGTGAGGGCTGAACGGCAGGCAGGGGAGCCGCGCTCGGAGGGTCCTGCGAAGCAGCGTTCGGTGCCCGGCTCCACTTCTATCCTAGTGAAATCTCTCTCGGGTGAGTGACGGGGCTTCTGCTGAGCCAGAGCTGCCTTTTTGTAAGCTGGGTAACCTGCTAGTTTTATGTGCGTTTTGTCCTTGTCTGGGGCTGCTCTTAGGTTTTACAATATTTGCAGTCGTGCACGTTGCCGGCACAAAAGGAGATGAAAAGGAGAACGCGATGATGAATTATTCACCGTGGTGCTGTGGGGATCTCTTTTCTGGCTGAAGTTACTTTCCTTCAGTCAGCGTGTCGAGGCTTCAAAGAAGCTACAAATGAGCAAATCTACCTTTCATTGTTTTTTTTTTTAAGCAGTTGAAAAGAGTGAGGGCTGTATCTCTTGCAGCACGAGGAAGAAAAGGAAAGAACTGAAATCCGAAGTGTTAACAAATTCTTGGCTTTTATGTACGTGTGCCTTTTCAAATGCAGCGTTACATCTTTTGTGTGCAGCGAGGAACGACAAAGAATTGATACCGTAGAGCCTTTTAATTAGATAATCAGCAAAATGGTAGCCCCTCTGTCTGCTTTCGTGGTAATATGCCTAGTCTCACATTAAAATGAATGACTCCCCATCTTGCATAACAACAGTGCTGTTATAAGTGTAAGATGAAAGGCAGGGAAAGAAACTGTGAGAGGGCATAGTATGGCAGAGCTGGGTGGGGAAAAGTGTTTTCCTAGAATATATTCATTTCTTTATGGATTTCTATAGCTTTAGATTCTTTACTTGAATTATTACTTGCTTCATTATGACCTTTGCATTATTTTAAGCCAGCTGCTTTAATATGTGTCCATGTTATCTCTCCAGGAACCTGTAAAGGGCAATAAGCCAGCGATATAACTCCTTTTGTTTTAAGCCAAAAGCAATGGAATAGTTTACAGAATGGCAACGTTAGCATTGCTGTACAATACCTGTATCCTTCCTCAAAACAAGCAGTTATTCAGGAGTGGCAATTTTACTTTGCCTTTTTTTTCCATAGCAGTGTTACCAAAGGGGTACCAAAGTCACCCCCTTTGTCTTGTCTGTGCCGGTCTTTTGCTCCATCGATATGAGAAGCAAGTTTCCTTTATTGAAGATATCCAGCAGGTTGGCACCTGTTGTCTTCTTGCTTTATTATCAGTACCAGAGAGAGCCCGGCTGGGCTGCGAGCCGTCCGGACTGCTTACTCTGTAGTGGTTTAAACTTGCATCGCCCCTTCGCACCTAGAAATAATCCGTTCCGTGTGCGAAGCAGCAAAGCTGCAAAATGGATACGGGTATAAGTAATAAGATGCCTCGTTTTAGCATCTCCTTCCTCGTTTTTATTTAAAGGGGAAAGGTATTTGCACAGTGGCCTATGCCACAGACTGTTTTCTTTCCTTTTACAATAGAGATTTGCATTTTTTATCAATTAAAAATTGAAGGAAATCATAATTCTCTCACATAATTTCCAGGCAGCCTAGCAGGCTAGACTCCCATTTCCAGGAAAGTGGATATGCCAGTGGCAGCAGTGCTTTACTTGAGAACGTTTTCCTTTTTTTTGGAAGTATCACATTCTATTTCCAGTGACCCCTGTGCTAGCAAATGAGTCTTCTTGAAGTGTGAGCTTCTAGTTTTGCAAGTTCTTCTCCTTTTTAGAAATCTGTGATGCTGCATCCATCTGTCTAGGCATTTATATCACATACATCAGTATGGTGTAATCTCAGCAGGCTGAACCTTAACCACGTAAATGTATGTGCTGCAATGTAGGAAGTCTAAATTAGGACAGGAAAAGCAACCCTAGAAGTAGAAAGTTATGGCATTGTATATATGGCTATTAGGGGCACCAGTGCTCCAGACTCACTCTGTGTTATAACCCAGTAAATTAAGCTACCAACTAGTTCAGTCTGCAGGCAATGGTGTGTAGGCTTGGACACAAATGAAACCAGCTTCAAGTCCTGTCCAGATAAGACTGAATGGAAAATAGCCAGAGGACATGGCAAAAAATTGCATTTTATTCTGAGTGCCTGCCTGTTTCTCCTTTGTGTTCGTAAGTCTGGCAGTTGCTAAAGGAAAAGCAACAATGACTCGAAAATGTATTTTAAATCCTCTCTGGTCTAGAAGACCTGGCTGTTTTATCCGGAGATGAGCGTGCTCCTGTAATCCACGCCTCCCACCTCTACAGTAAGCCACTGCAGTGCACCTCATGGAGAACTCTGCCCTAAGTCACTTGGCTACCAAAGGTGGCACAGATACCAGCAGTCTGTAGGTTTGTATCTCGCTGGAAACGGGCTACGCTTGTTCTCTGCCCTTTACTTACAGCTGATGCCAGTCCGAGCACCTATTTTCAAGTTACCTTTTATATGAAATGAGGGCTGGGGAAAAACATACCCAGTAGAGGTCCTTAACTTTAGAATATTTTTATTTTCTTACCTTTTTTTATTTCTCTTAAATACCTCAGATGTGTTGATTTTTGAGTTGTCTCTGAAGTTCAAAGGCAACTAAGGGTCAGCAATTAGCATGAAATAAGGTCTTGGTTAACCCAGGGTTACTCTCGAGCTGGTTATTCTTCAGTTTGCAATAGAGACAGCTGGTGTGTGATTGTGCAGTGCGTGTTACGCTTCTCATCTGTGGCAAAAGTGAGTGTAGATTTTAGTGGGGTGTGTGAAGGCGCATGTTAGTGTGCCTGTAATAGCAAGTATTCTTGAGGGCAACAATAGCTCAAGTAACTTTTCTGCAGGAAAGAGACAATTTTATAGTGAAAGATAATGCACCAGTGAAAAATCAGATTTTTTTCGTCAATGACCAGAAAGACAGGCAGAGAAACACCTTTTTAAGGATTGTCAAACACAGTGCATGAAAGGGAAAAATCCTGCAAGAAGAGCAAAAAAGAGAGCTTGTGTTCATTACATACAATGTGCTGTTTGATGTTGGTCTGTACCTTGGCTAGAAGTGAGACACGGGCAAAGGCTTAGTCCTGCTATAAGAGATCTTTATAGATCTCGTGTGATTTTACAACCAGGATAGGATGTTCGAGTCAGAAAACCAATGAAATAATCACTCCTAAGTATAACACATCCCAAAGGTACCTCATTTAATTTGTTCATGGATTTAATTGTGCAGGTTGTTTAATGGCTGTCAGTGTGTTGGCGTCTGATTGCATTGCACTAATTTAATTTTGAAAAAATCAATGTAAGCAATCTTGCCTTTTAAAATATTTCTAGCACTTGAAGAAGGATAGAAAAAATAAAATAAAATAAAAAGGGCAAAGTCCATAACCCTTGCAGCTTCACTGCTGCTGGTAGTCGAGACAACGAGCAAGTTGGTCTGGCCTTGAAACCTTCCAGGTGAGAAAGGTTTATTCCCTAATCACACACCTTGGTTTGGGGTATTCAGTTAGCAGAAATCAGGAGTAGTCTTGCATCAATGAAACAAAGTGATAGCAGTGCTCTGCTCTCTGCATGGTGCGTAATATAGTCTAGGTAGCAAACAGCCTGAAGAGCATGAGTCATGCATGAGTCTAGGGTCCTTTTTAAGAGATGAGCTGCTCAGTTCAGCTTTAGATGGAGTTTCCCCATGGTCGCAGAAGGGGGCAAGAGTGTGGTCTTAATGCACTGCCATAAGGTTTTGGGTGCTGTAGCGTTGCCTCCATCTAAAATAGCCACCACCACAGAGAAGCTGCCCATAAAAAGAGGTGCGGGATTCAGCTCTGATCCGGGACCTGCTCTAGTTTGCCTGGTAAAACCCTGCAACTTTGACTCATGCATATATTAAATGCACCTTCCAAGAGTAAGCTGCACTCATGGCCCCCGTACATTGCTCTCAATGAAGTTTTCAACTCTGCTGGAGTGTGAGTATGTGTTATAGAAGAAAAAATTGCTGAGGAGACCCTCAGATATAACACTACAGATACTCACTGTAATCACATGAGATTGCAGGTGGAAAACACTCCTATAAAAACACCCGCTGTTCCTCTGGCCCTCAATTTTTTGTCCTGCCCTGGAGTAGTCAGAGATCTAGAAGATATATTCAGCTTACCAGCACCCAAACAGTAGTGGTACTCTGTGGTGGCAAATTCATTCGTTGTCGGAACAACATTTTGCTGTCGTCTGTCCTGGGCAAACTTCACGCTATTCTTTGACATAAAGCAAATTAATAAGCAATGTTTATTTGCTGCAACATAGGAAAAATATTTGTAATCCCTATTCTCCTATACAAGAGTTACCCAGGTGCTAATTAGATAAAACTCCACATCCAGTCCCCATTCCCAGAATATTTTCTTAGTGTTAGCAGAACTTTCCTGTCCTCTTAGCTAAACCAGGGAGTGATCTGGATTGACAATAATTCTAAAATCCGGAAAGTTAATGTCAGCTTTGCACCACGCTGGACATTGTGTTGGATTTGAGAAATCTGCATAGTGACAGAATGAGGCATGGGGTGTCCCTTCTCATTCCTCCCTGTAGTCTCCATGAAATGTTTCTTGTTTGGAAAATGACAGGAAAAAAACCCACACTGTAACTCGATTTACAAGACTATTTGTGCTAGCTTTTAAAAGAGATTAGCACACCAGAGTTTGAGCTAAGCAAATGCTAATTTAAGAATCCGCTATTATCCTGGTTTTGGGGTTGTGGTAATAACCTTTAGCATTATGAAATAATAAAGAACTGATTGAACAATGTTGTGTGTAGCCCCATGCTGAAAATGCAGCCATAAAAGAGTGATATTGCCAGGCAGACTGTAATCAGTTTGTATTAGTTGGGGTTTTTTTTGTTTTTCTTGGGGTTTTTTTGCCTATGTAGCTATTTATTTCCATATTTTAAGTAAATTCGAATCTCAGAAATATTTTCGCTCTGTTCAGTAATGTGCACAAAGACTAGAAAAACCTCTCTGGGCTGCTAGTACTAGCAAAAAGCAAATTTTCTTCCTGGCAGTTTATGAGAAATGGAAGTATTGCTCACTCAGGAAAATCTCTTCTTTCAAGAAAGCCACTGGATGCTGGGTTAAGATATAGACATAAATACCATTGCCATTAGCACGCACTACCCATACCCTTTCTTTTTAGCTAAATAGTACTTTATTTTGTTTGCTAGTCTAAATTTGTTTGCATGAGGTCTCTGTGTCTCCCATTGACAAATTTCTGCATAAAGGAATATATTATCCCCATCTTTTAGTTGAGAAACTGGGAATGGGAAAAAAATATATCAATTTAGTATCACAAAGAATATCCATGTCCTCCTGGAACAGGTTCTTCTGTAGAGACTATGGAGAGAAATGCTAGCATATGCAACCTAATGCTGGCTTTGGGGCAGACCACGGTTCAGAAATGCAGTGTACTCTTATGGTGGCATTGGGCAAAACTCTTCCCTTAGCAGAAGTATCTGGTATTTCTCCTTTTGAGCTACAATGACAAGAGTTAAATTTTCTAGTGAAGTGTATACCTATCGAAGCATGCAACCGGGCCTAAAAATAGAGTTTTTCCAGAGGTGAAAAAACATTAATTTCACACTTTTTTTAAAAATTTACTTCTTAAAACCTCTATTTTTTTTTTAACACTTAGAGGTGTTCTAAAATGGCTTTTTTATTATTATTATTAAAAGAATTGTTTACTAGTTCACTTTTGCTTTCTTTCATCTCAGTTAAAATTTCATCACATTTGAATAAGGGACTGCTCTGGTGTTGAAAGATTCATCTTGCTCTTCTATATTTCTGAAAACATCTGTAAACATTTGATGAAAATACTTGATGATTATTCAAATATTTGTATTACACCTCCCCTTTTCCACCTCAATTTTCAGTTGCTCAAAAGAATCAGTTGAGGGAGGGAAGGGCAAAGAGGGTGTGGGGGCTAATGTTTGCTGGAAAATGGTATTGCTAATGGAAATTTGTGCTTGGATTAAGAAGAGGATTTTTTTTTCCAGTGTAGAAACATCTTTAGTTTATTATTTTGCTCAATATAAATTAGAGGCTTGAGAGGAACATGCAAATAGATCATTTGAATTCAAATTTTAGAGGCAGTCAACCAGATCAAGTACTGGGATGTGAAATGGCACAAGCACTGATCTGGAAACATGCAGGGCTTGATTCTGTTCCCACTTATACTCACGTACTCCTGAAAACAGGTAAATCAAAGATTTTTTAGTTTAGCCTCTGTTCTTTGATTTATTCACAGCAGCTTTGTAGTTGTGATAGCCACCTTTGAGGTGGATCCCATTGAGTAACGATTTTAGTGCTGCTTTAAGTTAGTGAAACATCAGGATCCTATTGGATAAAAGGCAATATAATTGTAGTTTGTTTTAGCATGGAGCGTAGAAAGATCAACCAGGTTTAAGATACATTGTACAAGCTGCCCTGCATAAATAAAAATAATATGTGGTCCTCGATATTTTTAATTTTTTTTTTTTGTATGAAGCACTCTGATAGAGAAACAGCTAACACCTAGCAATATTAACTCCCTACATTTTTTTTGCAGCCTTTTTTTTTTTTGTCTTTGCAAGCTTGGTTAAGCTTACAGAAGAGAAAGACCGTGGGAAATGATGTGGAAGTATATTTGAGCTTATGAGACACATGACATCTGCCACTGAAAATGACGCCTCAGGGAATTTCCTAAACATTATTTCTAAAATGTGAATTGCAGCCACTTCTCTTGGTGAAAGGGCAGGAAGCTAAATGCCAAACATGACAATATTTGTGTTCAAGGAAATCCAAGGCAAAGTGATTCTCGTTTTACAAGATATCGGAATATGTTTGTAATGTTTCTGCAGAAAACAACAAGTTCTGAACTCCTGCACTCAATGAGTGCTCGCCTGAAACTTTTACAGTCAGTAAGCTGTACACACTTAATTTTGTTTTGTTCAGAAAGGTGCAGTATGTAGTTGATCTTCCCTGGAATTTGCACTCGGACTCTGTCAAATCTAGGTATTTCAAATATAGATTCTTAGTCATTTTCTCTGGTGCTAAATGCCAGCAATTATAAGTACTAGTTGACTCATTTCTACACTCCATGAGTTTTTATGAAGGTTATAAACCTGTGAAAACGCTGATAGACCTACAGCCATAGTGGGCACTGCCAGAATCAAGGAGTTTGATATTAAATATAACCGGATATTAAACCTTTATATTGTTGGACCCAGTTGTTCAACAGCAGTGTGAGCAGGGAGGATATTGTGAGCACTGTGCACTGGGGACACTAGCACAGCTCAGTGGAATATCTCATTTATTCTAATGATCTTCTCATTCTAAAGGACTTAAACTGTTAACCGTAAATTGTCTCACTATCTATCTATCTATCTATCTATCTATCTATCTATCTATCTATCTATCTATCTATCACTATCTCTCTGTCAACTCTGTAATTCTGCAGGAAAGGAAGAGTGTTGCTTGTATGTTGTTTATGTGTGTAACCTCCATGAGTTAGACCCACTGTTTCAAATCACCTAAAATCTCTAAAGGATATCAATAATGTTCACTTTAGACCAAAATATTCCACAGTGTTTAGAGTCTGGTATCCATTCTGCAATAAATATGGGAAAAAAAAAGGGCCAGACTTCTCAAAGGATACATGAATATTCATGTGGCTCTTGCCAGATGTTAAATTGCTTCTTATTATTCCTGTTGTTTGACGTTTGAAATAAACCACACTACTTCTGCCCAGCACCTTTTCTCTCCTGTTCGAATCTGCCAATACCTTGCTTAGAATTTAAGGTCGTTTCAGAATTCTTGATGGCAATGGAAATTATAGATGATAATTATCTCTTCCTGTAGCCTAGAGACTGAACTCTTTCCTGTGAGGAATTATACAGAGTCTCATTCAAAGAAAAACAGCCTTTCCTAAACTGAGAGACTTTTGCCTGTGCTGCATAGTGTGTGGAAATAAACTTTCAGAATCATCTATCTGGCTTTGGCATTGGGCTGTTGGACCAAGAATTTCTCCATCGATAGAATATGACCTATGTAAAAGAACTTAAAACCTCAGATTCCCTTGCATTTGTTATCTCCTCACTAGTGCTCTTTCTCCTCGAGACATTTCCCTTCTTTCCTTTCAGAATAAGTTGTTCTCATTAAGCTCTGTGATTACAAACAAGGTTTAGCAGTATTAAATGACTAGATATTTTTACGGCCAAATGGGATTGCTTTGATAATTGCCTCTGATCTGATGCGTAGCTTGTTCTCCCCCACCTGCTGCCTTGAGCTTTACAGAGTGATGAAAGTGCGATCCAGCTGACATTTCCCAGGTACTTTGATCCTGGGTTTCTTCAAATCTCAGTTTCTTTTTAGCTGTGAACAGCCAATCTCTTCCTCTGCCGGCTTTTCTAGTTCTTCTTTATCGATATTCATAGCTGTACCTTCTTACTTTTATAGTAAAATTGTGGTGAAAAGTGACACAACTCATCACAATGTTTCGTGCAGCCCTTTCTTGCACAGGTCCTCAATTTTAGCCATCAGGTAACCAAGCCAGATTTTGTTCTTAGCTCAGCACTTTGTGCCTTAAAGATCTGTGATAAGCCAAGCATGAGGGAGGTTGACAGCCACCTCCAGGGATGAAATTACAGACTGACAGCGTGGTGCCATCCGCCACAAATTGTGGCATTTTTGATCCTTATATCCTTGTGCTTGCAGCGACACATTCCTAGAATAAAGCATGCCTGACCTGCGATAAGCAGACTAGTAAATGGAAGAAATAAATCTTAAATAGTTTGTTTCTGTTTTCATGGGCACGTGCTCTTTTATGAAGGTGTAACAATGCTCATATAGTCAGTTTGCATTTCAATAGAACTCAGAAGAACTCTCCTGCATCTAGGTCCTCCTCAGCTTGTAGCCAGCAAAGGACTTTCTTGTGCCTTGTAGTGAAGAGATATTAAAGTGTCCACACAAATCTGCAACACATGAACCTTCTCTAGTCCCTGTGTAGATAAGGATGCCCATTGGCATATTAACATCTCATTTCTTCTTAAGGATTTAAACTGTGCAACATTGCTATTTTATATGTAAATGCTGTTACTGCTCTTTAAAAGGAAGTGGGAAGAAAAAGCATGGAAGGATCTCTTTGACTTTTTTGTTGTGGATGTGATTTTTGCATCTTAGTACATCCCTCCTTTTTATTAACAAGAAAACAAAATAAAAAAGCAGGTCTCATTTTGTGAAATGCACTTGATTACCAAGGTTATTAATGATGGTTAACTGTGGTTCCTCATATTCTTAGAAAACATGTGGCTTAATAATAAAAATATTATATAAATATGAGTAACTAGGCTTTGATATTATCAGTCTGAATCCAGTTTCTCCATAATTTTACATTAAGCTATTGACACCAGTGGACATGTTCATTGGTATAATTGCAAACAGAAAAATGGTCCATGTGACCAATGTGATAAAGTAGAAAATAGGAGAAATTTCATTTAGCCATTTGTTGCATTTTGTGACACAAGTAGTGTGGCCAAATACCGTTCTCTGTGCTCAAGAAAGCTTTGAAATTAACTTTTGAAATGTAAATTTTAAGAAGTTACCCTGATGATGTTCCCATACATCCCCTTGGAGAGAGTCACAAACAGAGTGAACTGGACATGATATTTTGTATTTAATGTGGCTTTCCATGATGATTGACTGGAACGGACACTTGAGAGAAAGTAAAACTCCAGCTCCTTGTGTTCCTGTGCAGTATAATAATAAAACTAGCTCTTAGTGTCCCTGCAATCTGACCTAGGAAAAAAATCCCCTTTCCCCTAACAATGGTATTTCATTTAACCCTAAGCTGTCCACCCAAAGGCCTATTCTTATAATTGGTGTTCATAACTGTAAGGACACAAAGATTTGATGGGGGAATCAAAAATAGTATTGTACAGAAAATTACTTTACAGTGTCCATGTCCCCAGAGGTGTCTCCTGTAACTTTGAGAAGATTTTTTTAATTATTTTTCTTAGTAGGAAATCCCAAAGTGGTGATCTCATTAGAAAGCATTAGGCAGAAATGAGACAAACACCACTTTCTATTTCGGGGATATTTCAGCAGTTTTGAAACCTCTTCTGTGTTCACTACAGCCTTTTCCACGATGACCAAGGCTATAGCAAGAGGTAGTTCTCACAAAACCTTGTATTATCTGTGTGTATTTTCAGCTGTCATTCATGGGGATCTAAGAAAGACCGTGTTTTTATAGCAGCTCAACAGACTGGTGGGCAGCACTTGCATCGTGCTTCCGTGCCTGTGCCATGGTTTATTTGCAGACGTGGGCGCTGATGCCCAAGGTCCCCTAACCAGGCCAGTGGGTAGGATCCTGCCACGTCCTGGTGTCACTTGGTGGGCAAGAGAAACGTTGATGCTCATTAGTCACTGCCCGTTTTCTCAGCTCCGAGGGATCACCACTATCAGGTTGAACATGCAGCCAGTTCCGCTCCTGTCTTACAGGAACCCCAGTTGCCTTTTGCCTTCTCCTGTAGCAGGACGCAGCCGTTCCACGCACCACTCCTTAATCCCCTGCAGGAAACGGGAGGCATTCGGGAGAGGCTCCCTTATGTGCAGCCAACCGTTTGGATAAATGTCATGCTCAGCTTGACATTTCTTGCTGCTGGTCCTGTGGTTGTCTAGGCAAGCTGAGGCTGCAGCCCTGGAGGGGACAGGGGCAGACGTGTAAAGGTCGTCAGGATTACGGTGAGGGAGACGCTTTAAAGCGGAACCCAAATGTAAAGTACTGTAGACATTGGCATGCAAATTAAAATGTAAATAAGGTTGACAAGCCTTCCAGCAAGGCATCAAACTGCCAAAGGGCAATGCTGCCTTCTCCACTATTTTGTTTTTTACCCTTCATGAGCATGCTACAGCTGTTTTTTTGGCCCGCAACGATAGTAACCTCTAGGGGAAAATAACGTATTAAAGTCATAGTGGTTCTTAGCAGCTGCCACATTTGCAGTGATTTCTTCTGAGAGTATTTCATAATCTTTTTCTAGTGTGCTTGCCTTAGAAATTTAGATTATGCAATCGCTACAAATGAGTAAACAGAAGGATGTGCAGATACATGCGCAAGCATAGGCAAAATCTTAGAGCCCGCGTGAAAACAGGGTGACTGTTGGGAGACCTGATTAGTGCCCTTGACATAATTAGATATCGAAGGATGGAGAAAGGTGGAAAGAGAGAAAAGAAAGCACGTTGGTGACACAGAGCAGTGCGGAAAGAGGGAGGCTGCTCATTTGCTGAGTTTATTTAATTTGCAACAGAAGCTACAAAAGTTTGAGAGGAGCGAGGCGGTGGGGCAACCCTCTGTAGAGCAGTTTTGTTTCTCTGTGCCCCGTATAAGATATTCCTCGTCATCTGGGATGCTTTTAGAGCCCTCCTGAGCCAGCCCTCTCAAAGCAGGAATAGTTTGCTGCACTAATAGTGCCTGCTAATGTCTCATTGCAATCAATTTAAATGCTTCAATTCCACGGAGAGCTAATAACACATGAAAGTCAAACTAGGCTTGTAATTTCAAAGACATATATTTTTTTGTAACGAACTGAACTACTATGCCCCACTGAAAGCTTGACTGTAAAAGATTTTAAAGCTGTGTTTGTAAGGTCATTAACATCTCCTCTTGTGCCTCTTTTAAGCTTTGTATAGTTAGACATTCTCAGCTTTCTATTTCTTTTAAATAAAATAATATAGCTTTTTCTATTGTCCTTTAATAAATACATACTTACATATTACATAAACACAGTATCAAAAACAATCTAAGTGTCTACACCAATATATCTTGTTACATCCTCTAAACCATATGTTACATTTTCTAAAAAAAAAAGTTTGCTTCACTGTCCTATATTCACTTTATTCTGATATTTCCACTCCCAATGGAGCCTCTCTCTACTAGTTTTGATGGCCTTGTGAAAGGGCAAGTATAAGTGATGATAATGAATTACACCTGAAATGGTCATGGGCTGCTCTTCAGAGGCATGTCTGCTCTGAGAAAGGAGACAAATTGAAGCCAACAAGCTCAGAACCTGGTAGGAGTTAAGAAGGTGAGCAGCAGCTTTGGGTGTATATCTGGCAAGGAAAATCAATTATACCTTAATGTCATAAAATATTAGTGATACCTGTGGTCTAGAGGGTGTGCAGTATGGGTAGAGCATTGATGCCTGGGAGAAAGAACCAAGAGCAATGAGGCTGATGAAAAGAGAAGGAAAACAATCTTAAATATTCCATAGGGGAAAAACAAAAGTTATTTTATCCATTTTTGGGGAGAATAGGCTGTTGGAGAGGGATAGGAGATAGGTAAGCCTAAAAACAAGGGCTAATCTTGTCACCGAACAGCCTAGGTCACAGTGTAGTCCCACAAGGAGTCGTAAAGGCAGAACTCCTGCTTGGAGAAGGGCAGGCAAGGACTTTGTAAGATTTTTTTTTTCCCCATAAAATCTAGAGTAGTGAATTAACATCCTCAGATTGTCACAGAAAGGGTCAATAGAGGGGAAGATGAGGGCTTTGATTAGTCACGTTGAACACAGGGACAGAAAGGACGTAGCATAGACACTGTGTGTTTAAGGCAAGCCTAGCAAGGCTGGTCTCACTAGTCCTCCTGTTTAGTTGAGAAGTTCCCCTAGAAGACAGTAACTCTGAGTTCTGGGTGAGCAAGATTCTCTCAGGACCCTGAAAAATTAACCTCAATAGGCTGAAGATCATTTCATTAGCAGGTCTTTGCAGGAGGATCACCAAAGGCTGTAGCTCCCAACTGAAGGAGAGATGTTTCTAGGCATTTGTAAGAGTCAGAGGGACTGCAGACCTTTGAGGGAAGGCAAAATATGGAAGTTGCCAAAGTTTACCGTAACACGGGCTGTAAAAGAGAGAAAAAACCCTAGGCAGCTAAGGACTGGTGTCCTAGTAGAAGAGGAGTCCCAGTTATAAGGTAGTTCAATCTGTGAAGCGTAACTGGGCTGCTGCACTGGCAGTTGATGAATATTTCTTCAGCCTGCAGGGAACAGAAATCCTGTCCACTGCAAAACATAGTTTCTTCGTGAAAGGATAAAAGCAGGAGGCACAGAAATCTGTTATTTTCTCTCCTTCTGTCCTGTAACTCCGACTAACCCCTTATTTGATTTCAGCCACCTTCTCAGTCTTGTCGTTAGTGGATTGTTATTATTTTGCCACGGTGCCTATGGCCAAGATAAGGGGGGAGTGCAGCTCCCACTGAACTCACCTACAATCTCTCGCATTTAGGATTTTGTGCATGAAAAAGTTTCATCTTCTTTCATCTGTGTGTGTAGCATTGAGGAAAGCGGAGCTCTGCGGCCTGTAAGTCAAACATAACCCTCTCAAAATGGAAAAGTAACTCGCTCCACAGCACAGTCTATGGGGAGAGCAGCCATCCCCGTGAATCGCAGAGGTCAGGTCAGAGAAGCTGCCTAAATCTTTTACCTCTTTAATCTCTATGTCAAGAGCTAGTACATTTCTTATTTTTTGAGTGAATTTCTCAATAAATTTACCCAAAGAAGAGAGAGAACTATCACAAGGGCGTTATTGCAGGTGAAAGCTGAGTTGGGTTTGTGTGACATACCTGAAACTTCAGTGCATTGCGTAAGTCGTATAAAAACACTGATTTTCCACAAAATGCCAATGCAGGCAGGCTGGTCTGGGTTTCACTGATCTTATGTGAATTAGCACAAATTAATTTTCACATTAACCTGCTTACAGTCATGAACTGCACTGGGTACTAAGGGATTAAGTTAATTAAAATAATAATACTTTTATGCTAATTAGAGGGACACATCAAAAAGGTTTCTATAGCAATATTACCTATTTTACAGCATGTAGGCCACTGACAGAAATGAACTTTGTCTTTGTCTGTCCCTGTTGAAATACAGTACTTTAAGGGCTCACTTCTCTCATTTACAGACTTTATCTAAAGGTCTTACCCTGTAGCACTGTCCCTGTTTAGGAGTGTGTCCCCCTTTTTCTTGACATAAATGTTGTGTGTATATATACATACATACTTTAATATTTCAGATTGCCACTTTTTTCTTATACTCGGTGTAGACTAGAATAACTGGTCTTAAAAGGCAGCAGGAAAGCTTCAGGTGAGACATCAGGAAAAAATGACTTCCAAAAAGAAGGCGGCAGCATCTTTATAGACAGTTTTGAGTGACTGGAGGGTCTACATCTCAGGGAATCCTTAAGAACATATGAGACAGATATCTGTTTCAAAGATGTAACTGTGAATTATGCTTCCTTGAGGCCTTTCTCTTGCCACATGGATGAGAGGTTGGCAACCTTTCTGTCTCCTTTTCCCTCTGAGAGCTCAGATTCAGCTGCAAGTTGCTGGTGTCTGGCAACCATGCACGCGTATGCGCTTAGTCCCTGGAAAGTGCAAGGCAAGGCAATTTGATATAACCCTTTATCGGTGTGGTTTAAGCTAAGTCATCCCCGTTTGTTCAGTAAGTGCAGCCATTTGCCACAACTCTCATGACATGGAGGAACCTGATCCCAAATCCCAGACCGTAATGCACTCCCAAGTAATCTTGCCCAAGTTTCTTTCATTTGAGCTGAGTACTTCTCTTTCCTTGGAGAGTGCATATAGGAAATTTAAGTCCTTCTTTGTTCTCCAAGAAGTTTTTGAAGTGTCTCTTAAATGTTTATGGAGTTTTGACCCTTTCTGTCCAAAATGGCTCTGAAAATTGTATGGGTGTGACATTAGTAGGCTCTAACACTTTTTAAAGGCACGTAAGTGGAAATGACTGTTTGATCCATTGCCTTTTCCTACCTACATCACCCCAGACTTTCACAAGTCATGAAGCAACAAATCAAAGTGAACCTTAGAGAAAGTGGCCCACCGAGGCCGAGCCAAAGTACAATGTCAACAAGATATTACAGATTATCACCACTCTTGTCATTCTTTTCAGGAAAGACAGTCTGCAGGGAGTCACATAATAAACTGCTGTCACACAAATCTTAGAGCAAATCCATAGACCTGCAGTCATGAAGAAGTGTCACTGCGTTACAAGTGATGAAATCCCCACCGAAAATAGGTCTAAACCCATTTGCTTTTTAAGGGAAAATACAGCACTGCAACTCAGCTGCTGTACTACTCACTGTAAGATGGCAACTGTAGGAAAGTCTGCACGGATGAATAGTTGCAAGCCCTTTTTATCTCTTTCTCTGTATATATGCAAATAAATATGAATACAGGCACATATGCATTAAATAGCTTTAATGAAAGTATTATAAAATAGTAACAAATTGATATCCATGCAAGGATAAGAAAGCATTTACTTACCTCAGGGAATAAGCTGTTGGTCCTTGGGAAAAGATAAAGATATCTTCTGTGATACTTAGCAAAATCATGAAGGAATATAACAAACACGGGTATCAGATGGAAAGTTTTTCAGCACTTCCATTTTCTATGAAATGATAAAGTTTGTCAGTAACAGAGCTCACTTGGACAGCAGGGAGATAGCCGAGGTCTTCTGTGTCCTGTTGAGCTGATCCTGATCTTTCCTTTTTTTCCTAAGTCTGGCATGCCTGAGTTGAGTGAAATCAGTAAGGGTATTGATTTGATGAGGACACTCTAGACAAAAGCCTTGAATGGCTTAGCAGTATGTGCGCTGACATTTAGCAGACATTTTCTAGTTAACTTTGCATTTGCAGTTTTCACTTAATTGAAATGCAGGAATACAATAAGACTGTCATGCCCAAGACCAATGATCAGAGATGACAGCAACAAATATAAGAACATGGGAATTTCCACAACTGATAGGAAAGAAAAACTGAACTAGGTTGCTGTACTGAGAAAAAAGAGATTTGATTATTCTATTGCAGAATACTGGAATGGTGAATAGTAAGATTTTTTCATATAACTATTCTATTGCTGATAACGCTTTATCTGAAAAATGACACCCAAAGCAACCATCATCAGGAGAGGAGGAAATGGTGACATACAGTCAGCAGATCTGGAGTTGCATAAATCTAACCTCAGCAATGTAGAGGCATAAATTAGAACATAGATTTATAAATAAACCAGAGAGGTAAATGTGAAATGGAATAAAATGTGGCATGATTTCATTTAATGCAAGTCCAGCAGATTCTCCTGATATCCCTCTTTGATAATTCATTTAAATTCTAGAACAATATGTGGATATAATGTATCTGGTTTTTTTAAGGACTCATTTGATACTGAATGACATAATATATCTCTATTTAACCAGAGAAGATTTAGATGAAGCAAACAAAGATAAAATAATGACCAAAGGAAAGGTAAGGATACCAGAAAGATAGATTGGACTGCTTATCGTAGAGAAATGGAGTCTGGTTGGTGAAGTCATGGTCTCCCTGTAAATCTGTCATGAGAATCAATATACAACAGAAAAGAGCAATTTAAGCACAGGAGCCATGCTGGCACAAAAGCAAATAAGTAGGCTTCAAATGCATTTAGTTAGAAGAATGAGTCTAACCACTTGAGGAATGACTCTGTGTAGTCATCCAGTGGTTATGAAATGCTCAGATCGAGCTAGTCCTAAAAGAGGGTTTGATCAGTTTATGACCTGGATTTTAGGCTGTGATTTCTGTAAAAGCAGGAACTGGACTGGATTAACTGGGAACTTTCCAGTTGCTTGCCTTAAAGATGAGTCGTTGTCACCTGTGGAGGATGAGCTCAAGAGCATCAGCAGTAATTTCAAAGTGTTTTTATTACATTGATTTTTTCAGATATAATTACAGTTTTACATGATGTGATGATCAAGTTAATCAACCTTTCAGAGTTTCCCAACCATCAAATATAGCTTCCATCTCTAACAGACAATTCTGCAGGCAGCAACAGACGTTTTGCATTATATATATGTGTGCACCTAGATACCCTATTGCATAAGCAGTCCTCTAAATATTTCCTGTAATAAGCTTAGATACATGCTGGGAACATGACATATCCTGAGGTAATATATGTATTTGTCTTATTTAAATTCACTCAGCCTTGTAATGTGCTCAACCATTTCCTAGTACTTATATGTGTTAGTGATGGCTATTCCCCCTAATCAGGAAGCTCCAGCAAACTGATATAATTCTGTGGCTACTTTCAGCATTGCCAGTTAGGGAAAAAAAAAACAGTATATGTGGGAATGTTTTATCCATGTTATTCCTTTCTGGATGCTTTTTCTTCTTGTTCAAGACATTTGGAGATATTTTCAAAAATAATAATAATAATAATAATAATGATGCCAAACCTAAATAGTTTTGTCTACGGTCTTTGCTCAGCTCTTCCGTTTAGTTCAATGTCCAAGATGTCTTAGGAGATAGATGAAGATATCCTTGCAGTGCAGCAGGCTATAGGAGTAAAGGGAAGGAAGGAGGCAGCTTTCACACAGCAGATTTTGAGGAATGAACCATTTATTAATTGCATTATGCGATGCAAGCAAATTGGGTTGGTCACAAGCACAAAACAATTGAATCCAATTCGGTATAATATTGAGTTTAGATACATACTAGATTTATTCTAATTACCACTTTTGCCAAAATTCTGTTTATGCTGCTCATGATCCTCCTGAACTCCATGCCTTTGTTGGTCTGTATGGCTATCCTGTTTTGTGTGTGATTACGTCAGGTAGTACTGATATTACTTAATCCAATTTATTTTCTGCTTTAGCTAGTACTTTTAAATATTTAGGGAACTCGGGAGGAGAGATTTCTTTTAGTAGGGGGGAAGATTTTATTTTTTCGTTTTTATTGTAGGCTAGAGCATTCATCTTGGCTTATGACACAAAGACTATATCATTATCTTTCCCAGCACTCTTTTTGCAGAAAGAAACATGTTTTTCCCCCAAGTCTCTTTTAGGAACCCCATTTTTATATTTCCCATTCTAAGCATATAAGATTCTCAAGGAATCTAAATGGAAATGTAACGTTTTAGCTGTGAGAGTTACAAAATTTTGTAAAAGCTCACTTGGGAATTCCTAATTAGACCTCATTTAGGAGGGTGTTGGGGTTTTTTTTAACAGTTTTATTAGAAAACCGTGTAGGTTGAACTTGTCTACATTTTTAATGTTATCTCAGAAGATTCTTATACGGTTCTTAGCTGGTCATGACTCATCTTAGTCACATTCAGTTGTTATTGAAGCCAGGGATGATGAAGTAGGATTGGACCTTTTTTATTTTTGCCGACACAATATAGTGAATCAAAGAGGGGTCTTCTGCATCAAGCAGTGCCAAGGACACTTGCTCCAGTATGTCCCCAGCTCCATCTCACGGTATCCTGCCTCTTTGCTTTTCCAAGCAGAGTTATTTGGCTGAGTGCTCTCCAGGCTGTAGCAATTAGAATTGTGCAGGTCTGATAAATAATCTAAACCAGCTAATTTTGTCCATTCAGATTTAAATATGTTTGAGAGACTGTCTGGGAGACTTTCAGCAGCAGCCTGAAAAAAAAGAGGAATATTTACAACATAAAGTGAATATGGGATTAGTCATGAACACAAAAATGTTTTTTTCATATCATCATGCCCAAGGTCCTCTGGCTGTGGTCACATGCCTAAGATGCATCATCTTTAAGATGATATTGCTAATCAATATCATACGCTCAACTCTCAAGGAATAGGGAAAAAAAAAAGCAGTAGCAAGATAAAGAAATGAATCCATAATAATGTAAGTAACAATTGCCTCAGGGCTATGATTTTTGGATAGGCAATTGTAGAAATAGAATAAATGTCTGAAAATAAAATCCTACACCTTTATCCTGAAGCAATGAAATAGCTAAATGAAGTAGCTTAACTATTAATAGGAAATAGCTTTATTTTTCGTCTTTGTAATACGCCATGCAAATATTTGTTGAAGAAGGAAGATTCCAACGCAGAGAAGCTTTTTTCACCTTGACGAAGAGTCACCTCCTGCCTAAAGCGCTAGTTTTTCTGCACCATATTAGACAGTAACTCCTACAAAGCTATCAAGGTTAATGAGACATATGCTGTCTGTGCGAGGCTGGCGCCGAGGGTAAAGCGATGTGCCCAACTTCTCCAAGATTTCACACTGTGTTCCTAGAGCAGACCATATGTGATATGCTCCTTTCCAGCCTGAGCCTGTGCTTTTTATTTGCCTTGTCCTCCTTGGACTTGTGTACACACAACATTGTCCAAGATATTAGCTCCCTGTGAGCCTCGCGTAATTGGAACAAGCTCCACAATATTCAAGGAAGGAGGGGAGAAGTTCATGGGAATTGAACGAAATCTTGTTTAGGGAAACAGTTCTCCAAAGCTTAGGAGTGAAGGAGAGTTTTTTGTAGTTAAAACTATTGAGGTGATTGACTTTTCTTGAACTGTTGGGAAAAGCTACGGGAAATTCCCAACGGAGAAAGTACAGGCTGACTTTTCATAAGCCAAAGATAAACTGGAACGGGGACAGGTAGAATCGCACCTCAGTGGGATTCAAAGTCCTTGTCACTCACTAATAGCTTGATTTATTTTAGTACATCTGTTTCATTATGAGGCATGATGTCTCTGAAACTAAAGCTTCCAGAGAGCAATTTGGATTGAAATTATATTCCCTGTGACTATGAATAGAGCACAGCATTAGTCTCCTGAATGGATCGTGGGAGGAATATATCTTTTCAGGTATATTTATATTCACCGCTAACACAATATGAGGGCAGTATCTAAGAGCACAACAGATGGAAAAAGCATTATCTTCAGTAATAAAGCAAATGGAAATAATGTTAGTAGTCACATTTAGGCAGTGAGGCCAGCTATCAAACAAATATACAAGGGTGAAGCCTTAATTGGAAGGCAGGCCAACGTGTAAATGTCTCTATGTTGGTAAAGTACGACAAGCAGTCAATATCAAAGAACCAAAACATTATTGGATCTAGAATACTGAAGTTTTAAAGGCCAAGGAAATGAGTAAAATCGTTAAATATATCTGTCTTAATTTTTGAAATGTTACTGAAAAGTGTGTGTAGAAAATATTCCAGTAAACACAAGTAGGTGTATCCAAACCAATAAAACCTAATGAAAAGTAAAGGTATCTTCACCAATATTGAAATCTGTGTTTTTCATTTCCCTTGCCCGAAAACTTGAGGATGCTCGGGGGAGTTATTTGACTGATAAAAAATAGCAGCACGACGTTGTACAGTTACTCAGCGTGTGTTAGAGCAAGCCCTTTCAAGCAAAACTGTTTCTCCAGTAAATAAAGCATACCATGCATAGAATAATGAAATTGTATCAGAATTGTGTGCATTTTTTTTCCTATCAATTTAGCTGATGTTAAATCTAATTGATCTTTTATGCTTACTAAAACCACAGAGTCTCCTACACAGTAAGAGACCCCACAGTCAGTCTTGTCCCTGGCAGTGGTCAATACCAAACACCACAAAGAAAGATATGAGAAGCAGAGGTGCAGCGAATTGTAGCTACTGTTTAATATGTTTGTTTGCCTGTTTCTTACGAAATTACTCACCACAGACTTTTTGGGATTTTTCATCATCATTATTCTACTATGTAAATGCTTGCAGCTTCAGACGGCTACAAAACTGAGCTTCTAAAATCCTCTCCAAAATAGCTGTCAGCAAAGAATTAGCTTGAGATAAATGTGGAAGAAAAAAAAAGATCCAGTGTTTAAAAGACATACTGATCAAAAGAATAAAAATACAAGCAGATTACGCAGGTTCTTTTTCCACACTTGTTCACATCTTCCTTTTTTTTTTTTTTTTTTTTGGTGGGGGCTTATTTTCTTTTTATGTACATTGCCTTAGTTTTAAAGGCTTCAAGCATTGTGGATGCTAGGTAACTTGCAGGTATTTCCAAAGAAATAACTTCAATTTAGCACCCAGGTCTCTGCCTTACCTACTGTTGCATGATGTAGAATATGCAGGAATGCATGTTCTTTGTGACTTACTCAGTTTTGTGCGTAAAATCAGTGGAAAAAGAATCAGACCCAATCCTTCACGGTCTCACTCCGATCTGCTAGCCTTCCTCCAACCTCCATTTGTAAAACAGTTGTTGTCTTGACAGCAGGATGAGTAAAAGGCAGAAATGGCAAATATTTGTATTGTAGAAACAAACCCAATCTTCTGTTATTTTAAATCTTAAACCATCCATCCAAGACATCTGCTAAGAGCAAGCAGAAGGGGGGAAAAATACATAAATAGCATAAATAATGGTACCATAATAATAGTAGTATCATGCTCATTGCTATCTCAGATGACCAAGACAGTGAGTTCACAGCAATATGCAATTTGTATTTCCACAAAACAGAACAGTGAAACATCTCCGAAGGTTTCAGCTGGCCTGCTTCCACTGAAGTGTTGCCAAATTGATACTGATGGAGAAACTGGCCTGGCAGCTATTCCTTTATTATAGTGCTCAGAGTTATTCAACAAGCCCTTTTTGGGGTGATAAAATTCTCTAAGTAATGCCTTTCCAGTGCTTTTAAAAGTAATATGATCTCTTGAAATCGGACAGTTTGAGTTTTACATTCCTTTTTCCCCCCTTCTCACTGAGTCCAAGAGATACACACTGCCTTTTCCAACCTCCCACTTGCATAATTAGCAATCATCACTTCGCCATGCGTTGAAGTGGGTTGGAGATGCATTATTTTAGGATCACAAAAGAAGCAATTATGAAGTCTTTTGTCATCTAGATGCAAACAGTGATGATCTTACATTATACAGGAGGGAAAATTTGGATACCTGCTGACAGAAAGAATCACTATCTTTTTAAAGGTGCCAACACCAAATAAGTTCCAACTAATAAAGACGTGGTCTGCAAAGCTGCAGTATCATTTTCACTGTTGTATAATATGTCAGCATTTCTATTACACTTCCCTCACCATTTTTTTTTTAATTTTCATGTTTTCTAAATTGTATCAAAATCTTTGACATAAAGTTAAAAGGGGAAAGTGAGAGTAATGTAACTTCATAAAACTCTGTAACACTTTCAGGTAGGGAAGCCGCAAACATATTTATGTTTTATATTTAAAAATTATTTGATTTTCAGCATAATATTCTAAAATAATTGCCTGAAATTTAGTTTCTTGCATTCTCTTTTGGCTTCTCACAAGCATTTAGGATTTTCAAGAGTTTTCTATATGATCAGGTATCACAGACTTCTATGCTTTTCTAAAGGGACTTGGAAAATTTGGACCTAATTTTTCAAAATATCACCTATTTTAATTGAAAAGGGATTTACAAAAGTTTTGAGGCAAAATCAAGACTGTCTCAGAGGTGCTAATGTTCCCACAGCAGTTAAATTTTGGATAGGAAACATGTTTTAAAAGAGAGGTTCAAAATGCCTGCATTGAACCTGCCCAGTGAGTTGTCTCCGGTCATTGACACATTGCTTAGGCCCAAGTCTGTGGAAGGACTTGTCTTGGCAACACTTATCAGGATGATCCCAAACTTCTCGGCGTTCATTGTAGAATTAAAAAGCTCAAGACAGTTTCCTGTGCAGCACACAGAGGGACGTAAGTGTGGAGGAATCAGACTTGGAGCAGCCTACACGGTGTCAGAGTGTGGACCATCAAAGCTGGTCAACAGTCCTCTTGTAGAAGGGATTGCTGAATTTTAGTTATGTAAGTCACTTCAGTGATGAAAATGCAGCTGTCTGCATATCCTCAGGTGCCAAAGTGGATGGGGTAGAATATTGTGTTTTGATCTTGGCCAGCTAAATTTGCAATTTTAGGTTTGACCTGTTAATTTTAGAGTTTTGTTTTGGAGGACTGTCCTTTTACAGGAACTAAGGAGAGCGCTCGCAGTGTGTGAAGCCTTCTCCTTCACACACGTGTAAGTGCCTTGGAAAAGCAAGCAGCTATATTTGTATTTAAAGATGCAGGTCCCAGCTTTAGCATCTGGGAAGCTGCTGGAGTGACACAGAAGGAAAAACCTCAGCTCTCTATCTGCATATTCAGGCTAACGAATCCTGTGCAAAGCAGACGAATGTCCGTTCCTCAAACTGCTCTCTGTATTTGATAAATCTGTTCGCCTTTGGCCTTGGTTGGACCTGGGGACAGTTCACACTGTGGCACTTCAACTGTTTCCTCTGTCTCTCTGCAGCTCACCCTGAAAGTTGAGCAGGACCAACTTTAAACCTTGGCAAAGGAGACAGCAGTTTAGGGCAGCACCACTGATGTTGGCAGCCCCCTCACTCAGTAGCGATGACAGAGCCCTGGAGGAGTGATCTGGCTGTCACTGCATCCTGCTGCTGGGCCCTTCTAGCCACAACAAACTCCATTCCCACCATCAAGTGCGACTTCTGCTTCTCTGCAGCTCATAAGTTGCATTTTCATCCTTGATACAGCTAAGTTCAATCCTACCTCCGTTGCCATGAACTTTGGCTACTGTAGAGCTGGGTAGGAACAAACATTTTCCTCCTCTTGATCTACCCTGTTGCTGGCAGTGACATTTCCAGAGCCATAGGCCAACAGGAACACTTATATCATCTAGTCTGGCCTCCAGAGTAATCGATGTTACAGTTTGCTCACCCACTCACCCTTTCAGTCTTAAACCTTAAGCTCTCAGAATTAACTCACTAAATCATTTGTGAATGAGGCAACTGGTAGGACCTTTGCAGGTGGATTTTGGTAAATAAAATTTGGCAAATTGTTCTAATGATATTCTCTGGCAGCAATATATTCTTCATTCTCTCCTTTTTTAAAGGGCATGAAATTAGTGAATCAGCCTTTAACTGGGTTTGTTGTCAGAATGTCACAGCCATAGTGTCGTTTTAATTCTGTAGGAACCTTTAAAGTATACTATTTCAGTTCAGTGCTGCATTTGAAGGAGTCATGGAATATTTTTCTAGACTTTAACAGTGCCTCTTGTTCTCACCTAGATCCTGCAAAGTTATTAGGAAGCAACTCTTCAATAAGTACATATATATATAAAGGAGTAGTAAGGAGAAAGGACTTTGGCACAGTAGGAAGGACAGGGAGCAGAAAGGGAGCAGCACTCTGTTGTTTCAAATTAAACCAGTCTTTGTGGTGTCCAGGTGCCAAGAGGACTAAGAATAAAGAAGCTGAGAGGAGTTGCATCAGATACTATCTGCATTCGATAATCTTGCAATTTTTGGTCCAGGAGAAATAGACAGGTACCCTTTTCAGGGCTGTTTTGATGCATAAATATGAAGAAAGTATTGTGGGAAAATATAGGCCCGTGTATTTGGTTATTTTCAAGTTTATGTATTTCAATCCAAAAAGAAAAAAATCCTGAAACCCCTAAGTAACAGAATGATCATTCTACTTTTTTTTTTTTTTTTTTGAAGTTAAGCAAGGAGCAATAGCTTGACTGCTGGACCCCCATCAAATACTTTTGGGAGAATTTTTAGCACATGTTTTGATTTTCAAATGCCTTTTGCAAAGGGAGAGATTATTAGATTCCGAATAATTTGCAGACAGTTAAAAATCAGTTAAATTGCAAGCATTTTCTAAAGTCAGAGCAAAAGCTGTAATAATATTATCATTTAACTAAACAACAGTCATCCAAGTATCTCATGTGCTGGTGTTCGAGTTACAAATAACTGGATGTGGTGCTAGAGAGAATCAGATTTTTGCTCCTCTCTTCTCACTCCCCAGATTGTGTCTAAATCTGGGAGTTACTCCCACACCTCATTGCAGAATCTGCCTAGGCCATGGCTGTATATTAAAGAGAAAACTACCGTATAGCTGCTGTATGTGAACCACACGTATCCCTGACCTCATCCACGTGTAAAGCAACAAAACACATTGAAGTGTGCTTTTTTTTCAGTGTGTTTTATCATCTTCTTCAGTGCACATATGAAAGAGTAATAACCCAAATTTTGCCATATTCTGTTTTTATGTAGAAAGCCAGTACTGGTTTGAGGAAGAGAAGCGCAGGTTCTTCGCTTTTAAGAACTCTTTCCCTGTGCATCATGAAGAAATGTTATATATGTCGAATGAAATATAAGCAAAACAAAAACATGCTCATATGATTATTTACTAAATAAATTGCAGAGCAGGAGAATAGAACAAATATGACTCACATAAGCAAGGCTTAAATCCTAGATTGGGATAAACATTTCCAAACTAAAACTCACTTTTAAAAATAACATAGGTACATCAGAGCCTAAGTCTCTTTGGGGATTTGGGCTTTTAAATCACTGAGAAGTTTAAAATGCCCTGTAGGTGAAAGAAATACGGAAGCAGCGAGTTAAAGAATAAATCCAAAATACAGTCAGCGAGTAGGAGTGTCTCTTCCCTTCTCCTGAAATGCGGAATTTCATCTGCAGTCGGTGAAGTCATAGGTATGTGGGAAGACTGAAGAGCCTTATGTGATAGCAGGAGTTCCCAACTGATTGGCAAAGTAGCCTTGGCAGCTTAGCAAATTCAGTAGGTAATGGAAAACCAGCTCAGTGGTGAAGAAGTAGGAGTCTATCAAGCAAGGGAGGGGCAGGGGAAGTGAACCCCAGATCCAAGATGTGTCAAATCGCTTTGGTAGGCTGGCTTGAAGGCACCTGGCATCTGTACAAAATCCTGGTTCCTGGAAAGGTCAGATGTTATTATCTAATGAAGAGTTAAAGGGCACTGAATAAAATGAATTATTTGTTGTTGCGTAGCATTTAGACATGATGGGAACAAGGTCAATGTGAACGGCAAATGGTCAAACAAAAATATGATCTAAAATTCTCTTAGAAGAAAATGAGAGTATTGTTGTTCTACAGCATTCTCATGTAGCTCAAAAAGCAACAAGGCTGGACCAGACCAATTGGACCAGACCAATTTATTTGCTTAAATTTAGAGGCGTTGTGACTTCATGGGAGGTGCCTCCATCCTTCTGGGGATGCAGGAAATATTGTAGGGTAGTTTAGTTTCATTCCTGCTCCAGCCTTGACAGGCACCTGGGGGAGGTGCAGACCCTCATTTTGAAGAAGGCAACAAAATAAGGTATTGATGTTCAGAGAGCAACTTCATCTCTTCCTGGCATCAGTCTGCAAGATCTTACCCTTCAAAGTGTCACTGACTCACTGAAAAGCATTTTTTTCCACCCCCTCAAGACAGTCTTCCAGCTCACATTGGTAAATCTCCAAATTCTAGTTTGAATTATAACTCTTCCTGTTGATGGAGCAATGCCTTTACCTTGTCGCCTTCAAGAATTTAAGCTTGTTTTTAGAACTTCAAGTTTTCTCCTTTCAACATTAAACTCTTTATATATAAAAAGTCACTCACTGAACAGGGGAAGGGTGTTGCAGGAGAGATCATCAGGCAGGCTGGATGGGGCAAGTGTTTAGAACGAACCTCACTAAATCATCCACCTCTAGCCAAGTCCTTGCCCCAACACCAGTCCCAGGCTGCTGGTTGGCATGTCATAGTGCTGCATAAAGCTAAAAGCCTAACTCTGGAGGAGAATAAGACATGGAAAGGAATTTTGTGCCATTCTTGCACGTGTTAAGAATCTCTGAGATCCCCTCCTTGTGAGCCCCAGGTACTACTCCACTGTTTAAGAGACAGAGTCCATTTCCAAACGTCCTGGGCAAGCAGGACACGTTCAAGAGGCCAGTTGTCCCTCAGACCACAGCTCCTGGCCAGGGTACAAAACACTGTGGGTGCTTTTTACAAATAACTTTGTTGCTGAATTCCCTGTTAAGTTCCATACTGGTGTTAAATACCTACCTAAATACCTACCTCTTCCTCTGGGAAGAACAGTGGTCACTTTGCCTCCCTCTTTAACCAGAAAGGGCACTTAATGCAAGAATTTCACAGCTACTTCAGGGATAAACAAACCTTGAGGTGTTTCCTCAGTTCAGGAGGATTTCACACTAAATACTTGATTTGTAGTAATGTTAGTGCTGTGTCCCACAACCAGCCAACAAGGAAACTGTTTGGAAGGAGGAATGATAAGGTGGAGTACTCAGCAACACACTTTGGACCTCATTTTCCTTCCTGCAATTGCAGGTGAGAAGGGTGTAGATGTAGGGGAGAGTGCATGGTAAGTGTGTAGAACATGCTGAAATGTTCAAGTACCACAATAAAGAGGTCATATATGTACCTAAGGTGATATAATAATTTAAGTATTAAATAAGCTCAATTTTCAGGACATGACTTATGTTGTTTAATGTTCTTTTGCATTTAGCAGCCCTAATGATTACATGGGTCAAGAAAACTAAAATGTCTTTGCTCTCTGTTTCCTTGGCAGAATACGCTCGGTTTGAGGCAAAAATCCATGACCTGCGTGAGCAGATGATGAATCACAGCATGAGTTCTGGTTCCGGCTCCCTGAGGACTAATCAGAAAAGGTCACTGTATGTCAGGTGAGCAGGAGAACTTTCTCCTGGGGACACATCCACGGTTACTGGCTCTATGTTTGATATTTGCATTGTGGGTTCCGCACGGTGGTGAAAGAAATGTTGAGGAACCAAACTTGAGTTGAGAAATGTATCAATCTTACAAGTGCAGCAGCCTTAATATGAATGTTGGATACAGCTCTGTTGCTTAATCCCATCCTTTCAAGGCAGTTTTCAAAGAGCATTATTTTTTTGATAGTGATTTGTTTTTATAAGAGGAAGATTTCTTACCAGTTGTCAGCTCATTGAATAACTGCGATGGATGTTGTGGTGCAGTGGCACGTTGCATATCTGTTCAAAGCCGTGTCCAGACTTACAGTGATTGTTCTCATAAATAATATTTCTTCCTCAAGATGTTTTTCTTATAAAGCAATGAGTAGCCATTGTATGCTGTTCTAAAATGCATGGTAATGCATTACTATCTCCTTGCACATGTGCAGCTTTTATGTCAGGAAAAAGATGTCTTACAGTACCTAGAATTTACCATATATCTAGCAAGACCGAATACGCAGGTGATGCAGATGGGTTAAACTGGATAGAGAATAGCACAGGAAATGCATAGATCTGAGCTGGGCAGTAGCAGCAGCAACAGCTTTGCTTTGACTGTGTAAATCTGTTGCAATAGTCATTGCAGGGAGCTGCACAGTTGCCACTCACAAAGTTCTTGCTGTCAGTCAGATCTTTTGAAAGCCCAGACAAGCATGGGACTCCATGCCAAAAATTTTAGTAATCTTCATAATTATGCTTCTTTAGGCCTTTTAATGCTTCTCTAGGCTTTTTTTTCTTTGTTTTTTCTCCTCATGCTCAGCATATAATTTGAAATTCTTGACAATCATGAAGCAGAGGGAAGCAATTTGTCAGCCTCCAGGCAGCAATAATTATTAATGGGGGAGCTAATTCAGGTGATAACATTGCAGAGATCCAATTAAGGCTAAATTCTACATTTTGTCATTATGCCCTCAGCATGAGGGGATAAGGTAGTGCAGGAGGAAGGAAACACTGACGTGTTAGCAGTGACGGTCTTATTCTAGTGGACAGCAATCACACTAGGCACTAACTGGTGTTGCTGCCAGAAAGGACAAGGACTGAAAGGATAGAGATCGCTGTAAAAGAGTATTGGGCCAGATTAGGCTGGAATTGCCGTGTTTTTAGATGCACCTATCCCCTTCTCTGGCCTCTCTGACTCCATGCGTGCTTCTGGAGCTATTCTACCTTTTAAAGGTTTATTTCCAGACCAAAGCCTGTGTAGTTAAGGGCATTGGTTAACTTTCTGAAATAGCATTTTAAGAAATTTATACATGGCCCGTGTGGAGGCAGATCCAAGTTTACTCTGCTTGAGGTAAGTGAGAAACCCAAAATGTGGGGCAAGAATGGTGCAAGTCCAAACCAGCAACCATGAGTTGACTCAAGTCTACCCACAAGAGTGTCTAATGCAATGTCCTGCATGACTTGCCAACTTGAGCTGCAGGGGAGTTCATTTTACCCCATCTCAGCCTGGACATCTAAGCCCTGATGACGATCAAGGTTCCTCAGCTTGCATAGTTAGCCAAGCTGATATATTTGTGCTGCATCATTTGTTCTGTGTGTTACTGCTCTATGCATACAATGAGCTTGGTTTACTTCTAGCTGAGGAATTCTGAACACAGTCTGCCTCATGAGGTTGATATACCCATATGATTCACTGCAGGAATCTGTGATGTCTCAGGCACATATCTAAATATCACTTTCTAAACCATAAATGCAAAATCTGTTCTTTTATTCCAGAATTGTTCAAAAATAAGGCCTGAACCCCTCAAGCAGAAAACCTCAGAAACCTCAGTTATTTTTATTAGCATAGATTTGTGCAGTCGAGCCCACAAAGTTGGTCATGTCCAACTCTGCAAGGAGCCTGTTTTAGAAGCTTTGTATTTTTCATATTATAATGTATTTATAGTGTGGCAGTGCCTGGAGCATTGTATTAGGCACTGTTGGTTCAAATATATACATTAATTACAAAGGTAACTTATGTCTACATTAAACACTGCAGAGAAAATAAATGTGGGTTGGGAAATGTTCTCTGAGATGTAAATTTTCAAGGCACTTTAAGGATAAAATCTTTCCAGACAGGGACATGTATATGAAGTGCTGGGATTTACCATTGGTGTAGTATTATTCTTACAACTCAGGACATTTCAATTCCAATGGATTAATTTGGCCAGCAACTGCAAGAGGACAAGAGGCAAATTACCATATGTTACAAATCTGTAGTTGTGATGCCAAGTTCATAACTCAAGCTTGCTGTTTTTCTTGCTTTGGGATGCAGTGATTTTGCTGTCCTTCACTGAATACAAGCACATTTACTTTTTTTAGATAGAGATTTTAATCAGAGTAAATATCTGTGGTTTTGGCAGCATGGAGAAAAGTAAAATTAAGTTTCATCTAGACAGCAAAAATTAAATATCAGTGTTTATAACATAGAGAAACCGACAGAAAAGTGGTTGAGAAAGAGCAAGACTGTGAGCAGATCTGGCGTCATCACAAGGAGCGAGGTTTTCTTCTTTACCCTGCAACCTGTGATTCTCTCCCATTGCCAAGGACTTGTGATTTTCACTGGCCTGTAGGACTTGGCCTCTTCCAAAATCTTCAAAAAGGTGGCATGGCCATGAGAGTTCTTCCTACATTTTATCTGCCTCCTGTCAGCTGTGCAAACAGCTTGTTCATGATGTACATTTCCCTCAATTCTTACTTATATCTAAGGTAGTCCCTTCAGAGACAGCAGAGAAAAAAAAGGCATTCCCAAGGAAAGGATCTGCATGGATGTTTTTCATCTAGTTTATTTTAGACATCTTATTTTAACATCTAGCTAATTCATCTCATTTATTTCAGAAATCTACATGGAGATTGCTCTTTCCATAGTGTCTGATTCTACATCTGTATCTAGGGGCCCATCTCCCTCTCCTTGCTGTAAAATCATAGAATTTTTAATTGAGATTATAAGTTATATTAAATGAAGTGAAGTAACATTTAGTATGGACTTAATAGCGTGAATGTATGACTAGAAGTAACTGCCTGAAAGCTGTTAAAATTCTCACTTAAATAGTGTATACATACTCCAGGAAAATTATGGAGAAGAATTTGTCCAAAAGAAATTGTGTAACTGACACAATTTCTTTTCTGTGTGTACTTTATACTGTATTTCTGACTTTATGCTTCTAGTATTATGATGGGGTTTTTTTCTTTTTTTTTTTTTTCTTCTATTCTTTATCCTAGTCTGTCTTCAGACTTCCTGATACATTCAGGAATTTTATGAAAAAATACTGTCAGTAATATGTCTTAATATTATCTGTTCCATTTGTGCCAGAGACTTTATGTCTCTTGAATGTAGTCAGACTGTCCATGGCACAAAAGTTCTGAGGTGTCAAGAGACTCCAGAGGAGGATGGAGCAGTACGAAATGCTGTTAATTTATTTGGGAGGAGAGACTCTCTTTGTCACTAAATCTCTTCAATGAGGAAAATGAAAATGGAAATAAAAGCAGAGAGAATGAAGATGAAACGTGGCGAATTTTATTAATAGTATCACTTTGTTGATGAAGGTGAATGAATACATTTTGGATTCATTAAGTGAAATTAGGGGCTCAAAAATTTCTACTATTTTCTTTTTTAGTGCACTGGAGTTTAGCTGTCATCTCATTAGGGTAAAAAGGTAAACAAACCCTTCACCAGCTGAATGCTGTGCTATGCAAATAGTGCTTTAGTGCTTCATGGCCAAATAAATATATTCTTTCTTGCCTTTTTGGCTCAGGGTTTTAAAATCTGTAAAATTATAGATTTGGGTAGTTTAAAATAGATGCATGAGGGTCACTTTGTCCTTCAAGACCCAGGTCTGTAGCTAATAATGTGACTTGCTGACTGTGCAAGGTCATGTTATTTAACCCAAAGTCTATAACCTATGGTGGCTCTTCAAAGAGTTGAACACTGGGTGAGTGCAGTTCTTTCAACTCCCAAGTTTGTGAAAGCAGGACAGCTATGGAAATTTGAGTGTAAAACAGCCAGGCTGAGAACTTAGACGTGTAGAAGAATTTCTGACGTTGATTTCCTAGATTCACCCTTAACGTAAAATTCTTTTTGCTAGATTTCTGAGGGTGAAAGTAGATCAGTAAGGCGTCCTTTGTTGCTGCTGAATGTACAAAGGAAAAGTTTTCAAAGCATGATCTAACACATGTTATTTTGGGCCAATTCCAGATGAAAAATATTGAGTTAGGATTAAGATAAATAGTGTTAATCCTTATTCAAACCAGGCCACTTCTGAACTACTGTCTATAATTAAAATTCAAGTGGATAGGAGCAAATGCAGGTGGTCTGTATGTCTTTAGCCTCTGACATATTTACAGGAAAACCTTACAGACCCACTAGCTTTTTCATTGTTTCTTCACTCTTTTAAATATTTTTGATACTGTCAGTGACCAAAAATTATAGCACCTGATGATTGCTGTTTGTTGTCCTAAGTAAAGGGTCTATCTGAATTTAGGGAAATGCAAATATTTCAATTTCATTCTCAAGAATTTCTGTTTTGGGGACTTTGAGTTACAACAGAAGGGTTTGGGTGTCACGGCCTGTGAAGCTCATGCATGTTATCTAAGGCTGGTTTTACACAGCCTCCTAAAGTCACTCTTTCATCTCCCTGACTATTTTGGAGGCAGTGAATCCCCAAAGGTCAACGAGCAGGAGATCAAAGCTCCCTGGATGACCCTTGATCTAATCTCAGAGAGCTCAAGTTTCAGGGACATCCTGGTTGTGAATTCTGAACATATGACAACGTTAGAGAGTGTGATAGGGCAGGGTCTACCATGCAAATCTAGAAGGAGAAACGGGATAAAGATAAGATTTCCAGTGATGTTGGAGGGGGTTATTGAGGGGAGCAGACAGCTAGAGAAGTACGAAGCATCACACCCCAAGCACCCCCTACAAAAACACATTATACACATTTTATACTGATATATTTGTGTGTGTTTATATATATGTGTGCTTCCTATGCATTATCACAATGAGTGCATTGCATCTGCCTTCATATAAGCTGAATGCCTAGTCTCCCTTTAGAGCCAGTGGAGTGCAATTGGCACTTTTAGAGTATAATTCATCTCATCCAGAAGTAGACATCTAAAATTGCTCAAGCGAAGCATGCCCTAAAAATGTCTATTTCTCACAGTTGAGTGGAAGGCGCCTCAGGTGACTGACTGAGATGTAAACATCTACATTATAGACATTTAAAGTTGGGTGAGCTGAATCACACCCACATTGAAAGTCTCTTTCTCTCGTGTGTATGTGCACTACGTGCCTGTGCAGTACTATGAAGAAACTGTAGCATCAGGCTCTATTGCAGCAGTATCTATCTGTGCTGTGAACACTTCTGCTGTTTCAATGAGACGTCTCAACCCAGCTTGGAAATGCTGGAAAGTCTCAGGATTCCTTTGAATTGCCACTTTCATGAAGACTATACAGAAGTATTGATAGTATGCCCATGTTCAATACATTAATATCAAACTGGATGAGCTTATGACTAACTATAGATAAGACAAGAGCAAATGGCCTCAGATTGTTCCAGCGGAGGTTCAAGTTAGATATTAGGAAAAATTTCAACACAACAAGAGTGGTGAAGCATTGGAACAGGCTGCCCAAGGAAGTGATGGAGTCACCATCCCTGGCAGTGTTCAGGAAACCTGTAGATGAGGCACGTAGGAACATGGTTTAACAGGAGTGGTAGTTACGGGTTTATGGTTGGACTCGATGATCTTACAGCTCTTTTCCAACCATAATGATTCTATGATTGATAATTCCAGCTATGTTGTCCTGATTTAGGTTTATTTCAGGTTTTGGAGCATTGTAGGTCAATCTGGGTTTCTGGAGATTGAATGTCAGTGAGTGTGGTACCCAGCTATTATTTTATGTTTTATTTTGATAGAGAAATCATTAGAGCTTACATAGATGTGATTGTGCTTTAACGACACAGCAGGAACTAATATAATTCCCCTTGCTGAAATGTAAGTGGAAAATTTAGTACAGTTTGTTCACTTGCCTTGGATTATTTTTAGACGATTCAATGGTCCAAATTATATCACAGAATGGAAAAATGCATGCAGAAAATCTGTGCTAAATGGCATAATACAGAGGGTTGAGTTTTATGATAGTGTTTAGCAGACGTACAGAAACAGACAGATACATACATGTAAAACCTACACTTATGAAGTGGGTCTTTGCACTTGAGGACTATTTCAAACTACAAAATTGAAATTTGTTAGAGAAGTTACTGATTTTGTAGGAACAGGTTACGTATGAGTTTCTGAGTATTCATTTACTACTACTTGGCTGTTATTTCTCTGAATATAGGGCTGTCTCCAGATCCTTTTGGCAGCAGTGAGCAATTTTCATTGGCCTCGGTGAAAGATGCTCAGGTTTACAACCAAAAACTTGTTTCAGATCTTTAGTTGCAACCCTGGTGGTTCTTCGGGAACAAAATCAGTATAATTTCATATTATTCAGTCAGCTTCTCATTTATAATCAGAGACACTGGGGAATGGGGAAGGCTGGGAGACATGCTGGAAGATAAAAATCACCAAGTAAATCACAGAATCACAGAATGGTTAAGGTAGGAAGGGACCTCTAGAAATCATTCAACCCCTCTGCTCCAGCAGGGACACCTGGAGCACAGGGGCAAATAATAATAAATTATAAATAATAATAAATTATAATAATAAACTGGACAATAGATCCAATATAAGGATTATTTATTATTTTGAAATCCAAGCTTAGAGTATCAGGCTTACAAAACCTGTGGCTATCTGTAAAATAAAGTGGGAAAATGAGACCAGCTCTCATATCTGGCAATGCGAGTGTATTGTGAAAAGTGAATCTGTTTATTAAACTCAGATTGTTTACATACTTAGAAGACAATTTCATTGGCCTTTCTGAACTTGCCCCTGCATTCTTTATTAACTCTGCAACCAATTGCAGACTAATTGCAGAATTTTTCTTAAAATCAGCTAAAAAAATAAACAAGTAGGAATATAAATGGAGGGGGGGGGGGTTTTGAGCTTCTGATGCTTTGATTTTTTTTTTTCTTTCTAAGATAGCCTCTCACTGATGTTAGCAGGAGCTGCAGCATTTAGCACTTCTTTGAATTACGTCCATGAAGATTTCATAGATCCTTAACTGTAGACCCTTAACTAAGACACACTATATTGCCACTCTCACCTCAAAGACGAATGTGAGAATTATTAATATTGAGAGAATTCACAATTATCAGCCTTCAGGCTTATCCCTTGATGGCATTTTGGTGCTAAAAAAAGGACTGAAGTGTGATGCTGTAAATACAGTGGTGTGTCTCATCTGTACCCATGGACTATGAAACGTGATGTACTTCCTAAACAGCCTGCTGAAGCAATTAGCCACCTCACAAACTACTGTAGTTTTCCTAACACTTACTTTTAATCACATATACTTATTATTATATATATTATTTATGTCCCTTGCAACCCTTATACATACTCTTTATATTTCATTTGCTCTTCTGAATTTTTCAATAATGATAAGAAAAAAAATTATTTTAGTTTGCCAGTTGTTAATAGCATTTTGCAGACAAAGCAGCAGCAGTTAATGGAGAGTGAAGACCGAATATGTAAACAAATCACTCAAAACAGCCTCATCTTTGGTTCTGACAGCCACTCTCTCCCCCATATCTTCGTGTTTAGCACATCTATCAGTCTTACAGAGCCTGTATGAAGTGGAATTGACTTCTTAAAATCCAGTCCTTGTATCTCGGATACCTTTTATATCCAGTGTGCTGAAGCAAGCTGACCCTTGGAGATGCAGTCTGTGGTTGGCAGATCTTCCCCAAAGCCAGGTTGATGCTGGGCAGCTGGTGGGCTGCATTACAGCCTGGATCCGGCTTGCCACGTCTTGTGCTGCTGTATAACCTGTAACCCAACAAGTTTCCTGTCAGGGGATGATTATCCATTTGTGCTGAACAGGGGCCAAAAAAGCAGATTTATTTTTATCTGATTGTGATTTTGCAAGTCATTGAATACTTTGCACTGCAGATTAAGAACTAATGCACATCATACTTAGCGCCCTGAGGGAACAAGCCCCGGGAGGATAAACCACGGCCTAGGGTGATCTCAGACAACAGGTTCACAATATAAAGATGTTCCCTATCACAACCATTCTTGTCTAATTCATCTTATCTTCACCATCATCAGTAAGACTTCTTGGATGTGAAATAACTGGTTGAAACAGTGTACTCAGTGCTGAATTATTAATGCCTCCTGAAACAGCTTTTCTATTAGCAACTTTAGTAGGAGTACGTAGTACATATTGCTGCCTATTTTGTTTATTGCTCTTTTTTATAAATTATTTAAATAATGCCCCAGAAGAGAGTATGTGCTTGGCGGATGACGCCTGCCCTAAAGAAACAGGATGCTTTTATTTCTTTTCTTAAAAGATGCCTTAATAGCTTTTCATTGCATATATAGTCTGCTGCCAAGTTCCCTAGTGGGACGTTCTGGTTCAGTGGTTCATCTGGCAGAGAAGTGTCAACTAGAATAATTTCCAAGCCGGGAGAAGATGATGAAGGACTTGGCCATGTGTTGGGAAGTGATTTATTTGAGCTTTCAATAAGCAAAACAGTTTCAGATGGCCTCGTTTCTAGACAGAGATTCAGACCATGATCAGTCAGAACAGGACGAGGGGGAAAGTGGCAATGAAGATAAACTGTCTGCAGCTTAAAATGGCTGCAAGTGAGTCAGCAAAGCATGTATCTGAGCCTTGTCTGTTCTGTTTGAAAAAGCACTCTAATCTGGCGAACACTTTCTTATGATGTTTCCATGTCAACAGCTATAATAGGACATCATCGGTTTGCACACTTCTCAGTGAAGGACTGGAAAAGTACAAGACAGTAGGTTAGATCCTGCATGTAGACAAGAAAATCCATTGAAATAAGAGCTCATGGAAATGTGGTCAAAAATTGGGGTTCTAAATCTCTGCATAGGCAGAGTGTAAGCTAGTTACCCTCTTGGTACAGTGTCCCATGTGAGAGACATAAATAAGATTCCTTGGTCTCTATTAAACCGCCTGCCCTCTGAGAACCTTAAATAAAAAAGTTATAAAGACATTGCAGAGCAGGTTGTCCATATTAGCTGCATTGGTCACAAAGCTGAGATCAGTGTTGAAACAGGAAATAACCCTAAAAAAAAAGTATCAGGAATTTCCATTTGAATTGCCTTCCAGTGAAGATAAAAAAGGGGAATCTTTCACAGCAAGAAGGTTCATCTATGCAAAGGGAGCACAGTTGCGTTACAGAATGAAGATGGGTGGGTGGCAGTGTGCTCTACCATATATTTTTATTTATGATCAGAAACAGCTGTGCTAAGTCTACCGTGATCCTGTGAAGGACACACTGAGTTGCCCATCAGGGATGGGGGAGTGTATGGAGCTCCTCAGCAACTCCATCCCCCTTGATTGATTCCCTGTTGAGTCAGAGAAGGAAGTCCTGCAGCAGAAAATCTGGGACCTTGTTGGCGTTATATCAAATAGGTGTTATGCATCTCTTTTGCAAAATACTGTGCAGGTGACGATGGTGATGGTGGTCAGTAGAAGAAGCTGTGTGTGTCCAGGGCACAACAGGAATCCCATCCAGTGCTGGAGCATCTGCCCTAGTAGGCTGCTCTGTAAAGGCAGGGCTTGCATTGCTTGTATTGCCTCTCCCACATCGTCCTGGGTAGATGGGATTTGCTTTCCTCTGAACTGGCATCACATTGTGAAAACTGAATGGGAGCACACAGAGGAGGAAAACTTGGGAGAGAGTGCTTGGAGATGCATTTGTCTAAATGTCTTCCATGCTTTCAAATTAATCTCTTTTGGAGATTCTGCAGGTCACAGTTCTCTTTCAAACATTTATGCATTTTCTGTATCTACAGATGTATCAAATAAAAGAAGATTAATAGAGTTTTTGTTAAAGTTTGCCAGAGGTTTCTCACTAAAAAGAAGCTAATGTAAAGAAAAAAAATCACCCACTTTCCTGAAATTCTTTTTCTTACTCTTTTTGGCTGACCTTGCAGACTTCTCCATTCTTTTACCCAATTTATTCTGCTGCTATAATTATCAATGCACCTGCTAGCAGCAAGTAGTATTTACTGCTATACAAACCACTGCCTACAGAGAAGACAACAGCATGTTCTTAACTCTGTTCTTGTAACTTTCTTCTAGTTATTCAAAAAGGGATACTGCATAGTGGATAGACCCTAAAAGCTTTGTGAAAAATTAGGAAGGAAGCAATTGTTGGAGGGAATGCATGGACTTTCTTATAATCTCATGTTTTCAACCACTTAGATTTTAATTATGCCAGTTTGGAATATTTTTTATCTTAGTATATGAGTAATAATACATGTGTCCTTTCTACTTCCAAGTAGTATCAATATTCTTTTGTTTTTGGGATCCAAAAATGTCTGTAATTTCCCCTTTTAACAAGCATTATCTCTGCAGACCCGCTTTCTCTTCTTGATGTCCTTGAGATATTTTCGAATTCAGGTAGAAGTTGCAATGACTGACTGTTGTAATTACTCCTTTCTGAACAGTCTGTTAGGCAATTTTTACAGATAAAGATTGTAGGTTATCAATCATGAAGTAGAAGCTGAGTCTAATGGTCAGTAAGCAGTATTTTGCCACTTCATTGCAGACAATTCAAGACATAGAGTCACAGTCTAGTCCTTTCAACTGCTCTCCAGTTGACTGTGCTAGTCAGTTGTCTTTTCCTCCTTCTGTCAAGATTCGGGATACCAAGAATTATTGACTCCTTTTGTACCAGAAATGAGAAAAGCATCCATCGTTTTCCCAATCCTTTTTGTACAAAGAAATAGATATCTGTGTGAAGTCATCTTAAAAGAGCTTAAATAAGGTGAAGAGAACCAAAAACCTTTTCGATGGAACTGCCAAGGGCAGAAGCAGTGTTTCTAAGGTGGTTCTTAGTATCTCAGTTTCAGTAGTAACATTGAAAACCATTTTGTCCTTTCAGAACTGGTACTTGGATGTTACCACATCCATGGAGAGCTATTGCTAGCAAGCATGCCCTGCTGCAAGAAGGAGAGGCAAATGTGATATACTGTGAGATGCTCTGGAGCAAACATTCACTCTCTGCAGTTATTCTTCCCTAGTGTCTTTTCCAGACAGAGAATCAGAGACAGATTTCTTATCATATCCGGATATGACTAATTTAATATCAAATGTATCCCTTAATGAAATAACTGAATTGTAACATATGCCATTACTGTTTAGACCTCTAGTGTCTATTCCTGAACTCCTGAGACAAGGCCGTTCTATACTCACATTAGCATAGTCAGAGTTAGATCCCTCATGGTGCTGTGAGAGTTCCGAGGAACTCCTTAAGCTCAGTATATGACACTTCTTCAAACCCGATTCCTATGAGTCCTGGCTCCATAGACCAAGCAGTACAACATTTTCTTAAACATACCATGTTAAAGAGTCATCTTTTATTTTCTTAATATCTTCAATATTTTGTATTTTTTAATCTGTTTTCTCATTTACGTTCATCATTATTCTTGTATGTTTCAAAGATTCGAAAAACATTTAAGTAGAACACAGTTAGGAATAGAGGGTGTTTATTTATTTATTTATTTATTTATTTATTTATTTATTTATTTATTTATTTATTTATTTTCTTGTCTTCAGTAGCAATTTGTCTCTCTGCTGCACAAGCAGCAGGCAGTAATCCAGTTAGCAAGTCTGTCCTATACTTTTTGTTTAAGGGCACCCCAACTCTCGAAAAGACTGGATAAAATTCGATGGTTGGCTTAGCACTCAGGGAGAATTTTAGCATTGTTGGCTGCAGGGAATCCAGAGAAAAACACATCAAAGTAATAGCAATTGGTAGATAGGATATTTTTTCTCTCTCTGAAGCTAAGAAATAATGGGGAAATTGATTGAATTGACTTGAAAATAACCCAGCTGAATGCAAAGACCATTTCTGAATTTAGAGTCTGTAAAAAATGAGGTTGTTTTCTTCTCAGGTGATCTGAAGGAGTTACATAATAGGTGCTTCTTAAACTACTTTAGTTCTGTTTTCCTCTCATAGCATCCCAAAGCCATCGGGCACTGGACAGGCAGAGGAATGTCTTCCTTTTCAGTGTTATGTTCAGAGTATGCAGAGGGGCTGAAAGCTCCCTTTACCTAAACTGCTATAATTTTCCTTGTTTCAGTGCAGCAACTCTTTTTTTTGTGATAGAATAAATAAAAGGATAATCCTTACTTTGATATGATGGGTTTTGATATTTTAAAGGTTTTACTCCTGCTTTTTTAGGGAATTTTATAGAAATACTAACTTATTGCAGTGGAGCTTTTAGTGTTCCACCTATGAAAATTCAATCCACACATCAGTGCATTATAATAGAGACTCACATCTATTTTCCTGTCAGCTGTAATGGTATATAGAGAGGTATTCCACATCAGCAGTGAATTAATTTGAAATAGAATTGTGTTATATTTGGGAAGAACAGACAGCTAAATATGTGCACCAATTAAATTATTCTGAATCCTAATATGTCTTACACAGCCTGACGAGTTGTCCTGCCAACATGAAAGGACAAAGAGCGGTAAAACCTACTTGTAGTCAATAAAATTAAGATTAACAAAGTATGAATCAAGTTCTAACTGCTGCCCAGGGGTCATATAGAGCCATTGTGACTCAAGCAAAAGTCTTAATGTTCATAAGACATGTTAATGTTTTATTGATGAAGTTTCTGGTTAGTAGTGCCTTGTATATTTAAAGAACAGAAAGATTTAATATTTGAAAGATGATTGGTGTTATTCTAGAACTGAGGAGCTTAGATTGTATTGATTTGGGACCTGAAAACACACAGATATATTGTTAGAGTTATATATTCCATTATATATGGAGTGGTGCTGAAGCACTATGATCGGTTGTTTTTTCATTGTAGGATGTCTGCTTGCAGTTACTGAAGATAAAATCGGTTTTAAATAAATGGACAGAGAGTCTTTCTGTCTTTTGGGGGTGAAAATATATCCTACACTTCTGAATTCAACACGTGAAAAGAGGGTGGATTTTGAAAAATATATCACACATCTGGCCTTTAAACCAATTCTGTTATGAGAGGCATTAAAAAAAAGAATAAAAATCTTCAGAGTTTTAGGTTCTATTATTCCTCTTCGGGGATGTAATTCTGGAAATAAGATGATAGCAATACAAGATTATTAGCATCTGATCTCTCTCCACCCTTACCCTAAAGGTGTAGGTAATTTTCCTTGTTATTGTGGCTTTCTTTTTATGAGAAAGGATGCATCTAGGAGAGGCCATGGCATGGTGAGACATACAAGCAAAATAACACTTCTGCTCTCTCTGAGCATTGTTAAAAATTAGACTTGATGATGTCTGGGTCAGATACTTCAGTAGGATTGTCTCCGAGTATTTATGCTAGAAGCAATGAAACCTCGTAAATCCAAATACTGGATATGTTTGATGCTCCTTTCACCTCTGATCTCGCTGTGTACGTGATAGGAAGAGCATATGAGGAAAACATCATTTAAAACAAAAATCACTTGTGCCAACTACTTTCTGAGAATGAAGTCCAAACAGAAGTAACTTAGCCTATTCAGAACTAGTGAAGAGCACTCATATGTATTTCTGAAACAAATGTGACAGTCTGAGCCTGAAAAATTATTCTTTATTTCTCTAAATGACTTTTTCTCAGTTTGTGCAGAGAATAAACCTGTCATCTCCAGTTATAAGAATAAATGAAAATTTGTTTGAGGTAATTGACTGTTTTCAGAGTTTATTTCCAGATTTCCTACGAGAGATGCTAAAGTTACCTCTGCCAGGATTTTACCTGACATATATTTCATGGACAGCTTATTAACTAGTAATTGTGCTAGGGAAAAAAAAAAAGTGTGTGTTTATTGGGGTTGCTGTGCAACCTTATTCTACAAAAGTGGACTGTACTTTAATGTGTAATTGCACCTACAGCTTTAATGGAGAAATAGCTTTCACAGCTTAACTTCAGTGCCTTTACAGCTGAATATTACAATCATTGCATGATTATGATGCTCTCATTCAGCCGGCTTCTCATAATGACCAAGAGAAAGTAATGTTAGAAAGGCCCATTTCCCATTTCTATTCCTTCATATACTTCTGTCCTTCTGGAGCGGAGAGAGCTCCTAGTCCATTACACAAGGGTAAATATCAAGCATGCCAAAGGGACATGGAATGATGGAATGAAGAGGTGGTTTCCCACAGTGAGGAATGCGTATAACACCTTCTTGAGGATATTCCCTATATACTAAAGGCACCTGCTGTGCCACCAGGTAGGTTCACCCACTGCCCTGTGGGCATAGGGAACTGCTCTGGGATCTGTTTTTCCCTCTTCTAGGAATCAGATTTATTGTGCCTCGGTCACACAGCTTGGCTGGGGACTTGGCTCTTGGCACTCTTCCTAAATTCCTTCCCTGTAGCCTGGTCCTGCTCCCAACACCATAATCTGCCTTTTGCGTTTGTCGTGGGCTGTCAGTGTTCAAACATCACAGAGTAGCATCTAACTGTCTGGTAGCCCAAATCAAAAAATACCAAGCTGCACCTTTCTTTTACTCTTAGTCTATCTGTTCTATAGATTAATCTATCTCTATATTAAGTCCTGCTTATCTTCCAGTTATTTTCCGTCACATCTTTACTATGCACTAATTGGTTAGTATTCATGAAAGCTGAAGTGATTAGCTCTGCTCTGGCCTGTTATTGCTCTGTCTCTTTGAATACTGTACTTGGATGTTTCTTGGTTTCCCCTCCTTCTCCGCAGTGTACCGTGGGTACCTTGTGCAGGTTTCTGTTAGGCTTTTGATGAACTACAGGCATCTGGCTCATTAGTCTGTTATCTAAGAGCTCATCACTCATGCTTTTCAGCTCCTCACTACTTCAACAGCACAGCTACAATCATTACATTTCACATCTTTCAACCCTTTACTGCCTTGTTTTTGTCCCTGTCGGGAACTTAGAGTGAAGTTGATGAGATTTTAACTATCTATGTATCAGGCTGAGATACACAAACCTAGACCATGTTCGTTGTGATGATGGTTACAGAAAGTTATTTCTTTGGGCTGGAACATATCTGCTGTTCAGTACTTGTCCCCCAGTGCAGAGTTTTGAAATTATACTCTATCCCTTGACGTACATATCATGTCTTGCTCTCCTTGCATCAATATGCAAATGAAATATCCATTAAAAATACACCTTTCTCAATGAACCGTTTTAGTGCTTTAAGAATTATGCCCAACTGAACAACATCGCAATTCACTTTGAAATAATGAGTACAAATTTTTATCCATTCTATTATGTGACCATTTTCTCAAATTTCATGAGACATCAGAAAAAATGTGATGAGCCTATGGTGAAGACCTTCCACTTCCAGCCTGTCTTTTTCTCACACTAATCAGCCTTTGTAATTAATTGAGTGGGACAAGGGGAACAGATGAATGTTCATTGTTGGAAAACATATTTCTACACACAATACAAAAACGAATGTAGTGTTATTCCACCACAACTATTGCCACAAAGTCCGTGTCCCTCCCTGTCCATGATGACAACACCCTGAGGATGAGTCTGATTCCAGCAGAGCCCTGCAGCTCCCTGGGTTGCCAAGATAAAACTATAATATGCTACATTGCATTCATGGTAACCAAAATGCTGTCATTAAATGCAGCATATTCTCCCTGTGACTTTCTAAGCAGATGTTCCACCTGTATTTTTTCCACCTTTTCATGAGAATGGTATCACTATCTAAAAATAGAGGGAAGATCATAACATTCATTTCATAGTCATGTTAACTGGAAATAGAAGTGAGACGTGATAGTGTTTCCATAGCTTAGTGTTCTGATTTTTCAAGCTATCTTGGACCATTCAGAATAATGTAAATCTTTCCATTGCTCTCACTTCTCTCCTGCCATATTTTAAATCCTATTCTCATCCTTTTCCTTATGATATGCAAGAAGAAGATAATCTTATTTTATTTGGTAAACCTCATGGTTTTATTTAGTAAAAGCAAAGGATGAGCTGGCCTTCTTAATAACAGGAAGCCAAGTAAGTAAGCTTTGAGATAATCCCATTAGATGACAGTCTGTGAAGGAAGGTAACATATTTTTTATATGACTTCCCAGTATTAGGTTTATTGTGTAAGCGGCTAATATTGCTCCCCTCCTCCTTCTCTGACTTCCTAAGGAAAAGTCTATGACAGGTGATGCCACTATTTTTAAACTGATATGTTGATTTATGTTCATTGATCTCACTGCACAATGTTTAAGGAATTGATGCTGCCACTGAGCAACACAGCACAGTCTTGTTCTCACTCAAGACAGCAAAAAGTGGGTCAGCCCTTAAGTCACCACTCTCCATTCTGACTAGTCTTCACAGTCAATCAAGGAGAACAGACTTCTAGGACAAAGTGGAGGATCATTTAAATTTAGCAGCCTGTTATAAGAGCATTGGTGTTTATTGATGAGGAGAGAATTGACTTTCTTAAGAACATTTCCCTGGGCAGCTTGTAAGAGAAAGCAAGCTCAGTGTGGATGCATCAGCAGTGAGTGTAGCTGTCTCACATACCACCTGTGCAGATGAAGGCAATACATACAATATTTGGTGAGTAATATAGCAATATAGCTTTGGCAATGCAGCGACTAATAAATAGGTTCCTGGTCCACAGAGAGTGATCTAAGATGCGTTGGTTAGTTCCATAAGCTCTGTGTGCAGTAAACAGTAAGATGTGTTGAGCAGGGAGTTCAGCTGTGCTGTGCTAAGCAGGGAGTCTGACCAAATGCATCTTAGCAAAGCTCTGTTACAAAACACAGAGAAAACCTTTGGGATTCCGTCAATCTGTCCAAGATTTAGACCAGAGGAAAAAGCTAAATGCAAACGTGTGTCTAAATTCTGATTCTTGTTGAAAACCCAGCTTCAGTGTCCACATTAAGCACTACCTCTCATGGGAATTTGAGAGCAAAGTTGTATATGTGAGGAAAGCAGCAATTTCTTTAAAATAGCATTCATAGGAAGAAGAGGCAGAGATGACAGTAGTATTGCTACCAGGAGCATATACCTTATCACTGCATTATTCCTGATTCAACCCAAGCTACTCTGGTCATACAGATGAGACTTAGGACTGCTCCTTCTCACTCAAATTCCTAGGCATCCTATTGGGAGGTTCTTACCAGCTTCTTGCCCCTAAACTTTAGCCTATCCCACTTGGTCACTCTGCCCTTTCAAAGTAAAGGATGAAAAAAATCCCTGTCACAAATAGCAAAATGATGCCAAGAGAACTCTGTGGAGAAGAGATAGAAGAGCTGAATTTTATATCCCACTTCTTTAGCCAATGATGTGGGAAAAAATTGAATCTTCTCTGCCTAATTAAATTTTTAACCATGAGGCTACTAGGAAAAAGTAAATAGGATCGCTGTAATTTTGCATGAGAATTGTCTTTTCTGGGTTTTTTTTTTTGTTTGTTTTTTAAGCTTTCAATTTTGTGTGTGTTTGTCAGGCATATTCCAAGCTATTAAGATTGGAATTTTTATATGCAATTCGGATACCTCCTCTTCGACTTCATGTGGAATCACGGATTGTTTAAATGTGGGAGAGAGCCAACTTCTTTAGACCTACAATCTAAAATACAATATTACTGAAGGGAGTAGACACTGGTTTTGCTGCTTAAAATCCAGCCAAGTCCATTTTATTCACTGAAAAGAGTCAGTCTGATTCTTATTCTCAACTTTGACTAGTCTGTCAGTCCCTAGGAAGTTTAATCACAGGACTCATATTCTTCACCCTTTTACCCTGATGTACTTCAAGCAACTACTAAAGAGGTAACTTTAGAAATGGCTCTGATTTTCAGGATAATCTGAAGTTTTCTGAATAGGGATCATCAAGAAAGTCCAAGGCAATTACAATCACAGTCATAGCTATATCTAAAATAAATCACATGCTAGACTGTAGAGTTACCATTTTTTCCCAAAGAAGTTCTTAAGCTAGCAGGACATTTTAAAGACAATATCAATGATTACAAAGGAAAAAATCACAGTTAATTTGTCTCGTGAGCCACATTTGTTTTTAATGAATTCACTCCAAAATAAGAATTCCAGCTGCTGCAATGTGGTATGTTGGGTATGTCTGTATCTCACCAACAAAATGTGTTTTCTAAAAATATGTTACATCCTGTGGCACAAACCTTTGGGTATAATTACATAGTCAGATAATTTAGCAGCCCGGTTTGCACCCAGAAACTTAACTGTTCACATTGTACTGTTAATTTACCCCCAAGCTCTCTCTTGGTGCAAATTAGCTAGTTCTTTTCAACACCAAACATAGAAATGTTGTTTTTTGGATTGTCTAGCCTATAGATTTGTCTGGACAATCTGGACAAGATAATATCACAGTTTTGGCTGCTGTTGTATGACAATCTTGAAAAATTGTCCCAGCAGGCTCTAATTCTCAGAGAACTCAATGCTCCATCATGCCCCTTGCCCAGAGCATGCAACACTATTTTCCTAGTGTTGTGCTATAAAGCATAGTCTGCTAGGCCATGACATACTGTTCACATTACACCTGCCACTTGGAACAGGAAAAATATTGCATACCTAAAATAATTATTTCTCAGCGATATCAGGTATGACATGAGCTCAAAGCAGGTCTCAAACCAGTGTGGATGGTATGTGCTGCACGGGGTGAGGCTTGAACAGGGAGTCTGCGAACTAGTTGGCAATGCTGACTGCTCCCTGCTGTAGAGATGTCCAACTGCATAAATGTAGCCCGGCCTAAGCATGTGATTCCTTTAGGAAATGCATCTAGACTGAAAAAATAAATAAACAATAAACAGTGAAACCATGTATTAAGTTGATTCAGAAATGTCAGAAATGTCAGAACATTTATATGGCGATGTAAAGAGTTTAAGAATTATTTTCAACACAATTATGTCTCATATGCCCAACACGTCCTGTTCAGGCTTTGTCTTGCGAGGGACGATTCATGGAACTGGCAGTGAAGATATGCTTTTTTTTGCTAGTCTCTCTTTAAAATTTTGCAGATATAGCAATAGACTTTGCAGCTGTTACTTTAAAATACTGATTAGTAGGGCACTGCCACTCCTGGGTACCATCATTACAGACTCTTGTTACTGTTTTCTATCAGTTAGAAGTTAATCATTTCGTATTTCTCCCTGTCAGTCATTTAGCAAAACAAGAACAAAAATATCTTCAGGGAAGATGTGGCATCTTCTTTCTCCAAGGCATTTCTTCCCATGAACAACATGATGATATTTATCTTATTTAGGTTATTAGGAAATGTAAACATATAAAAACATTCCTTAAAATATTCCTTCAGATGTTGCTGCTTCAGCATCTATTTAACATCTAATTTAATCATTTATTTTTCCTGCTAATGCTAATGATTACTTTGGCTAATGAGGTTTTAGAAGCAGCTTCCAGGAAATTACCCTTCTAGTCATATCTCTCCCCAAAGGCAAAAGGATCTAGATTTGTAGTGGGACATTCTCATTAAAGTGAGGAATACTTGGATTCATTGCAGGAAAAAGTATAGAGCTAAATAAAGATTTATTCAACCGTTCGGTTAAAAATCTAATATTACTGTGCTATATTAGAAAGACGCACATGTATTCACTAGCTTGCAAGCCTGAACATATAAATTTAGCCTTTTAATTACTGTGTGCTGTAAATAATGGAACATTGGAAGTCTATTAAAAGTTTATAATTTTTCGTGAAAATCATGACTCGGTCAATAAAACGTTACAGATTTTTCAGTTTCCTTACATCTCTGATGTGTTTTCAGTGCTTGCAGTGAATGCAGTCATGCATTGCTACTCAATATAGTAAAACCAAAGATTCCTGAAAACAGTACTCTATAAATTGATTTAAATTATTATGATTTAAAATCCTTAAAAACTATGCCAAGAATTTTAAACAAGGGTGAAATGCCAATGAGTAAACACCAGTAAAGAGTGAATTCAAAAATGAAGGTCTTTGTCAGAGAGAAATATTTTGATACTAATATAAAAATAATAACATCCAGTTCTAAGTAGTGTTTTGCATAGCTAACCCTCAGTGCTTTCTGTGAAGGAAGGAATAGGTGGAAAAACAGAGGTATGGACAACGACATGCATTGCCTGAAGAAAACTGCAGATCCTGAGCTGATACCAGCACTGGGAGGTCTCACTCCAGTGTGCTCCCTGTTGGAGCCTGCAGCTCATATGCCCAAACAGAGCTTCAACTTCATGTCCTTAGCTGGTTCCCACATCTATGGCAGGACAAAAAGGAAACATTGGCCTTCAGGCAGGTTGGGCACAAGCCAGATGATTGCAGATCAAAACTATAGTGTAGAGTGAACATGTCAAGGCACACCGAAGGTCCTTCCCACCCATTATGGTGTCTCTAACAGCATCTGGTGGTAGATGCTTTGAGAGACACTACAAAAACATGATAATAAAAGAGTGATACTTTCATCTACAGGCAGAATACACTCCTTCTTGGTACTCAGTAGCCTTTGATGGATTCTTACAGTTTTGAAGGAGCATTTTTAGGATCATTGAAGTCTCTGATCTTCACAACATCTACTGTTATCCAGTATATAATCTGCAATAGATTAAATTCCTCTGTCTCTCATATTGTGAGAACAGTGAATAATTGTTCTATGTTCTTCAATTCTCTAAAATTCATAATTTTACTAAATAAAGTCGTACTGTCTTCTTGGTCACCTTTATTAAAGCAAACCAGGCCTAACATGAGTGTCTATGTAACATGACATAACAACAAAGATTTTTGTTTGTTTAGTCATTTCTAGTATTTTGAGAAGCGTACTTCGTTTTGCACTACTGCCATGCATTGAATTCATGTTTTCCTAGAACTATATGTGCAGATTTCTTCTGGAGAGTGAGTGTTTAGCTAGTGTGGAAAAGTGTATACAAATATTAAGGAGAGATAATTCCCACACCCCACTTTGGATTTATTGCCATTGAATTTCATCAAGTGCTTTATCATCCAGTTACTTGGTACTGTGAAACCCTTTGCAGCACTCCTCAGTCAGTTTTCAGTTTTGTTACCATTGATACTTCAAGTCTCTTCAATAAATATTGTCACCACATTTTTCACCACCCTTTCCAGATCAATCAAAAAACACCCCATTGTGAAAATGGAACATTCCTTGTCAACACTGGCATTCTATCTTTTGAACATTTATTAATCCTTCCATACTATGATATCTTACATCTTTTATGAGTTTTGATAAAGAACTCTGTCATAAGGTCTTTGGGAATCCAAGTACACTATGTCAACTGCGTGTTCCTAATCCATGAGTTTACTGTTCTTCCAGAGAGGTTGAAGAAAATTATTTATTTGTCTTCCCATTTTCCATGGCCTTTACTTTTGAGTCTGTAATCACCTAGCTGTTTCTGATAATTTATTACTATTAATTTTATTGCTTTGTTATTAAACTTTTTTTTGCTGATAGATCAAATGCAGACAGCTCCATTGATTAGATGGGTCTTAAAGGCTTCACTGTGGGTTCATCCCTAAAATCATCCTGGATTTGACTGTAAATAATTCATTTAGCTTTATTGCTTTGCCCTTTTCTGTCCTCAGCTTTCTTATTACACCCCAATGCCCTGTGTAATTGGCATTTAGTATCTGAACACTGCACAAACCTCACTGAAGTTATCCTCACAAATCTCCTTCAAGGCAGGGAAATGTCATCCACTCTTGTTTTACAGCGACAGAGGCCAAGGCCTGGAGAAGGGAATTTGCCAAAGGGTGTTGAGTAATGAAATGTTTGGAATTACAGTTCCTCAAAGCTGTGTCTCTTGGTTTTGAAAGCAGAATTCATAAGAGCTGATCTCCATGCATGAAATGCATCATTATGGAGCAAGGAGAGGAATTAGTTTGGATTTTGGAATTCCCAAGGTAGTCAGGGTATGGGTATGAACAAAGTGAGGAGCTCTGGAGGTAGGCCCTGGCTCACACTGGAGATTAGCTGATAGCACAGACATCTCCATGGCATGTGGATAGGAGGTGCCACAGCACCTTGTATGGAGGAACATACAAACCATCAATACAAGTCAAGAAAATGAAAAAAAATTTAACCCATCCTGCCAAAGGTTAGTAATACAATGAGACCGAAAAATTACTGGCAGCAAATTATTGCTACAGCTGCAGGAGATAGAGTGATTAGCTGATTAAGCACTGCTGTGTAAGACAGTTTAGAAGGTTATTTGAAGCTATTTCTCGGAGTCAGCCATATTTTGCCATGTATATTTGCTTAATAAATTCCCTTTTAATAAAGGAGATAGTGCTTATTTATGTTATTTAAAGAAAAGAAAGAGAAGTTCTTGGTCTTAACTTTAAATAAAGATTTTAAGATACAGATTTTGAGATCATAAGCCAAAGAAAACTTTGAAACTAAATTATGTCTAACACAGTCCGTGCAATTTTATTTCCATTGATATTTATTCCATTATATCGCATCTAGTAAGGACTTGTCTGTTTATACAGAAAAAAAATTAAGTTACAATACAAGCTCATTTAGGTTAGTATCTTTCTGTTAACTTATTTTGCTCTGAAGACCTAAATGATAGAGTTACAGTAATAAGTGACAGCTAGGGAAGGGAACAATTTCAGATGTTACTAGAGAAACAGTTATTTCTTTAGTCGAGGGGAAATACTGAGATAATGAGACAGAAGGAGCACTATAAGAAAAGATGTCATTCACATTGACAAGTCATAAAAAACAAATGGATTTTGATACTATAAGACCAGAGAGAGGAAGGATGCAGCTGATTATGAGAGAAATATCTAGAAATTGATACAATAAAATGATTTAAGAGTAACGTATTTGGAAATCAGTTTGTCAAAATCAATAATAATAATAATAACAACAACAATAATAATTTGGGGCCTCTATTCCGTTGTTCTGTAAAACTCAATTCATTTTAATGGCACATTTTTTGTAGAAGAAAACACTGCATAACAGGGTAACTTATGCTACAGGCTCTTCTGACAAATGTATGGGTTGAATAGGTGCCTACTTCTACTGAAATCACAGAAATTTCCTATATCAAGCAAATTTTCTCATTTTACCTAAATATTCTCAATTCTTCTCCTTCCCATAGCTACCTAGCTGTCTCTTTTACACTAGAGAGAATTTAGACTTCTCTGTCTTTGAGCCTGTGCATTGTAAGTGAGGTATTTTCCCAAAATCTGAATAAAAGAAAGCCTTCTCCACTATGAGCCCAAAGTCACATTGCAGAGAGATGGCTGAGCTAGCAGACACATGGCAGTTCCTTAAATCAATACAGTACAAGCTGATCAGCTTCAAACTAGCTATAGTGCTTTTAAGATTGGGTTAGTACCGGTACGTGGTTCTGGAAGACATCACCTACACTCAAATGTAGCTTGGGCATCTCTGAACCATCCTTGGTTGCAGTGACATAGCTAGGCATGGTTATGCGTAGGCATAGCTTCTCATAGCTAGAGAAATCTGAACCAGACTGAGAAGTTTTAAAGCAATAGAAAAGAGAATTATTTTTACCCACAGCAGAAAAGGCTTTCTCTTAGACAGTGAAGTCTGACTATCATTTTATATAGAATGTATGCTAAACATGAACATTTTTATGTGTTCAAAAATTATATATATAATCTGAGACAACCTGCTGTCTCTTGATATTTCATATTGAAAGCTCTCTAAATAGACAGAAACAAAATAATTTAGCTTGGACGACACCAGCCTGAGCTTATATGGTCTAACCTCTGCTCAAAGCAGGGTCAGCTTCAAAGTTATGTTAGATTGCTCAGGACCTCATCCAGCTAAATTTTCAGTACCTCCTGGGATGGACATTGCACAGTCGCTCTGTACAACCTACATGGGCACTCATCACGCTCATAGTGAGACTTTGTCACCTTTTACACATTCAGAACAACTCCACTAATGAGGAGCTGATTCCTAAGTAACGCAAAGGAAAATGTGGTCCCCTGCAGGTGCTTAGATCCACAGGGTCAATTGCAAAGGGGATGACAGGGACTGGTTTCTCAGAAAAAGTCTCATGGAGTTTTCTATGGATTCCTCTATCGGGAGAGTTCCTACAGAGGAAGCAAGAGAGTTGATCTCATGCATCTTCTCTACTAACTCCTATCTTTATGAAGGCTTTCTGCCTGCCAGAATAGCCTATCAAGTCCAGCAGGGCCATAAAGTGAGGAATCCTTATGATCACATATGAAGAATATGACATGCCAAGTCCTGCTTGTTAAGCTGATTCTCCGCACAATGTTCCCAGCTACAAAACTTCAGTCTTGTAGAAGGTATTCCATGTTTTTTGAAAAATGGAGGCAGAATGTCAGCATAACCCACGTAAAAGTTATTGTTCATTTATAGTTGTGGGAGCCATAACCTGGATTTTCATCTTTTCTGTCTCAGCCCCATATTTTCTGCACACACAAATCAAACACTAACATGCATCCCATTCCAGGTTTATGACATGATCACCCGATCCAGGTTTAGGAAAAAAGTGTTAGTGTGTGTGGTTTAAAACTAAATTTTATATCCTGAAATGTCATTTTTTTAATGACATTTAATAACATGGCCAAAGTTAATTACTTAGTGGAAGTATGGGTTAGTAGTAAATCTCTTTCCTGAAGGACAAAAGAATGTAACCTTAAGCCCGTGTAGGTAGAAACGTTTTTATGGCAAGGAAGGAAGAAGGCCACAATACTTGTTCTAAAAGATTTCTTTTTATCTATCTATTGCCAATATGCTAATTTGAAATGAAGATATTAATAGGAAATGTCCCAGCTCTGTTGCTTAGTGTCCTTGCTTAAATCAGAAATCTCACCCTGACACGAAGAGTTTTTCTGAGTGCAGGAGGAGAGCACATGCTAGAGAAAGCAGAGAAAAAGGACTTTGGATTGTGCAAATGGGGAGGCCAGCAGATGGGCAAGGAGGTTGAGTTTAAAAACATATCATGTAATTAACATGATAGAAAGACGCCTGCTTAGCAAGCATGTGATTAATGAGGCCTTTATGCAATGGGTGAAATACAGAAAGATGCAGGGCATGAGGAAGTGTCACTATGGACAAAACCATCCTAACTCAGCAGAAAAAAATGACTTCTCCTAGGTCACAGCACCATCTAAGAGTAAGGAAGAGAAGAGCTTCTCTTCTGCACGAGTCCCTCATCCTGACGGGGTCTGAGCGGCTTAACGCAAATTCTGTCAATCTTAAAGCTGCTTAGGGCAATGTTTTCAAAGCAACTTAGAAATCCAAAGCTTAATCTTTGTTGAAAGTCCACAAAACCTATCCTATACTCTTATGTGCTTAACTTACCTTTGGAAACGGAATGCAGGAACTTCTGGTGTTACCTTTAATCCCACTGGCTTCTGATTGCTTGAAAGCCAAGGGAAAGGTGGAAATGTGATGGTGGGAGCCATTAGCTACATGTAGCTGAACATAGCGTGTACTTCTATTTGAAGGGCAGAAGCTAAGTAAGAAGTTTAACCTCATCCTTTTGCAACTTTGCTTAAAGACTATATTAACATACATATTGCTGCTGTTAAATATTTTTGGTGATAGTGATTCAACAGCACGTTTTCTTCCAAGTGTGTCTCCAAAGAGGACTGATAACCTTGCACTGAGTACAGCTGCCAAATTCAACCAATAAAAAGAAAAAAAGGATCGCAAGGCTTGGACGTTCGAGAGGTGACACCAAATTTCTTATTTGTATTTGCCGTTAGTGCTTGTTTCTCCTTCAGGGTATGCTGACATTTTATTCACATTTTTTTTCTCTGTGGGAAGACTAATAAAAAATGAGCTTTTAAAGTACACACTTGACTTTGAGAGATGGAGCTTTAAGGAAATCCTCATCTACCAGGAAAACTGCCAACCTGATCGTGGAATAAAATTTAGCAGGACAAAGCTGGTTTTGACAGGTAAGGGAAGGCAGAAAACAGCTCGAGGAATCCCTGCAATGGGTTAATGGAACAGCATGTCTTTTCCACCCACTGCTGCTTTTTCGGACAAATTGTCTCTCTTATTTACATTACAGTTCAGATTTCATCTCGGTTCAGCTCAGGCCTTCCGTCTTGTTCCGTATCTCCTGATTTCTATGGAGTTTCAACTCGTAAATCTGAAGCCTTCAGAGATTGCATGTTTTGCGTCATGGCCTGAGATTTCTATAGAGCTATTCTGCCTTTGTGTCATAAAAAATACAGCTTTAGACTTTGACAGCGCTTGCATCTTTGCAAATCACCCTTTTCAAAATGAGAGAAATAAAGGCAAACCCAACAGCTTAGTGCCTTGCTTCTTATTGAAGTCAGTGTGCTAAAACACAAAGGACTCTATCAAAAACCTCCCACTGATTGAGTAAACTATTAACGAGCTATTAATGAGCTCCTCAAGTTCTGGCCTAGAGACAGAAGGGTTTTATGATATCTCAGATAGCTGCATCCAACAGAGTTTATGGATTTAGTACATTTCTCCACATTCTACAGGATAATTAATTTCCATAATAATTTCCATATCCAATTTTACTAGTCCATGGTGTAGTTCCCATATGCATGTAACTATTATTGTTATGTTATAATAAATATATAATTAATGCAGAATTAGCAGAAATGTAATAATTATGCTGTAATTATATTGTTATGTTGTTATATTTTATTAATATTGTTTCTCATTATTTCAGGGGAATCTAATATCCCTACTCAATAGTAATGGAAATCTGGCTTTTCCAGAATGCCTTCTCACCAAAGACAAAGCATACAGTGTTCTGTCTTGTTAAAATTTTCTCCTAGTTTTGCCTGTCAACAGCTCTTTTACATATCTAAAGTATTATTGTATTTTTCAAAAGCAATTTCTAAAGGTTGCAATGTATAAACAGATTTATTATGATATGAATCAAAGAGCACTTCCATGCTAGAAAATTCTGAAGACTTGCCTACCTCTTGTAGCTCTTGCAGAGAACTAAATGAGAATATTCTGGTTGATCGTGTCCCACTATCACACTCTGATTTCTGTAAAAAAGAATTAGTATTCCATTTCCTGACACAGTTTCCTGAATTTTGGGTGATGGGGTATTTTTCCATACCAAGACCATTGTGTTTAGTGCATCTCTTACTGCTGTCATTATACCCATTATGTTCAAATTATACAAATCATAATTGTGTATCAGTTTTCCATAGGAAAATTTTCACTTACTTCAGTTCTCCCAGTCTCTAAAATCCTTGTCCAGAAAAACAAAGAAGCCATCATATATCCGGTCAGTAGCAGTAATTATATTATCAGTGGAGCTGCTTCCTGAGTTGAAATATTCCTTTTGATTATAACCCAGTGGAAGCACAAAAATAATCTGTGGGCAGCCCAGCCACAATGTGATTTTGAAAAGCTCCCAACTTCTGCTTCTCAACATGATAGGGCTCAGAAAAAGCAATTGCAAACTACAGGATATCTGAGACAACCACCTAATGAAAAACAATCACCTGAAGCAGATTCTTGAGAGCTACTGTAAACAATTTATTTTTAAAATTAAAATTCATTACCCTTTTGAAATGTGTTTGTTGCAAAGAAGAAGACTTTTGGGAGTATCAGGGATGAGGAGAGGGAGTCACATGCACTGCTGCACGTGCAGGCACAATATCCCCTTTCCATCTCATTGCCACCAAAAGAAATGTTCGTTTTACTTTCCCTGGCAGAAAAATTTCAGGGAATGAAAAAGTTGATATTTCTTTCAAAATGAGAATTAAAGGACAGCTCTTTGCCTCCTATGTCAAACTGTGCAACTGTAATTTCTGTAATTTCAGGTGAATTACCCAGTAAAGTATCCCTGATTTGACAATCAGTCACTTTTCCTTTCATTTTTGGATAGGGATAATCTCAAATGTCACAGCACAGGAATGTCTGCTGAGCAGCTGCTTCCTCAGAAATCAGATATTCAGTCAAATAAAAGCTTCAACTAGGGAAAGAAAAAAAAATCCTGGCTAGAAGAAAAAAAATCCCCAAATGAACTTGCAGATTTCATGTGATTTTGATACACAATCCATAGGTCAGACCAAGTTCATTTGAAAATGATCCCACATCTTAGTAATAAACCCTTGCAACAAACCTGACCTAAGTTTCCAGGTTGTTGTGCAATTCTGGACCCATTCACAAGTTTTGGTTTTGTCACAAAATTAGACACGATTCTTGAAATTTTGTGCAATTCCTGAAGAAACTCTTTCTCCTGAAATTACTTATTCAAAATGTTTGCTCCTTTCACTATGTTAAAACAGGTGGAAGTATCCCTAAGAGTCAAGGAGCAAGGCAAAATTAAAAACACTCCTGAATCAAGATATTAATTCACATATTCTCTCAAGTTTTCCAAAATACCTAAATTTGAATCCATCACAACATCATGACACATGTTATCTCCCAGTTTTAAAGCAAACCTTAAAGCTGCAAATCTCAAATACATTGAATACAATGCAAGAGAATTTAAATGCTGCTTTATTTGTCATAAATGCAACCATCAAGCAGTTTTTTTCTAGTCAACATATTAGTGGAAAGTACCAAGGCACAAACTCACATCTTGGGACCACTTGCAGATTTTTGGAACCCAGAGGAGTCCTTTTATGCCCTGTAAAATCCTGATGAAATGGAAGAAGCAGGTGCACCCATCTGCAAATGAGAAATCCCCAAAGGGAAGTCAAGTGATCAATTTTCAGAGCCACCTCTCAAATAATGCTGGAAGAGATAAAAATACATACGAGCTTGGGGGTAATATATTTTATGGCCATGCTCATGGGTAAAAGACTAAAGCTCTCAGTCCTTCCTTGCTTTGCCCTGTGATCTCTGCAGTGTCCTAGAGGAACAGCACTAGACACTTGGAATCCACTTTCCTCATTCAGTCTGCAGCCACCAACACATGGACAGCTTGACAATAAGGATAAGAACAAGAAATGACCTGTCACCAATGAAGGCAAAAAAAAGTCTCTAAAGCAGTATTTTGTGTGAAATTCCAGCTTTCTTTGCCCCAAATCCCACTGATTTTGGTTATGAAATGGTCAGATGCTCTAAAGCAAAATCTCTAGCCGTAGATCATAGTCAGGACTATAGTTTCTAACCATAGACCATGGTAGGATGTTGCAAAACAAAAGCATGAGTACAACATACGTTCATTGACTAAAATGTATTATTAAAGGTGCCACGTAAGAAGGAGATATCTACAGATAGTGCCTTATTTTGAAAATGCTGAAGTTTTTTCTGGAAAAACAAAACATCCCTCTTACAGAGAATAGGCATTTGCCAAAGACCTAAATGAGTCTGTTGACATTGTAAACATCAATTCCTAAGAACTGGTATTCAGATTGTGATGAGATCTACAAAATGAACAAAATATTCCCCATGCTGACTTGCCAGTCCTCTTTCCCATTGAACATTAAGAAAATATCTCCCTTCTCTTAGGGAAATCTCTCTGAAACGAATGCTGTTGCCTCCAGTCATCTTTTCATTGATGTCCAAATTCCCACTGTGCACATAATGATAAAGAATGACTTGGAGTGAATGTAGAAATTGCTGAATGAAATAAAGAAATAATACAACAGCAAGGGGATAGGCTTGGATGCAAATACGTTATGGGATTTGGTGTTGAACTAAAACGTTCCTACATATGCAGGTTGGTTCATGGCTTTCTTACGACTTTCAGTTCCTCTATGTTTCAACCATGCAAATGTAAAAATATGGGTTAGCTTGAAATTTCTGACTCCAGTGAGGGACTTTTGTGATTTTCTTTGTGTATGATACGGATTTTTACCTGTTTTTATGTGCATAAATGTAGATGCAATTCCTCATCCTGAAAATGGAGTCCGTTAGGACATAGGTTTCTGCTCATTCAGAGCCTTAATGTTAATGAGTTTGCAGTCTCCTTATGCAATTCTTGTTACGTATTTGTCTGTTTCTTTCTGATGTCTGCAAAAGCCTCTTTCACTAAAGGTCTCACCCAGCAACCACCAAATGCATAGAAAGAAGTTCTTGCTTTCCGTGGCTTTTTATTAAGCCTCAGCCTGTAATGTGCACAAACTAAAACCTCTAACATCAGTATTTCTCAATTCTCTGAACTATCCAGAGCTGGGATTGTGAATGGAACCTATTTCTAAGTTTTACGTGAACAAATTTAAAGCAAACACTCAAAAAATGCCTAAGAGCCTTTTGTTAGTACTTTAAGGGATTTTAAATTGTTTTTCCGTCCAGGATTTGTTTTTATCACCTGGGAATTATATAGTTAGTGAGTAACATTGAACAAGGACAGAAGATAATCACAGAATCACAGAACGTCTGTTCTGTGAGAGAGAGAGAAACGTTCCTCTGAGCTCTGCCTCCTGGTCCTAGGAGGTTTTAGGAGGCTCTACTGGAGGTTTTAGCAATAAGAGCAGACTGGGACAACTTTGGGGGACCTCCTCTAATGAGTATTCTCTCTGGCACTTTCACAGACTTGTAGACCTTAATGAGAAGCTGCCCTTTGAGAAGAAGCATTTGTTCTCAGAATGCTTATGAAGGCAAAATCTGTGCTGCTAACCAGCACTAACGTCAACTGATGAATGTTAAAACACTGATGTGTCAAAAACATTAAGGGAAAGATGATGAAGGAGAGGGGAGAAGGGGAAAGGAGAGGATTCAGGAAACACTGTGAGGTGTAGATGCTGGGCTGAAACAGCTGGTTTTTTGCTAAAATTTGATTGCTGTTTAGGATAAGTTGTTGTTCAAAGTAGTCTTTCATAGGAGGTAATAATGCACAACTCAGTCATTACTAGTGCAGGGACTATTGACATCTTCTGTTGGTATCGGGCAGCACCCACCCCTCCTAAGGATGGAACAACCTCTGGGTATGTTGCACACAGAGGGTTTTCCTGTTCCACTTCCCTAGATGAAAATAAAGCTGAGAGCAGGTGAAAGCCTTTATTGACATGCCGGCATGTGCAAGTTTTAACCTTTTTAATAGCATTTTAATTGTGTTGCCATAACTGCTTCTATCACAGCACCACTGTGATCTCTATTGTAGTTATAGCAGTGAATTACGCTATTTTTTTTTCCATTTGCTTCTCATGTTTTCTTCAAGCTGAGCCTGTGCGTGGGTGGAAATGCATCTATTAGTGAGAGTGCTGAAAAGACAGCTAGGAAGCTTGGGTTCTAATTCAAGCTCTGATATTGAGTTGCTGTCTGAAACCAGGCAAATCATTAAACCTCTGTGCATTGAATTTCCCCATCTGCAAGGAGAGAAGGGGCAGGGAGGACAGATGTGGAAGAGAGGGAGACTAAATCCTCTCTCCCTAATGGAGATACATTGAAGTTTGTAGCCTGAGAATCTCTGCTAGAGAAATTTTTAGAGAGAAGGGTAATGATGTAAATGAGGATGTAAATAGGGATATGTTGGCAGATTGCAGAAGAGTTGAGACTGTTTACAGAAGGTGAAAATCTCTCCTGCTAAATGCTGTTGTCATTTCATAATCAAGCAAATGGCAAAGTGCAGGCTGGAAATTTATGTGAAAATTCCCATCTGTGCCAGAAAGACAAAAAAAGCGATTTCAAAGAGACGAATAAAGGTGCCACACAATACCTTGACTGTATCAAGCTGAGATTACTGGCCAGAGTGCAGTAATTTGATGGCCGAAGATTTTGGTTTTGTGCAGCAAACGAACAGGAATGTTCAGCAAAATATATTGCTATGCTGTAAATGCATTAATATCCCCTGGTCTTTCAAGAAGGTCACAGAGACGATTAAATTACAAATGGTGTTTACAACAGCCCAGAAACCTAGGTTTCTTTGTTAAATTCCCTTCGTCATCACAGGCTTAGCAAGATCACTTACCTTATTTTTAAGGTACCTTATTCTGGACCTTATTTTTCATTTGTAAAATGCTGGTACCAGTATGGTCAAAGGTGCTCTGCAGTAGAGACTGGTGCAGGCTCACAGGCTGGAATATATGGGATTGCACAGTGGATTGATTTACTGTTGCCTATAAGCCAATATATTTTCTCCAATTTCAAACATTTATTGCTTTGACTGCAAACTAGGTGTCATTAAAAATAGTTTATTATGTAATTATGCTATTAAATTTCAGATATATGCTTTAATATTTGCACTAAGTAAAAGAAGAAAAACGTCCCATTTGTTAGAGTCTTTATTGTCATATACTCCACATATAGTCCACCATACACTTGGCAGTATATAGCTGCTTGGCATCAGCCAAATTTTCGCTCTAAGTTATTTTTCAGGAATGAATTTTGAAGGAGTTGTGAAATGCTTTTCTCATATTTTACACTTATATGGATGCCTAAAAATAATTAATCCACACCCAAAAATCAAACCGGCTAGGATACTGCTGAGGTTAGCCTAGTGCAGTGATCACTCCTGAGGTTCGGAATAGTGCCAGGGAAATCAGACTCACTTTGCAATAAATATTTGTGATATTGAGCTTGTTCTAAATCGGTGGACGACCTTTATTTTAACAAGCAGGAGGAATTCATCAATAAGATGGCAAAAATATTCAGCACCTAAATAGCATGTTTCACCTTCAAGCTGTACATATATTAAGTGGTTTTTTCCAAACTCATGCAAAAAACATAAATGGGAATTGAACAAGTTTTAAATGCTTTAATGGAAATTTATTGCCTACATGTGCTTTATGCCTTTAAAAATCACACCCTTCCTTATTGCTGTTTTTCTAGTAAAGAAGGTAAGACAGCCAAACCATGATTTTACCACATCTGCTTAATTAGTTTTCAGTATGTTCTGCTTGCCTGCAAAAGCAATTTGTAACAGCAAATTGTAATTTCCTGGGTAACTCAGTGTCCTGTTTATGGGAAGTGCTATCCAGGACATCCTGAAAAGGAATGTTTCTGAAGCTAGTGTAATCTGAAAGTGTCACTATGATGGCTTTAAAATAAAAATTAAATTATTTAAACTCTTCTTAAAAATTTACTACTTCCATTCAAAAATAGACTTAATCAGATGGCAGATTAAAAAAAAAAAAAAAAAAAAAAAAAAAAAGATTAATTGCTGTCATAGAGAAAGCCCAGCAGAGATTTTGATTCTGTTCTGTCTGATCTCAAAGGATTAAATATGGGAGGCGAGCAGATGAGGAAATAAAACAGCTAAAAGAAGAGGAATTGCTTTTTAAGATGTGCTTTTATCAATTGCACAGGGGAAAAAATAGGCAGCTATGGACATCTAAGTCTGTCAGATAAGCATCATTTGAAGGTTATTGAGATTATTATTTTTTAAAATTGCAGTAAAATACCCAAAAAGTGCATTGAGTGCATTGAGGAACTGCCTGAGCAAGTTATAAATAAGCCAGCTTAGACATATGAAATATGTAGTCACCTCAGCATGACTGGCATGATAGTTGCTTTATAAGTCCTTTGTACTCTTACTGGACCATCGTGCTTGTAGAATCATAGAATCATTATGGTTGGAAAAGACCTTCAAGATCATCAAATCCAACCGTAAACCCTTCAATGTCCTCTTCTTAGAACATAATATTCTGCAAATGTTCATCTGCATATTTAGCCTTTCCTCCAATATTACCTATAGCATGGGAAAATCTACCTAGTAGGCTATAAAGCTGCAGAGGTTTGCACAGATCAAATAGATTGTGGTGAAAGGATAACTTCTCTCTTTCATGAAAGCTCTAGTGCTTGTAGGATGCAGCATAATGTCCTGTAAGACTGAGATGTCCTTGCCTAAATACATGGAAGAGCAAAAGCAACAACAAAATCTTTTTCTGATTTTCATGCTTCCCCTACCTTTATCAAGTGGAAGTTCTAGGTAAGGCAACTAAAAATGCATTCATTTTGCCTCATTTCAGTTGGCCTCAACAGATGCAGATGTTTACTGCATCAGTTTGCTTTTACATATCTGCTTTACATCAGGACTAAGCACGGTATTGGATGCTGTTCACCGGGGAGAAAATTGGAAATGACAACATGTGAGTTTCTGAATAAATCCATAGCTTGCAATTGGACACATTCAGGAAGTAGCTACAATCTTAGAGGAACTGAGAGGAGGAGGTAGGGATGAGTGTGCTTAGGCCTGTTGCCCAAGGTAGTCGTGTTGACTTCTAAATACAGATGACATTGAAGATCTTTGTTCACTTTGTAACTGGGTCTACTGCCAACTTGTAAAATGCTCACAAGATTGTCAAAGTTGTAAGCTTAAATATAGCTATGTTATAGTCTTAAACCTGGCTCTTACTTTGGAATGTTCAGGAAAGAGTATTGAAGAGTATTGAAGTTAGCTCTTGTGTCATTTTCACTTATTAATGGAGTAATCAACATCTGCAATGCATTCAGCCACAGCATCGTTCAGTCAATAAAAAGTATGCTCAGAAATTCTCTTGACTGAGGTCTATAATCTCGTTTTAATTAGCGTTGCACATGAGTACTCCTATCAAAGTAAGTCATTGACAAACATTGCCATCTGCATTCATCCTTAACCTGAACCAGCGCAACGTCAGACTGTGGCTTTACATTAATACATGGGCTTTGAGGAGCTAATGTCGGTTCAAGGACAAAGAACACGCTCTTCTGCCCTTCTTTTCACCATTTAGTTTTGGAAACTCACCCTCTAGCTTAGAACTGTACAAATACAGAGCATTTCCAGTGCCCTACCTCAGCAATGTGACTGCCTTGCATATCCTCTGCACAAGACACTGTCATTACTTTTAATACTTTAGAGCAATTTAATTGAGCATGGCTTGGAGACTGGGTCACACCTGCCCAGCGTTCAGCATTGCTGCCAGCTCTGTGGTTAGGGTTTTGAGATGCTGGTAGGCTTCCATGGCAAGACTCAATTATTCACTGAACTTCTAAGAGATGGCTTTGTTTAATGCAGTTATTGGATCTATAAAACACAGCATTCTGTACTGATAAAGACAATATAAAGAGGATGATGTGTTCTATGCCTGCACTGCAACTTCTGCAGAGATCAGATGTCATTAATTAAGGGAAGCGACTGATTAGATACTTAGCTATCAACACACTGGATTGGTGTGGTTCATCATATACCGTTAACAAAAGCTGTATTTGACAAGGCAGCAGATGACCTGCTACCATTTAGAATCCTCTAGGAATTTAACTTTTTACTAAGATTAGCCAAGTTTTAAAGGATTTCCATTGCTAAGCCAATAAAAAGTTTGAAATGTTACTTGCGCTCCAAGGGCATTTACCAAGAAAAGCACAAGCTCATGGATTAGGTAAAGTTCAGAGGATTATTTACTGTCTTCATCCTCAGAGAAAGGAATTATCTGGGCTTTTCGGAACACGTTACTGCATGACCATAAGCTCTTTGAAAGAGGACATGTTCCAAATAGCATTTTTCCTCTCTGCAAACCAGATGTTTAAAGCAGAATGGGTGTTTAGGCAAGCTTTTAAATGATACTGGTTGCACAGTTACCACTCTGATAACTACTTTTTTAAGTTCTCATTATGAGAGATAGCCCTGATTGTTTTAAAGCTGCTGATAAAGCTGCTATAATCATTGTCTGCAATTACACTACTATGTACAACAATTAATTATATGAAATCCTTCTCACAGAAGTGTTTACTAGTGAAAATTGCCAAGACAGTATTTCTGACCAAAAAAAAAAAAAATACAGGAAGAGTAGGAGTCATTGCACATCTCTCAGGACTTTACTGGTGTGTTGTTTCTGTGCTTAGGATTATAATCATACCCTTTTCTCAATACGAATTTCTTGATAGGAAAACAATCATCTGTTCTTGTCAAGGATGATCTTTACATTATGTTTTGTGTAGGAAAAATGTTCCCGTGTATTTTTTCCTATAAGAAGGACGGATCTAGTTTTTTTAGCTGGAGAACTACAATAAATGACCAGTGCTTCTACAGTACTGCTGTAGAACACCATCCATGTTTACTAGATACTCTGAAATTGAGATTACTCTGCATCTTTTATTAAACAGACAATTAATAAGGTACTTCACTTCTCTGTTCCTCTTACACACAGGCAGATCTGATGAAAAATGTAACTTATAAAGATGAACTTCTACAAGGAAAGCTTTTCACAGGGCAAGATCTGTCCCATTTGAAAGGTGAAATATGAATAAATGCTTCCGAGACTGATATAACTGCCTATCTTCATGTCTTTATGTCCTTTCACAGAGCCATGTTTGACTATGACAAGAGCAAAGACAGTGGCCTGCCAAGTCAAGGGCTCAGTTTCAAGTATGGCGACATCCTTCACGTTATCAACGCCTCGGACGATGAGTGGTGGCAGGCGAGGAGAGTTACTCTGGAAGGAGACAGTGAGGAGATGGGAGTTATACCCAGCAAGAGGAGGTGAGTACAGCCTCATCTGTTTTACCTCCTTGGTCATGACATTTCAACGTCCCATTCTATTGCAAGGACAGGAACACCAGCCTACTGAAAGAATAAAGACTGATAAGAAATCAGAAAGATGAAGTGATTCAGATCTCCACAGGGAGATGGAGGGAGAGAGCACCAACTACCAAAGGGCTTTAGGAGAGAAAGGAACAACCAGAACCCAGGCCTGGGAATTATGTCTGAGTTTGAAATAGAGCACATGATAATGTCAGGGTGATTAGCCATTGCATCAAACTGCTGAGGGCCGTGATGAATGCCTTGACATTTCCAAATCAAGACTGTATGTCTTTCTTTTGAAGAAGTAACAGAATTAATCTTCTGAGGTTCAGTGATGTAGAAAACCAGGCTAAATTATATAATGATACTTTTCAGCTTCAAAATCTGTTAATTTAATCTCTGCCTGCCTGGAACCGGTGGATAACCGATGCCTTTTTTTTTTTTTTAAACCCATATAAGGCAAATGAAGGAACATTCCTCTATTTTCCAAGCTAAATCTGAATCCGTGTTCAGTGGTGACGGATTCATGCCAGCTAGTGAAGACAAAACAAACATGTGACTCTTTCTCATTGTCTGTATTGTTTACCCTGCCTAGTCACACTGTAAAATGAGCCACCAGCCTCGGGTAGCATCAGAGCTACCACACAAGTCAGTATTAGTTTGTGCCTTTGTTGGTAGTTGCTCTAGAAAGGTCAAGAACGGAATGGGTGGGAGGAAAATGAAATCTGTCAAACCACATCATTACATTTGTCTTTTGCAGCAATGCTACCATCCTGAACGTAAACATTCAATTGCTGTTTCAGCTTTCATATTAATATAAAAATGATCCTACACTTTTTTTATATATAAAGGGAAAACTGTGTGTGTGATGCTCTATAGACAACCTACTGGTGTTTCAAGGAGAGCAGACACAGGTGCTAAGAGAACTCATGGTACCTCTTGTCCTAAATCACATAAAATTAACTAAAGGCCTGCAAATACATTATTGACATGAGACTTGCAAGAACCTTCTTTTCTCTAATCAGGACCATGTCTGAATACCAACCACACCAGGATTTTTCAGCAAAAAGCCATTTTGTAGCTGTATAATAGATGGAAATAAAACTATATTATAGTTTTTAAGATGGAGAAAACGGGCCCATTAAAATATACTTTCTAGATACTGAAAAAGGAATTCTTTACTAGCATTAATTGCTATGGTAAGTGCTGCTGTAATGACATGATTGGATCACAAATGGGAAAAGAGGACAGGTTATTGAATTATTACAGAGGGAGGTACGTGCGCGAAGCTTGCTCTTTCTCAAGGTGTAGTGCATACACTTAGAAGCCATAAAAAGCTTTCAGACGTAACAAAACGTCTGTAAAGGAAAGGCAAAGTCAGACAACCACCTGAGAGGTGGTGCTGTGTCTTGGCCTAAAGTTTAATGGCATATCTACACGGTAGCAGTTTCAAGAAGGGCAAACATTAGAGGCTTTCTATTCAAGGTCAGACGTATGATATAGGCTGGGAAAAAGACATGAGTTGAGAAACACTGGGAGAAAAGGAAGGGAAAAAGAAGAAGAAAGACAAGGTGAAAATAGGTTGGCTGGAGGCTAAAAATAAAAAGGCTAGGATTTTTAAAGGCGCAATAATAGTTACTGTGCTCTCCACCTGCCATCCCGCTTCTTCACTAGAGAATCTGGGGTCTGGAAAGATCAGCATTGCGTTTTTGTCCACGTTAAGGTAGTGATGGGATATATCTGAGTTTGGGGGAGAAGTTTTGCTATTAGTAATAGCAAAATTTCTAGCAACACTAGTGTGCCAGTGATCTTATCTGCATCTTCTGTGGTCCTTTACGCCACTGCAAGATGCAAACCAAACCTAGAACATCAATAAGAAGATGAGAAATGGCAGCATATGGGACTGAGCTACAGAGAATTAAACTCACCACACTTTCCAGAATTTAGTATTTCAGAGCTGAATTTCCTCTGCAGATGTGTTTTATTGACCATGCAAGACTTGATCCGAAATAAAGTCGACCTGGGATTCATCTGACCAAAGGCAATCATTTGCAGAATGGAAATCTTTGTCTAAACCGATTACTCCAAGCTACTCCACACTTTTATATCTATTGCAGTTTTTATAGGACAGCCTCTGTACACATTGCATGTATGTAATGAGGCATATTTAAAATCTGTCAATAACATATTCCTTGTAATGGAGCAAGAGTAAAAGGCATTTGCAGCTTTCTGTTGGGCTGTGACCTGCCCTATAAGCCTGGTTCCTATGTGTTTGTAGGCTGAAGGCTTTTATATTTACCTTAATATTTTCAGTCCTCCATTTAATTCTGTTTATTTTCTTTAGACATGCACATGTTTAATTTATGCTTGGACACCTTCCTTTTCTTAGGCATATGTACATGTGTGCATATTTATGTGCATATTCAGTGGAACTTCAACATTTTTTGCAGTTTGGACAGTCGGCAGGGCATACAAATGCAGGCATTAACGCAAGCGAGAATCTCTTGTCTCTCTAGCTTACTTCCTAATTTCCAATACAGCCACATTTAATATATAATCCCTATATTTTTCATCAAGTGAAATCAATATAGCATACAGAATCAATATAGAATAGCTCTGAAAGCGCAATTACCTTTTCTGTTTATTCCAGTTTTATATACACACACGTATATATGCATTTGTGTATGTATAAATTCATATATACCACACACACATATATTTGTATACATAACTATATAGACTTAAATACAGGCATGTATATTAATATATGTATATACACAAAACAGTTTCCTTACAGCATTGTGTGTGGCAATCCCTTTCCAAATATCTAGTTTTGCATTCCTTTTATATCCTTCTAGAGCAAAACCTTCAAAGAATGACATTGCAGGATGAGCTGATAAGAAAAAAAATCATATAATAAATCAAGATTCAATGCTCTTTGCCCTTCCATGACATATGCAATATACCAGAAGAAATTATAATTTATAATTACAGGGGAATTGTCACTTTTTATTCTCTCCAGGATGTTGGATATGCTACCAGCATATGACTCAATAGAGTTGGAAAAATATTGGTAACTAGATTTTGGTGTTGTCCACCTGTGCTGATAATTGTAAAAGCAAGTTTTAAGAGTGAATTTGGAATAGAAACACTATGGCAAAGCATGGTTTACTGAAATGAGCTGTATTATGGAGCCAAGGGTGGTTCCATGTTTTCCAGCAGTCTCTCCCCATCAAGGAAGACCAGATCTTATGACCTGCTGGACCAGGGACCTCAGCAGGGACTAGAACTACATAAAAACTCAGTATCTTGCAGTTAAAGACAAAACTTCACCTGTTTGTTGGTATTTGTCATCTGTGATTCTGGACCACGGGACTGAGCAGCCAGCTGGGTGGAAGCCAGATATAAAGATGTTATGATATAGTGTCATACTGATATTGGCAGCAGTAGGACTTTAACGTAAAAAGCTACAATCCACTCCAGTTTGGGTTTAACAGCAAATAAATGCTATTATCTAATATTAAAAAATGGACACTGCAGGGCACATTCCTCTTGTTTCTGCACCCATCCTAAAAAATCATCCAGGTCATCCCTAAGGTGAGAGCAGGGCACGACTGTGACGCTGGGCAGGGTCTCCCCAGTGCTGCCTCTCCTGTCCTGATGTCTCAGACTGTCCGTGGGGCTTGTTCACGTACTAGGCACCTCTGTTCAGGCATAGAAACAGCTCCCTTACTGTCAAAAACTGCTTTATTTTATAATAAAGACCAACTGAATAAGATTTACATTAGATTCTTACATTCTTACAGATTTAGATTTACCCTTTTTTTATATGGCAGATTTTTTTGTCACAAGAGCTTTTTTTTAGCCTCATTATGTTTCCTGATGTCTGGATAAGCAAAATGGACTCAACTTTTTGCAAAGGGCAGCAGTGGTGTTTGGAGAAACCTGGGTCTAAGGCATCCTGTACACAGAAATACACACGAGTTAAGGTAGATCAACCAAAATAGTGTAATCAGTGTGCAGGAGCTGCAGTGTATTCAACTCCCAAACAGATGGTCTAATTCAGGAGCAAAGAGGTTTTAATTTGCTGTAGCATTGATTTTACCCCTCAGTTTTTCCCTTTTACTTTGCTGAGTCTTTGCTTGTAGAAAAGCCCTTAGATTGCAAGCCCATAAAAGAGCTGCACACTACTTCAGTATTCCCTGTGGTCTGCGTATATCTCAAGCTCAGCTTGGCTCTGTAGGTCTAAATCTCATTTAGCAAACTCTTGATTTCCTACCTATTGCCCCAGAAGAGCCGTGCCCCATATTCTTGACATTATATTTTTGCCTCTACTGTGGACACCAAAAGTTTTGTCCTAAAACACCAAAATACTCACACTAGTCTTTTTTTTTTAACATGTGCAGACTGACAGGTTAGACATCATTCTAAGATTTCCATTTTTTTAGTGAAGTTTAAGTACATCTGACTGAAAAAGGTTACACAACTTGTGTCGCCGTTATCACAGAGGTGTTGCCTGCTCTCTTTGTCTTCAAATGCACAACTGCCTCTCCACAAAAACATACACGACACTCCCCTTGCAGAGCAAAATGAGAAGAAAGAACATTAAAAATTAGAAAAAAATAGTGTTTCACAAACATTTTCCAGGACAAAGAGGAAGAGGTTTTCCCATCACAGACGTTCCTGTGGGCAAACAGCTCAGCTTGAATTCGTTATTCTGCTCAGCTTGGTGGAAGGACATGATTATCCACTCCGCTGACGTACTTTGAATGATTCTCCTATAAATTGGCTACCTTTCTAAAAATGTCTTGAGACCCCAATCCTCAGGTTATAAAACTTCTCAACATGGCATGGTCATGTAGGCTTTGTAGGCTTTGTCCAAAATGAGTTACCTGGCTGTGCTTGCTAATCTAACAGTAAAGGATAAATATGGAATAAAATGGATTTGCATGTGTACTTGTATCCCTCTCCCTGTTCTCTTGCAATCATAGCAAACCTCTTTGCAGAAGAAATCCTATGATATTCTGTGTCCTAGAAAAAGACTGTCTGCTGGCTTCACCAAAAAGGCTTTCCAATCGGCCAACGCTCTTCCATTAATCAAAATTTATTGGTAGTTTTCATTATAAAACAAACTTTGCTTTCACAAAGGCCATAAAAAGTATCGATATTTGGGACCTAGAAAGCAGGAAATTATTGAATTATTCCTAACAGCTTTTAGCTTTTAAACAGAATAACGTTGTTATCTCCTGATTTCATGAGAATTCATTTCCTAATAGCATTAGGTCTACCATTTTTATAATATTTTGAATGGATGTTGAACTGTCCTCTACAAGCAAATTGCTGCAGATGGAGAGCTGAAAGAGAGCTTGTTCATTCCCGTTTAATAATGCATGTTCTGTTGTAAAAATATGACTGCAGGAATGTAATTTTTCTCAAAAAAAAAAATGGAAATGGGCCTTTGGTGGTAAGATCAGACCTGACATAAGCAAGGCTAAATAGTGCAGAGGATGGAAGCAATAAAGAAATTATAATCTGAGTCCATGTATTTGGACCATAAGTAATAGCACATCTCTTCATCTTTCACTTCACAGGCAGCAAAACAAATTTTCCTGTCTGGTTGAGATGTTCTTGGTTTCTTCTTGTCTGAAATGCGCACAAAGAATTCAAAGTCTCGATCTGAAAATCCCAGAGGCCTATTTTCAATAGCAGCTGGGCTCAGAAAAACAAAATAATTCAGATATGACAGTGCCTTTACGTGCTGCATCCCTGTAATACATTCCTCAGAAGAGGACTTAGAAGAGAAGAGGACTCCTCTGAGCAACGAAATCTTTGAACTTCCTAGTAAGGTAGCACTGGAGGCTGAGGAATATTTTAAATGCATTTCTCCCATCCTCTAGCCATACATGGGAAGAAGAGAATGAAACATGATGGGTTTTTTTAAGAGTGGCTGTAAGATGTCTACGACCAAGAAAGGCTTCAGGAATGTGAAGCCAGCAAAGAGAAGGAATCATAGATTCATAGAAAAAATGCATTTCATCACACCCCCAAATAACTGGAGAATTGTGATTTAACATTATTATCCTGCTGCTGGGTCTTCCATATAAGATAATAACTCCCATTACATAAGAAGCTTAAGCAGATCATAATTAAATTAATCAGAATTAAATCAGAATTATTGATTCTCTCCTGAGTACATGGACCCTAGAAACAAGTGTAGCCACATTAGTCAGCAATGCCAAACTTTGCTCTTTTTATTCCTCCAGACCTTGACTTCCATTGAGTTTAGTGAGATTTAAAGGTCTCTGTATCAGTGGTGGAGGAGGTGGGGCAGCTCCTAAGTTTGTCCCCTCAACTGATGCCCAAACTTGTCCTGAATCAGCATCCTTCCAGAAGACCAAGTATAGAGGACATCTGTGCTGGATCCCAGGTGATCTTAGATCACTGCAGAGCTTCTTCAGGCAGCTGTACTTTGAGGAGGGGTAGGAAGCTGCATATGAAGTCCCCAGCAGTGGTGGTGACAATACACTCCCCACTCGTGACTCAGAGCTTTTCATTTCCCAAGTCACGTTTGAGTATAGGATGTAGATGTCTCTGAACATCTCTTGAAACCCCGTTAAGTTTCAGTGAGCCCCAGGCAAATGAAATGGGACTTGAGCCATGAAGTAGTTTTGAGAACTGCATCTGTGCTTTCCTCCACCCCTTGGGCACAGCTCTGATGAGCAGAGTTATAATTAGAAATGGCATGGGAGCAATGGTTATATCGGGCAAGCACGGGCTGCAAATCTGTGCTTCTGCAAGCTTGGCAGATGGGAACCCTCCACCTTCATTTAATTCTTTGCACAAACCCTTGATAAACTGGCTTTGTTAAGCAGTGGTGAATGAAAAAAATGACATGGTTTAAATTTCATCCTTTAAAATCAGTTTCCTCAATTGATTGTTTAAAATACAGGCCGAGAGATGGTTATTCTGCTCTATCCTAAGGCAATGTAAAGAATTTGCATAGTATGCTGTTTAGGTATTCACAATGTCAGATTCTATAAATGATGCTTTGTGCCAGAAATCCTTTTGTTTTGGGGAAGAAGGTGGTCACATTTATTTTTTGAAAAGTATAACACTTACAAAACTAAACATTCAAATAACTTCAGGTATTGTACTTTTACAGACATTGTACAAGTACATCGAGATAACAAATGGTTAATTTCTTCATAGTCTATTTTGGGTACTCTAATTGGAGCTTTTCCTGTCATATCTTTTGTACTCTCTGTGTAGTCTTTAATGAATTTATCTACACAGTGTCACTATGAAGTGTCTCAAAAAACAGCATTCCAGCTGCAACCCTGAACAATTTTTTCTTCTCTTAATTTCTGCAGTATCTGTGGGCGTTTGGCTATGGGTGTAGATTCTTACCTTCATCTCTCTCTTTTTCTGTCTGTTATCTTCATCTCTCTCTTTTCTTTTTTTTAAATTTCCTGACTTTTGAGGGTTTGATTTGTAAACTCTACATTCGTTTGTATGAATACTTAGAATATGATTTCCTCTTTTAGCCTTCCTAGCTGTCCTACACTGCCATGCCCCTGTCACCTCTCTTTAAGGGTCTTGGACAAGGACTGTATCTCAGTCCCTGCCTCGATATTGCCTTGCATAGTCTCCACCTTCACTATATTCTTCACTGTAATAACTACAGAAAGTTTATTCCTTCAAGAAACCATAGAAGACCCTAGGAAGAGATTCCCAAGCCATGCCCAAAGACCAGATAGGCAGAAAACACCCCTGCTCCATCTGCTCAGAAACAGCCACATACAAATGTACATGTGTTAGTGCCCTTAGCCAAGGGAGCCAAACCACAGCACGGAGCCAAGAGGGATGTACCCCTTTGGGGGAAAGAAACATTGTACCAGGTATAGTCCATAAGGTCCTGCAACATTTCAAGTTTCAACGTTTCATAATTCAAGACTCTAGGCCAACATATGATAGCAGCAGAGCATCTCAACCAAAGCACTTCAAGAATTTACTACAATGTCGGCAAAAATAATTACTTTTCCCAACCATTGTCCACCAGCAAGCCCATTTTATTGACACTTTGGGCAACAATACTGAGGTAATCACACCGAGATACGTGAAATTTCAATGTGGAAGTTTACAGGTCAGGTAAATTATAAGTAACCCGGAAGAGGGTCTATTGTTCAGGGTGTCAGTGCAATTTTAATGGGAGACAACACTGTGCTGTCCTTAACATAGTCCTAGAGTATGAAATGTTTGCAATATTTAACAAGCATTTTTAAGCATGTATGAACACTGTTGTTCTGTGTGCCTGGAGAATTAATGACAGTTAATGACATTATTTATATACTACTGAAGGCAATCAAGAACGTATCTGCATCTCTGTAAGCCTGCAATGCCTGTAAATAGCAATGAGTCCTTCAGGACTGCTAAGGCAATTATGAGGACTTGCATAAATAAGATACACTCTTCAGGGTTCATTCCATCTTTCTCTATGCAGTGAATAAGAAATGAAGTTAAAAGCAGATGTTTTAAGAAGTTAGACAAGACTGGAATGAGTTCAAATGTTAACACAGATTAATAAGGAGAATGCTGTGTTCATCTGAGTTAATTATTTTTTCAGAAGGCATCCACTCTACTTAGGCAATTACACAGCCTCAAGTCTTTGTTTCTTACTGAATTTTCATGGGGATTCATCTGCTAGTTTAAGTTTAAGGTTTTTCATATGTTTTTAATAACATAGATTTAATTTGAAAGGTGCATTTGAGCTTTTTCCATGCGAATATTCTACATTATCAGAGAAATACATTTATTCTAAATTTAAACTGTAACTATAGTAACCAGCATTCACTCTGTTTCAGTAGGAACTATATAAGCCCACTCAGACAGAAGGATACATATTGTGTTAATTATTGTTCCATGAAAAGATTGGAATTTTATTTTAAAAAATAATTATCAGAAGCCATGTTATCTCACTGTCCAGACTTAGAAACTAAGATTTGCAGGAATATATTTTAATGTCATTTGCAAGAAACAGTGAAAGAAGGAATAAAGATCATATTTTGACCAATTTGGAGGATATTGTAAACCTCACGGATTTCCCAGGTATTTATTGTCTAGTAAAAATGCAATATCGGGCTCTTATAAACCATCTTTCCAAGATTCAACCTAGATTTCCTAGAGCAATTCATAAACTTAGACAAATACAATTAAAATTTCAATTATAGGTGAATGATCAGATTTTTTTGCTTGGGCCAGTAAATTCTGTAGATCATTTTGCAAAGGTAGCAAATGTCATTTTTACAGTAAGGGCCATTTTAGTTAGGATGAATAAGAAAATGAAGAGTTTCCTTCTTTCTTTCTTTTTCCTGGTTTTTTTTTTTTTTTTTTGTTAAGGGAGAGGTTCCCTTTATCTAGACTGTTCTTAAATTCTCAGCAATGCATATTGCGTTAAAAGCTTAAACCTATAATACATATAATTCCTGTAATGTCAATGAACTTTGCAAGTATAGTTGCAAGTATATAGTTTTCCCATAGGTAAAATTTCTAAGGCATACACTTCAGTATGCTAAGGGGTTTTAATTTTTACTCGCATGTTTGAAAAATAATGTTCATCTGTTGAATGATGGAAATTGAGCATGTATTATTTAGGAACAAAAAAAAACCCCTTTGAATTATCTAGTCTGATAAACATTGAATTCTCCATATTTCTCTCTTTTTCCTCTATACTGAGGGCAGTAACTTGTCTTTGATAGATCTTTATCAAAGATACATGATGCTGATTTTAAGATAGGAAGGTATAGAAACATATGTTCCTATTCAAGTTTATATACTGACTAAACATTTTAACCATTACAAAAGTATACTAGGGCTTTTTTTTTATTTTGAATTTGCCTGGCATTGGCTTGCTGCCACTGATTTTCCTAAGTATTTTTTTGTATCTCGGGTTTTTTCTCACTCTGAAGGTGAGAATATGTATAATATATATTTTTTATATATATATATGTATATACAAAACAAGTCCTTTCTCAACCTGTATTTATTGAAGCCATGGAAATTAGTATCCAGTCACTTTTGAGGCTTTTCAGTGCAGCATTTCAAGCATTTCAGCTTTCTTTAAGATATATGGATGCCAGAACTGAACAGACCGAGCCAAGTTCTAGATCATACCGCTGGTTCAGGATATGATATTGGTCCACGGGCTGTTTTGTTTTGTTTTGAGCTTAGATCAGCCATTAGTGGCCTTTCAAGGCAAATCTCCTTTCTGTACTCCCTTAGCACACATCATTTCTGCCTGCTGATAGTCTTGGCAAACACTCACTGGATTTGTTTGTATTTAATTGAACTTGAGGATGTGCTCCGAGACCTCAGCTAATGCATCCACCTGCTAATGGATATTCAGTCAATGTGACCACACTGGAAACAATCCACATGATCTCCACCACCAACCCCAAAATAGATGTGCAATCCGTGGCTATCAGGTCCTTTCCCATTTGGCCACACAATTTCCAGTTCAGACCAAGCTGTATTTGTCTACAGAACTCACCCCCTCCTGTTAGCAATGAGGTTTCCAGTGAAGTGAGCAGAAAAGCCAGTTCTCATTCTGCTTACATGTGCAGGTTTCTTTAAAAGGGAACACCAGTCCAAGCCATGATGTGTGAGAGTGGCTGAAAATAGATTTTCTGCCCCTGAGTATATGTATTTCTCCTTAGAAATGCTCTTTTCAGATGCATAGGCTTTTAAAAAGAAACAAAACCTCAAGCAAATTTTCCTGCACTTGACAATGGTGTTCCTACAGATAGCATACTCTTTCGGAAGAGAAATTTAAAATGCAGTTCTATATAAGGTTTTTAAAACAGTAATTGTATTCATAAGTAAATTCAGAAAAATCTCCCGGCCGTAACATTTTCAAAATTAATTAATTCGCATTCATTTTCCAAAGGGAGCTGAGAGCAAACCCTCAGACATCATAAAGTCAGTGTTGCAGAAGATTTAAACAGTGGTGGTGTGAAGAGGGCTCTACAAAGCTCTGACCATTTGCATGTTTATGCATATTAATGCTCCTTTGCAGGTTCGAGGGAATTTGGTGAGACTTAAAATATCTGTTTTGTTTAACCAGAATTACCAACTAACTCATAGGCTCCTAGGAGGCTACTAGGTACCTCCCGCCTTCTTGGTTCAGTGAGAAATTCTTTGATTTTCTGCAAGGTTCAAGGCAAAGGTGTCCAGGGGGTTCAGAACCATGAGGAAAAGGAAAGACTTGCTCCCTTTTCCCATCCCTTCTTCCTGTGGTGCTTCCTATTCACTTTTTTGGCTGGGTTAGTTTTCTGCTTTGATGAGGGGACACTGCTGGGAGCAATGGGAAAATAAAGCCTGAGAAAATGAGCAGGACTCTTCTTTTCAACAACTACAACTTAATCTCAACCCACCAGCTGAAATATCCTCCTATTTACTTTGCGTTCACCGTAATCTTAGACAGTATGTGCTGATTTTTGGCCCTAAGCTGCTCATGACTCTGAATCCATGACTTTTTAGAGAAAAAAAAAAGAAAGGTAGAATTCTCGTTACCTAATTTAGAATATCTAAAAGTTTGTCATTTATATAAACCAGTGATCAAAGCTCCCTCTATAGGAAGAAAAGGGAGGTGCTGCACAGAGGGATGTTCATCCCACAATAAAGTGTATATTTGTTAACTAAAGTGAACTGTTTATTCTATCTATGTTTGTGTTTTATTCTACTGATCACAGAAGAAGCAAAAATTTTGGGGCAGCTAAAGTCAGAAAAGGTGAATTGTACCTTAATTTGCTTTTACCACATGTCTAGTTCCTTAATGTGCTTTTACCACATGTCTATTTGTATGGGGAGGGAGTGCAGGTCTGCTGTTGTCAGAAAGCCAAAACTCCTCAATATATGCCATATCAAAACTCTATATGTGCCGGCAAATTTGTGCTTGGCCTGGTAAATGACTTGACATCTCTTTCCAGTATGTAAAATTTATTGCAATGCTCACTTGATGCCTAGTAAGCGACCAAAGGTCTTGGGAGATGAGATATCAAATATATCATTACAAGAGACCGCTGTCATCGATGTGTGATGATTTGCATTTTCTTTTCCCCAGAGTTGAACGAAAAGAGCGTGCCCGTTTGAAGACGGTGAAATTCAACGCGAAACCTGGTGTAATTGATGCAAAAGGGGTACGTAAATAATGAAACCTTCTCAAGTTACCAGGCTTTCTCTATTCCTGAAGTTGGAAGTGTAGTAGGAATATATGCTTTATATTAGAGAGTATTTTGCAAGATAAGGAATGTTTAGATTGTCGCAACCAAGGCCAGGAGTTCAGTAGACTATAGAAGGGAGTACTGTATAATGTTATCTAATGAATAACTAAATACTATTTTTGTAGTAATCTCATTGACAGTGCATCCTATTTGGAAGATGCTATGAAAGTAAAGAGCATTCTGCGATAGCTGGAATTTTCATTACGTCATTGGTAGAGAAGAAACAACTTAAAAATCAATGCATATGGATATTTATTTAATAGGGCAAGAAATGTGCATTCCCCAGCCTCAAAAATTGCTGAATCTCAAATGAAAGGTTGAAAACTAGGGAGTTCTGGATGTAAAATTTAAGCATCAGATTTTCTACCCTTAAAGTTGTGACAGACATTGAGCACAGGGGTGTTTCACAACAAGCCTAACGGGGCACCCAACACTGAACATGCTCTACCTTTGCCCTAAGGTGCGCTGCGCTCAGTGTGGTGGCAGCTCTTACCAGTCTGCAGCACAGCTTTATGGTCTACAGCTTTAGATAGTCTTAGGGCTAATACCCAGTGCCTTGCCTTGTCCATCTGGCTGACAGGAGCTACAGCATGGAAAATGCCCACAGCCCTGGAAGCTGAGACTTATTTTTCTGCTGTGCATTTGCAGCAGGAGTGAATACTTGACGTTGCAGGGAGTTGGTTTTGAGAGCTGAGCAGCTGGTTTGCAGGGGAGTTGCAAGAGCAGGCTTCGTTGAGCAGCCCTAGAGAAGAGCTTCCTCAGCAGCATTCGGTTGCAGAGAGCCTCTAGCAGGGCTAAAGCCAATTGATATGAGGATGCAGCCGTGGATGCAGTCCCTGAGCTCCTCTGCCTAGTCTGAAAATCATGTCTCTCCTTGTCTTGTTGCCTTTCTGCAGTGGGAATAATGATCCCCCCTTCATCCTAATTTATCCTGTCCTTTCACTCCAAGGTGTAACAGATTAGTGGGGCAAGAAGTTCCTCTTGCAAAGTGTGTGTCAGGTTCCTAGTGTAATGCTTCCCAAACCACCTCGTGCCAGCAGAACAGTATTTCAAACTCGCAAATAGCCCCTTTTTACAGCAGGGCAGTCCCTGAGCTCAGTACCAATGCAGAGTAACTGCACTGACTGGAAGGTTTCTTTTCCAAACTTACACCAGGATCGCTGGAATCAGCATGCACTCTATGTATGTTATTTCCATATGCAGATAACTTGATAGAAAATATGTAATGAGCTGCACTGTGGAAGGACGTTTTTATCACATTATATTTCTGCAAGAGACAAAGCCGTATTTTTTGTTTTGAAAAGACCGCTCTGCAATTCTGTAAAGTAATTTTGTCATTTCTTTGGGGGTTAATAAGCTTTATGATGTCAATCAAATCTCTTCTGAAATATCTATTTCTTGATCTATTTCCTGTGTGTAATCCAAGTTGCAGAGAAATAATTCATTCATATAATTAATGGTCCTTATTCAAGTAAGTCTGTCAAAAATTTAATTACTCCTTGATTCCCCTATTTGTTCTTCCATTTTGTCATCAATGTAAAATTAATCTCCCAGCTCTTCATATGATTGTTTGTTTCAGCAGTTAGGAAATTATATAATTGCAGACCGAGGCTCTTGTACCCTTTCAGAAAGATACTTTCTATTGTTAGTAAGTGCTGAAATATTCTTTCCTTTACTTAAAAAAATCTAAATTTTAAAGACAGTATGAAAAGATAATGTAGGCTTGTGTTTGAAAGAGCACAAAAGGAAAGAGTTCACATAGAAAAGAAGGTGGACATGTTAGTGGACATGTAATTGCATTTGTGTTTTAGCAAGCAGCATTGTTATTTATTCTTTCAATGTTGTAGTATAAGCTTGTGCAGTAACAAATGTTTTGCTATTTATAACTGAAAAAAAAATCTGTTCAGATAAACATATTCAGATCTGCAGCAAGCCCAGAAAAACCTCTTCTGTTTGGAAATCAAGCTCAAATTCAGATAGGAATGAGCTTGTCTGTCTATTCCGCCTTAGTGCTCGTACCTGCATGGCTGTGTGAGCAAGAGAGAGATTTGCTCCTGTCCTAATTAACTCAAAAGATGAAAATGGGAGAGCAGCATTTCAAGTGTTGCTCCTGGATTTGGTCAGGAGATGTGGATGGAAAATATGATGTAATACAGGTCAATAGAATATAGGAAATGCTTTTTCATGTCAGTAAAAGGGGCATTCTCTAGTGATTTTATGTGAATTGTCTTGCTGCACAAATCTTTTCTTCCTTTATAGGAGCAATGTTTAAAGCCATTAAGCCACAGCAAATGTTTCATATGAGCTAATGACTTTTTTTTTCTGAGCTGTGATTTGAACATAGGATCTGTCTAGTTTTTTTTACACATTTTAAAGCATCTATGATTTTTTTCTCAGTTTAAGAAAACTCCATATTCATAAATAAGATACAAAGACAGTATTGCAGATGGCATAACATATTTCTAGCTGATCAGCTTCTTGTGTCTCACTAAAAATGCACTTAAGAGTACTGAGCAAAGACAAAAGAGGGTAAGATAACTTAGTCAGTATTTCCTAAGCATTTGTCATCCCAGTTTGGGAAATCTATTGCTCTGTGGAGAGTCAGTGGAAAATAGAGCAGACATAAGACACAGATCAGATATTTATACTGAAGGAACTTAGGAGAATTATGTGAGCATAAACTTAATTAAAAATCATGCTTTATACTTTGTTGAACTCAAGATCATCATCATATGTTTTGTTTTGCTCCGGAAGGAGCAGAATATGTTAGTAGCTGTAAGCAAGGTTATACATTTGCCAAAGCAGTATGCGGCACCCTTGATAATTCCCCCTAACACAGGCTTCATGATGTGCAGGTGTAGCCTTTGCTAATCCTGAAACTCACAGCTCTTAAGGGCTTCTCAGACTTGTAGTGATTCAAAAAACAATTCTGGGTAATGATGAAGATGTTGCTCAAGTGAAAAGAGGCTAGCCAATAATCTGATTTTTTCTTAATCATTGTAATTACAACCAGCCTTTCAAGTGACAAAAATAGCATCTCCTGGACAAATCACATATTCTTTCTTGACTCTAACTGACAATATTTTTATCACAGATATTGCAGCTCTTGGGAAGATCTTTCTCACTACCTGGCTTGGTTTCTATTGCTCATGGTGGTTCCCAGAGAAGTGCTGCACTGTCCTGAAGCATGATGTGGTGTAAACGTCTATTATGCAGAACAGTATCTCATTCCATACTTGGTTAGATGTCTCTCCCTCCAAAGAGTGGGACATGTTTATAGGGGCTGTCCAGCTGCCACAGAGAGGCAGAGGACACAAGGTAGGCAGCAAAGGCACGTTTGGAGGAAAGAGCAGAGCTTTATTTGTGGAGCCACAGCATCAGGCAGGTGTTGCAGGAGGATGCTTGCCCTGGAAAGACTCCTCGGTGGGCTGCCAGATGGGAGGAGGTATTTATAGCTGCATTCCTGCTGCGGCAAACATCTACTGAGCAAGGAGACCAGGCCCTCCTTCCAAACTCTCCTCCAGCAGCTCTGCTGCTTGCTTGTGCAAGCTCGAGGTTGGGACCGGCTCCGTATTGCTCCATCAATACCCATGACTCGTTTCTATGGAGTTAGCTTGTGATCCATACTTCCCTTCATATTCCAGTCAGATTTGCACTCATGCTGCCCTTCAGGCCTCTAAATGCATTTATTATGACAGTCAGAAGCTTGATAACATTTAATAATATTTCCTATGAGCAGACCCTGTTTACAGATCCCACAGCTCTGCCCACAGTGTAAGGTCATCATCTCACTTTATTGTCATTTTAGCGGCATTGAGGCATGAATGGAAAATGCTCAACTTGACAGAGATAGCACATTTTGTATTGCAGTGCAAATAAAACCCTCTTCCCACTCAATGCACCTTTTCTGCAAATGTAAAAATCCAGTCGCTGTCAAGACTTGATACATATGACAGGTTTTGACAGTTATTAAGTATTTGAAAAACAATGCCTATATCCAAACTCTTTATGCTTTAATACCTATTCCCAAACAATTTGTGGTCTGAGGAGACTCGGTGTCGTCAGCCCTGATTATCAACTCAGAGAAAATAGGTCTGTAAGGGCTCTCAGTGGGTAAACCAGTGCCAGTGCTGAGGCTGAGTAATCTGCATCTTCCTCCTTTCCTTTCCTTTCCTTTCCTTTCCTTTCCTTTCCTTTCCTTTCCTTTCCTTTCCTTTCCTTTCCTTTCCTTTCCTTTCCTTTCCTTTCCTT